>CM041779.1:147845362-147927183 GCA_023374045.1 Limonium bicolor | reverse complement strand
CCATTGAGGCTGTCGGGTGTGGCCCTTGGCTCTTCTATTGCGCTCATTGATAGGTGGTTACTTGATGAGAAAACCGGGAGACCTTGGGACTGGAAGTTGCTACATGTTGCAATAACACATGGTAGAGTGTCCTGGCTTATTGATGTAAAAAACCACTGCTGGCTTGTGGATAGAGTAAGGTCTTGTTTTTTCCTTGAGAACACCAACTTGATACTTACTACAATCCTTGGTTCCGAGCCCGCAGATGATGGTTGGTGTTAGTGAGGTTCTAGAAATAACCAATTCACGGTGAAGTCTACGTATTATATGGATCCCCCTTGCTCATGATAAATTGTCCCCTCTCTCAAACATTAACCCTATCGGTTCGACAATGAAGAGGATTCACAAATGCACCTTTCCCCAACAAGTCAAGCTTTTTGCATTGAAATTCCTTCAGGGCCTTATCCCTTGTAAAGCTTTATTGAGGAGTCATTTTTGTCTAGACCTTTCTGACTGGTGTTCTTATTATGGAGGTTATGAATCACTGGTGCATCTTTTCCAGCACTGTCCCTTAGTGAAGCGCTGGTGAGAAGTTGAAGGAATACTAAACCCCTAAACGTGGATGAGGATATTGCTTTCAAGTTTCAAGGTCTGGTTACTTCATTTCTGCATTGATCAGGATTTA
Organism: Limonium bicolor; assembly: GCA_023374045.1. Lineage (NCBI taxonomy): Eukaryota > Viridiplantae > Streptophyta > Magnoliopsida > Caryophyllales > Plumbaginaceae > Limonium > Limonium bicolor. The sequence continues at coordinate 147,926,519 of CM041779.1, read as the reverse complement.
GGCTAGCTAGTGAGAGTAATACCATTTTTATGGAAACTTTGGTTTACGAGATGTCAATTGTAGCACAAACGTGTTCAATTCTTTGACGGGATGTAAGATGCTGCCTTCTTTCTTGACTCGACAACCTCGATCAATTCTTCTAGCTCACTTGTCCCATAATTAAAAGTGCTTCTATGTCAAACTTGATCCATATATGCGTTGATGGTAGTTCGGCTACTGTTGATTCTAGTTTAGGTGTGGTGGTTAAGGACTAAATAGTAAGAACAATTGCAGCAGTTGTCAAGAGGGAGCTGGTCTCACAGTCACCACAAGTCAAGGAGGCAAAATCAGTCCTTTTGGTTTTGGATGTTAGTCTTTAGTTGCACGCATATGATATGTGTCTTCATTTTGATTGTCTTACCAACGTCAATCACCTAATGGCAGAGGTAATGCAAGATTGGTGTTGAATACTTGCTTAAGGAGACATTCTCACTCTATTCATCTTTCGAATGCGTTAGTGGTCCTTGTCGATAGAGACAATAATGTCGATGCACATGTTCTAGCTAATCTTGGCCGACAGGGTATCCATTAAGGATTTTGGCTCACAAATCTCCCTACTTGTACCTTTAAACTCTTAAACTCATCAATCGTCAATGGAAATTACATATTTTCAAAGAAAAAAACCTTAAAAACTTTCTCCCTCAATGGTGATGCATACTTCCAATATTCAACCTTGTTTAAGTTAGTGTTAAGATTTTTACAAATAAAAAGGTAAAGAAAGAGAAAGTTTAAGGAGGAAAAAGAAGAATGAGAAGAGGAGGGTCGTCTTTGCAGTTGTGTGTCACAAGTTATGGCAATGGAGGAACATAAGATACCACAATACAGAGAATGCCAACCCTCTGGATGTTGAAGAAATAAGGCATATGACAAAATGGAGCATTAAGGCACACGACCTAGCATAGGGAGCCTATATTGAGACAAGGAAATGAGGTTTTGTTTAGGTGGGAAGGCCATGCACCAACTTTCTAAAAGTGAATACATATGTCGCAAGTTCCCAGGTGGAGAGGAAGAATGCAAATGGGGAGGGAAGTGTTTTGAGATGCGAAAGACAACGAGAAGGAAGGATTCTAATTAGGTTTTGGGAGAGTGTGATAACTTGGAAGCAAAGATGAGAAGAGTCAGAGAGGGATTGCTGATGACTCGAAGACCGGGCTATGGAAATCTACTTGTCGAATTGGATGATATTAATGTCCATTATCTTATAAAGGATGACAAGACAGTCACCCCTTGAGACCCATAATCGAAGAGATAAAAATACTTACTAGATAGAGTGGTACACTATTTCTTTTAGTCATGCGTAAGGAGAGGCTAATAAAGTGGTTGACGGTATGATGCAGCTGACCTTTCAGTTTGATAGCAAAATTCGTCTCAAATTTAAGAGGTTAGTGAATAGGGCTAAGAGAGGTTACGAATCAGACGCTTTGTATGGAAATACTATAAATTTTTTTCTTGTACTGGGTTTTCTAAACCGCTTTCTTACCAAAATAAAAAAGAGAGTTCGAAGAGGATGAAATTTTAACAAACGAGAAGTATAGAAGGAAAAAAGATGGTTGCATGGACAAGAATAAACAATGGTAGTTAAAGAAAGAATTTCCTATTAAATAATTATTTAATTGTAATTACGTCATAGAATTAATAACAATAATTAATGATACTTAATGGCAGTTAATCATATTTTGTTATTCTATTTTAAATAACACATTTATTCACATTATCTCGCCATTTGCACTACCCAATTTTATTTATTGAAAACTAAAAGTTGCAAAAACACATTTCATATATTACAACTGATTTCGTCTATAAAAATAGTTTGTACTGCACGTTAAAGAACAAAAAGTATATATATATATATATCTCCAATCTAATATATTCACCAATGTCCTATCGAACTTCATACATATTAACACATAACAATTATGAGTGATTTTGTAAATTTCTAAAGTTTGTATTTTGATAAGCAGAATTAATTATGTGAAGAGCAACCACTAAACTGACTATCACCGATTTTTTTTTTTGTATCAATCACCGAATTTTTCATTGAATATTAATTGTGGTTGGCATCAATGTGCTAACACATATTTTTTTTTTTGAACATTGCTAACACATATTGTTGGAAGGAAAAGATGTAACACCTACATGTGCGGCTGTGCCTTTACAGCCCGGTCACCCCATTAACTTTCCTTCTTAATTTGTCGTAATTCCTCCTTAAAATAATCGCTTGGTAGTTAATCTGGGCTAATACCTTCTTACAAATAATCATGACGTCTTCTTCCCGCAAGACGCACTCACGTTCATCGCGAGATATCTCTCTATCTCCGACTCCGACCAATAAAAAGAAGATCTCTCTAACAAGGCTATCTTTTTTTAAAAGGAAAAAGAACAGAAAATACTTAATTTGACTTTAAAACTCAGCGGAGGCTCTCTTCTCTGTATTCCATTCTCTCTCCTCTATGTGCTAACGCCGCTTCGTTGTTGTTACCCTCGATTGAAAACCCTAGGAGAGAGGTGAACGAGAGAGCTCAGCAAACAAATTCGATCATTATATTTCTTCCCTCTGAATCTGTATCGACCTGCATACAAATACCATTAGAAATTTGACGATTCGTTCTCCGGACTAGCGTTTTGATCATTGCGCCATCTCTCTCAGATCGGGAACTACAACAAAATTACAACAAAAAAACCCTAATTTCTGTCTGATTATCTTTTCCCCCCTTTTCCTTCGTCAATTAAAATCTGAAGAAAATTTGGTGCTGTTTGTTTGCTTTGTCTATTTGACCAACGAAATTGGTAGATCTGTATATGTTCAATTGTAATTCGACGGAAGAAGAGGTGGATGGGTGGAAAAGATGAAGGTATGAACTTATGACCAGAAACAAGTACAGTTGACCAGCCAACTGTTGTGTGGCGGTAGAGTCCTTAGTTTCTGTTTTTCTGTAAACAAGCAAACCAGAAAAAAAAATACCCAACAAATTCCTACTACATCCACAATGATCAAAACGGTAGTGTACCACGGAGAGAATCAGCTCGGGGAGGTAGAGATTTTTCTTCAGCAGAACAACGACAACTTGAATTTGAACTCAAATCCGATTCTTCTCCTGATGAGAGAGAAAGGAATCAGGATAACCCATTTTTCCCCACCCAGTGAACGGTGCTCGCCACTGGCTGTGCTCTACACCGTTGCAGCAGATAGTGGCTTTTGCTTCAAAATGGAGCCTTCCAACAAATTCCTTCACTCTCGGGATGAACCAACGCAGCTTTCAGCTTTGCATGCAGCTTGTCTCGGAGACAATAAGGTAAACATCTCAGAGATACAGAACCCAGAAATCCATCATCATCATCGTTTAGTGAACGATTGGAGCTAATAAGCTAAATTAAATGATGATAAGTTCGAAGAAATTGGAAATTAAAATTGAGATCTTTGACTTTCTTTGGACTACGACTGGACCAGTTAATTGAATTCTGGTGATATTTTGAAAATCTTGTTGGTTAAGTAAGAAATTGCTTTTGTATTACGTTTCGGGGTTGAACGGAGGTTAAAGTCATTTAACTTCTTCTCTCCAGTAGTAGGACCAAGTGAAATAAATTTCACTGATCTATGACGTTCTGGAAACTGGACTGACTCTTGGTTCCGACCTTTTGCTGCTCGGAATGTGAACTCTTCTATGATTCATCAACCGCATTGACTCAGAGATACCAGAACAGCAATAGTGGAATGTTGATTTTAGTTCAATATTGTTTTTCTTGAACAAGTAGAAACTGACCGAGGTAATGAACATGCTTACTGGCTTTAGGCTAACTGTCTAAGACAATTGGATTTGTTGTTGTTTAGGAATCTCCATCTGTGGTACTTTGTGAGCTGGACTTTACTGAACTTCTGACTTGATGGCGACTGGTGAAATTCATCAAATATGTTGCACTTGTTCAGTCTGAGTAGGAACTCTCACAAATAGCCAAAAATATCCAGAACTCTGCCAATACATGACATCATATTTGAGAGAGGTGAAGGGATAACAATTTATAGAAGAAAAAGAACGAAAGATGAAGCACTATCAAATAAAGTTCATAGTTGTCTGTAAATACCCTTTCAGTTGATGAAATTCTTGAAATATGCCAGTCTACAGCTTTGCTAATCTTCTTACTGCCGGAGGCTATCCTTTATTTTTTCTCCCATAAATTTAATGTGCATGTGATACTGTCCACCATTACTTTGCCTCAGTATGTATAATTTAACAATTACTTAATTTTCACCACCAGACTGCAGTGATGTCACTTGGAGAGGTGGAGCTTCATTTGGTAGCAATGCCCTCTAGAAACACTAGTAGAATACCTTGTTTCTGGGGCTTTGCTGCTGGGATAGGATTATACAGCTCCTGTCTCGACCTGCTGAATCTTAGATGCCTTGGGATTGTATTTGATCTTGATGAGACACTCATTGTTGCCAATACCATGCGCTCATTTGAGGACAGAATTGATGCTTTGCAAAGGAAGATGAGTTCTGAAACTGATCCACAGCGTTTAGCTGGCATGGTGGCTGAGGTGAAGCGATATCAAGAGGACAGAGCTATATTAAAGCAGTATGCCGAGAATGATCAAGTTATTGACAATGGGAAAGTGCTCAAAGTTCAACATGAAGTTGTCCCGGCTCTTTCTGATAACCATCCATCAGTTGTTCGCCCATTGATTCGATTGCCAGACAGGAACACAGTTTTGACTCGAATTAATCCATCGGTATACTCCTTTTCACATGATGTTGCTGTATTTGATGTGCACGTGCTTGTGTTTCTACCTACTACTAATTGAGTCCAACACCATCAAGAAGAATATGTGCTAACCTTAAAAGAATCAAAACACTAATAATTCAGTACTGAATACCTTGCTTATCCGAAATTTGTGTGTGCATTATGAAGCATGACATTGCCTTCGTTTTCTTGTGATTTATGTTAAAGGAAATGAAGGCATTTCTCGATGCACAATCAAAGATTTTGGGAATGTTGATGATAGACTGTTGTGTCCTGTGGCTGCTTTTTCTTGGTAGTGTGCATATCCTAATTGATAAAACCATGCATGTTATGTATTTTTAGATTCGTGATACAAGTGTTCTTGTGAGGCTGAGGCCTGCCTGGGAGGATCTTCGTAGTTACTTGACTGCCAGAGGGCGCAAACGATTCGAGGTTTATGTCTGTACAATGGCTGAAAGAGATTACGCTTTGGAAATGTGGAGGCTTCTAGACCCTGACTCAAATTTGATAATTACGAGTGAACTCTTGGATCGAATAGTTTGTGTTAAATCTGGTGAGATCAAAGGCTATATCTAAACTGATATTTAAATCATTGTATGGATGTGCTACTTATGCAGGGTATATCCGTTATCAGCTCATTATCTTATTTCTTTTGTATGCCACTTTATGTGTTTTCCAGGGTTCAAGAAGTCACTGTTTAATGTCTTTCATCATGGAAACTGTCATCCCAAGATGGCACTAGTAATTGATGACCGCTTGAAAGTGTGGGAGGAGAAGGATCAATCACGTGTGCATGTTGTTCCTGCATTTGCCCCATATTATGCTCCCCTAGCAGAGGTAAATTTAAGTGAGTGTATATTATGCTTCATAATATATAATGGCAGGGTATTTCCAATCTCACTGTCCACTTAGCATCTTGTATTCCAGTATTTTGACTTTCGTCTTGATGGTTCTGTAGGCGAACAATACCATTCCAGTACTATGTGTGGCTAGAAATGTCGCATGCAATGTTAGAGGTGGTTTCTTCAAGTAAGAAGACTATCACTTTAAACTAACCAGACAAAGCTCATAATGATGGTTGCTGTTCTGGGTCATTGATTTGATCTTTTAGCTGGATTTTATAATTTGTGGCTTGATGGCATAAAATGGCTATGTATTTTCTTATCTCCAGGGACTTTGATGATGGTCTCTTGGTTCAGATTTCTGAAGTACTGTATGAAGATGAGCTGAAAAATATGCCATGTCCTCCTGATGTGAGCAATTACCTGGTCTCTGAGGTACTATGCATTTCTGAACTTTCTTACTACTTTCCCTTTGGTAATGCATGGAGCCGTATCCAATAGTTTGATATGTATTCTGTCACTTAAGTGGTGTTTGACATGCCAAGTTTAAGTCATTAGTATTTTGTTTTAGGATGATACTTCTATTATAAATGGAAATAAAGAGCCGCCACTTACTTTTGATGGAATGGCTGGTGAAGAGGTTGAAAGAAGACTCAAGGTAAATTCTTTGGTGAAAACCATGGCTGAAATGTTGTTATCATGTTTTAGGAGTTCTTCCTCTGTTTGCTATATCTGCTCGTCCTTTCAAATTCCAGGAAGCAATATCGGCGGCTGTAGTATCTGTAGCCAGTTATGCCTTGCCTGTTGATCCTAATCCCAGAGTACCTTCTGGAGCCAGTTATCCCATGCCTGTTGATCCTAATCCCAGAATACCTTCGGTTGAATTCACAATCGCAAGTCCAATACCTGTTATGCCAGCAGAGCCAGCTGCTTCTTTCCCTTCTAATCAGTTTCAGCAAGCACCCACCATGGTTAGGCATATTGGTCATACTGGACCTGCAGAACCAACATTACAAAGCTCTCCTGCCAGAGAGGAGGGCGAGGTACCGGAATCTGAACTAGATCCAGATACCAGACGGCGTCTTCTGATACTGCAACATGGAATGGATAATACAAGAGAGAGCGTACCAGGTGAGCCTCAATTCTCCGGTAGAAGTCCTGTACAAGCACCAGCTCCAGGGCCACTTCCAGTCCCAACGGGTCCTGCTCCTGTCCCTGTCCCAGTTCCTCTTCCAGCTCCACCACCTCCTCCTTGTTCAGCTTCGGTTCCAATGGGACAGTCACGTGGGCACTGGTTTGAAGGCCAGATGAACCCAGGGCAACTAGGAGGACCCATGCCAAAGGAATTCTCTCTGTCTACTGATGGTGTACGGCTGGATAAACAGCGCCCTGTAGCACCTCCTTTTTCCAGAAAAATGGATAGCTTCAATCGATCTGAAAGACCTTTCGCACTGAAAGCCAGATTTTTGAAAGATGTAACCATTTATATTCCTTTTTGCCTTTCTTCCAGTGTTCTGTAAATCAGGTTGATCGCTACATTGTCTCTGTATATGCTGTAAATAAATACTATGTTCGCCACTTTTTCTGCAGGCTCAAGCTCAACGAAGGGATGAAAGGTTCAGATCTAATAGTTCAAGACATAGTCAGTCCTACCAAGGTATCCTATTGCAACTGATTTCCTCTGTCTGTAAACGTTCTTTTAAAATAAAAATTCTGACCATTGTGTCTAAACTTCTCTATGTGCATCTCATGTAGTTTTTCTATAGCTCTTGAACTTCTTCCCAGCAGCTTCATATCTGTTTCTGTTACATCGGCATGTGCTGTATTATCTGCAAATGCATCATAATTGCGGAACCATTTTTTCCTTGCACTATTGCAGATGAGGATGTACCTTTACGTAGAAGCTCCAGTGGTATAGATTATGAAAGTGAATCTGGCAGACTATCCTCAACTAAAGAGGATTGGGGTTCTGATTCGGGCCAATCTTCCTCTAGCGGTAAAATTTTTGATTCTGAAGCTGGACAAGGCATTCCGTGGTCGGAAACCCCAGCTGGAGCTCTGCATGATATTGCTGTCAAGTGTGGAGCCAAGGTAGATTTATATTAAGTGCAAAGAGAGCTTGATCCGCACATGTGTGTTCTTTTTTCTACATTATACATACACATGGATTTATTCGCTTAAAACATTTTTATAGATTGAATATAGTTCAACCTTGGCTGCTACCACAGAATTGAAGTTCCTGATAGAGGTAATTCCTTCTCTTCTCACCATACTTTCAAGTTATAATTTCGATTTTTTTTAGATTGCCTTTGTACTCTCGATAGTTTCTTGTTATATGTGCTGGTGAGGCGTGGAAAGATCGAAAGGTATCTGAAAATGGATATTTGTTGAGTGAGGAAACCTTTTCTTGTTATAAAAAGTAGACATTTATTGTGTAACTCGGAGTATGGTCAGGAATACATTAGGGTATTGTTATCACTCTTCTTTCTTTGTTGATTCTTACCCCCATCATTTATGACTACTCTGCAGTCTCTTTGCTATCCTATTAGGGTTATTAAGAAATGAAATATGAAATTATAACCTTTGATCTCATTGATGGCTAATGGTATTTTCTTAATGAATCGATGCTTTCCCTTATGTATACTCACATACATATACTTTTACATACTTAGCCCTTGATAGTCTTTCTTTGATCTGCTTCATCAATATTCAATTGCTTATTTAAGAGACTTGAAGCTATATTGGTTGATGCTTGTTCTGTATTTTGTTTGGAGACATCTATTGTGACAAGGACACTGGAACCTTGCGTATGAAAGGGGTTTATTCAATGTCAAGAGACTATTATAACTTGCGTGTCTCCAATACTTGCTCCTCTGCCACCTGGATCACGTGTTCGTGGAGAAACTACGTTGTGTCAGTTTTATATATTTCTATTTTCTTTTAGAATGATAGAGGAGAGTGGTGCTTGTGATGACACTCTGAATTCGGCAGAACCATATAAGCTGAACCATATAAGCTACAACAGTGATAATACTTATTGCAATATATTTATGGAATAAGCGCTACGAGTAACAAGTAGAACGGAAAGGCTAGAACCTTCAGAGCAATACTCTTCCTAACCGGCTTTCCTGCCTATCCACATAAGTGGCCAAAAGAATGACAATATTGTGGTTGCTGATCACAATAGTGCCCTCTCTTTCCTTTTATAGCTAGCAAAAGTGATAATTAGCTTGCAGAAGGGCAAAGCAACCACAAAACCCCTAGCCCATGCTGCTGTTAGCTTCGTGATATTGCTCCCGTGCTGCTTATAGTGGTCCTTATTAGGCATTTCTGACATCTAAACTACCCTTGCTCACAGATTGTGATCCCATCAGCTTGTCCATGGGAAAAGCTGATGCTTTTAGTTTTTCGTGATCTTTGCAATTCAACATGCTTGGTCTTTGATACTGAAAGGTTTCATTCTTGTTACTTTAGGTATCATTTGCAGGTCAGAGAGTTGGTCAGGGAAGTGGGAAAACAAGAAGAGAAGCGCAACAGAAAGGTGCAGAAGCTGCCTTAAGGAGTCTGGCTGGTAAGGTGACAGTATAAATGATTGTAAACAGACAATATTGCATCTGCCCTTCAACTTTGATATTTAATTCTCAAAGTGATTTTGTTGCTCTCTTTTTATTCTTCTGGGCTTTCTTAAATATGTTTTTACCTTATCTTCTGCCTGTTATTCTCCAGTGTAACATGAACATCATATTACTTAATTTAGGAAGGGGGGGGGGGGGGGGGGGGGGATGATATACAGGAATCAGGGAAGGGAATGGATTGTTTCTTGTTCTCCGATTCTTTTATGGAGTAATTCCCCACCAGTCATTAAATTAAAGCCTTGTCATAAAATGTGAGTTTCCGGAATATGGTGAATTTGACAATGCGTTTCTCTGCCATTGTGCTATGTAGCGATTGACTAAAATATATCTCTAAATGCGTTCGCCTGATCAATTTGTGCCTCTACCAAGCATGTTAGGAGCTCACCCTTAGATGTGACCATGCTATGCTTGACCCACAGACAAATCATATGCAAGTGCAATACTTGCTTCATTATTTTATTTTGTTTGCCATTTTGATACAAAAATGGTAAATAAATATGAACTTAAATTACAATGCCAATGTAAAGGAAATTAAATAACGGAAAGAAACGGTGAAGAAGACTGAAGGGCACTAGAAATGTTGCTTGGAATGGAATTCTCCTGGTGTTGTTATTAATAGACTATAGGAAGAGAAGGGTTTCTGGGAAGTTAGAAAATATCATGGAATCTTAAGAGAGAGAGATAGGCAGAGGACATTTACACTCGCTGGACACAAGAAGTAGCCTGAGTCAATTAGCACCGAGTGAAAAGAACGTGGAGCTGTAGAGAAGCGGTAGCTCACTTGCTATGGAATACATATTTACTGCCCATCTCCCTGCACCATTTTTTTTTCCAGAACTGTAACATACTCGTTCATCAAATCTTTGTTTCTTTCCGGTATGCAGTTGCTTGTGTGCCATTCTTTCAAGTCTGCTTCACATCTGGCCCAAAATAATGCATTGGGAGGATACTTGCCAACCTAATCAATTCCGGGGACTAAATTTTCATAAGACTGCAGTTTTCAATCTATGTACAAATTAATGATGTTCAATGCAGTGAACATCATCTTCACCTTATGATATTATTTCACTCAGCTTGCATGAACTGACCATGAAGTCCATCCACATTGCAGATAAGTACCTCTCACATCTAAAATCTGATTCGAGCATCACTAAAGCAGATGCGAAGGCCTCAAATGCAAACGATAACGGTTTCTTTGGTGAGTCAAATTCACGTGAGATTTCTGACGAGCCATTGTCTGGAGGTGACCGCAAAAGCCAGGAGTTACTTTCAGATGGATCAATGAGGTCGCTGTCTTCTGTTACAGCGCTCAGAGAATTGGTAAACACCTTGCAGCTGATATATCCATAAATTTATTTATGCATAGTTTGACCTAAGTGAGTGTTGTAGTCCTGATTGCTAATGCGAATAGCGTAAATATGATTGCTGCAGTGCTCGATGGAGGGACTTGGTCTTGACATTGTTCATCAGCCGGTATCTGGCAGTGCATTTCAGAAGGATGAAACTTGTGTTCAGGTAGGCATTATAGCTGTTGGACATAACCATGTATTGGATTTCTGCCTTTGGTCCTGCTTACATGGCTCTAACTGTGATTACAGTTCATGAATTGCTGTTGTTTCATGTCCATGAACTATATAGCTTCTAGTTCCGTTGCAGATATGTCATCAGTTTTGGTTTTTTCGATGCTGCAGGTGGAAATAGATGGACAGGTGTTCGGTAGAGGAGTTGGATTGACATGGGATGAAGCACAGTATCAGGTATTATTATTAAACTTGATACTTTACTGCTATTTTTTGTGCCATTGGTGGTACCTGGGTTCCTAAGTACCTGTATGCATTTTATTTCTTTAGGCTGTTGAGAAAGCTCTAGCAGGTCTAAGATCGATGCTTGATCATACTACCTATAAGCGTCCAGGCTCACCAAGAGCATTGCAAGGTTCATACGGTAAAAGAATGAGATCCGATTATCCGAGGGGAAGCTTTCAGCGTATGCCTTCGTCAAGGTATCCAAGGAATGCTTCACCCGTACCTTGACAAAAGAAAAGGCCTTATCAAACTGGCTTCTATTTCACAACTCTTGGAGCAAAATGCTGTTGTTGTTTAAGGCGGTCTCGGTGATGATGACGACACGGATGCTTATCATTTAGTTTGGCACTGCGTGCTGAGAACCAGACCCAACATGTTGAATGGACTTTCCAGGGGAACTGGAAAATTTTCAGTCGGCTGATATTTGTGGATGGGATTTTTGGTCAAACTAAATGACAGTGTTCAATAGGGGGGAGAATCTCCGAGTTTCTCAAATGGGAACCAGGTTTCCCAGGCGACAGGGTCAAAAGCTTAGAGGTGCCTGTGGCTACGTCTTTCCCCAACAACTGCATCTGACATCATTGTTTCTGTAAGCGTAGATAGATGAGGTGAATGATGTTAAATCTTGTTGTATACCTAAATATAATGATAGAAGATGAATGAATTAGCTTTGTGTTTTGTAGATCAATCGTTTTAGAAGAGTTGAGTTATCTGCGCACAATGGAGCTCAAATTGAGCCACAGCATTTGGCTTTTCCTTTATCACCTTTCCTTTTTTCTTTTATCAGTCAAGTCTGTGGCTTGCCTTCTGGTGTACAACCACCTCATTTCTTTGTTTTGCCACTAGGATTGTAGAAAAGGGGAGGGAAGTAACTGTTGTGGACTAGGTAGATAGATTAGATTACTAGTTTTCATTGTTGCCGTCTCCTTTTGACAGGTCCCTTTCCTGTCCTTTTCAGCTCTCTAGTTCTGTTAGGGTGATATATCGGATTGGATTATGGATCACCTGTGGCATAAATGATTGACGAATGAGAAAAGAATAGGCAAGACTTGTTTTCCATTTTCAATGGATGAAATTTATTAATAAATGTGTAATTACGGACCAATTAACTATTGAATCAAACAAGTATAGGTGCGGGTAGTGCGAGTCTAAGTTCACCAAAGAATCAGTCTGATTTTTTTTGGTACGCTGGAATTAATAGTATCCCCCCACTATTACTTTAGCTGAATGTTCTTTGAGGGATTTACACCTATGTTTATACCTTATTTATGGATCTTACAACTCATCTAATGGTCATTTAATGCAAATTGCACTCGCATGAAAAGTCTGCCTTTGAATGTGGTGTATCTTGTTTTGATGCATTTTGTGTTTCTTGTAGGGAAAAGCTCATGACTAAGATGTCAATGAACTATTGTGGAGCAACTAAAGAAGTTAGGAGGAAGCGGATGGTTCCAGTCTCAGACCCAGAAATGATGACACCATGCCATCCTTGATAAAAATGTTTGTATCGATGATTACAAAAGCTATAGTGTTAATAAAATGTTTATTAAACTAAAAATCTGACATCGTTGATCAAAAGTGTTGAACTGTCGAATTTATTTAAAAAAACTGATCTAATCATTAAAAAAAAAAAAGAAAAGCTTGGTACCTATCCAAATGTGAGAGTATCGCGTTAGAGCCTCATTGAGAAGTCAAGTTCAAAGTGTAAAACGAGGAGAAAAAGGGGCTTGTCGGACCCTTCGAGTCCATCCGGGTGTTTCTTATACTAAAATCTTCTCTCTTTTGTCACTGAAGTGCACTCGGTCAAGCCTTCTCTAACCCATGGCCGATCATGAGGCTGTGCAAGTGAGCCTTCGGTCCCATATTACGGGATTATTATTTATTAGTTAGAATAAATTATTTAATATAATTTATAAATGAATGTATTAGGTCAAATGTTGACAACTTTAGCCATAGACATTGGAGTATCTTCTTCATCTTCAAGCTTAAATGGTAAATCGAGTAGTAAGGTAAATAAAAGTTATAAGTTGAACAACCTTAATAAGGTTAAAAAATTTTACAACTTAAACAAGACATGAAAGAGGAGAACTTAACGACCTTGAAGACTACAATAAAAAAAAAATCACTAAGCTAGCTTCTCATATGACTACACCTTCATCGGAAAGAATGATCATACCTAAGACATATTTCTTTACCATCTTTATCTATAAAATTAGGGCCACACCATCATGAGGGATAAACCCCGCCAACATGGATACATGATTTAGAGAACCAACCTATAGACAAACACCTTCTTGTATTTGTAATCACTTCGGTCTCAAAAGAAGGTCATCTTAATCAAACTGAAGATACTCACCAGATTAAATGGCCATCCAAGGTAGACAAGAGAATTAATCTTGCTTACCCCTGGGATTTAGGCAAACCATCAACCATTACTTTCATATCGTAATTGTACACACATGCAACTAGACCTAGCAAAACGGATTGGTAGGTCGAATTTCAGTCAATCCTAATCTAACCCATTTAAAAATTATGAATCCTAACCCAACCTATTAATTAATCAGATTAGGATTCTCAATCCTAACCCAATCCATCAACCAACGGATCAACACACAGATCAACTCAATTAAGTAAAAAGCATTATCGTAAAAAATATATAACAACAAGAGCATCATGAAATATCTTTGTGTTATAATAACACTAAACTCCAAATGTAGCAAAGATTTGACACAATCAACCTTAAACAACAAACCAAATTTTGAAGCAAGACAAAAAATTTTTTGAAGCTAATCCCTTGAAGAAAAATCTAGCACCAGTATGTCTTCAAATCTGAAACAACTTCTTACCAGAGTGCATCTACTTATCCAGTCTTGCCCAAAATGCATTGCTAATCCTCTACTATTTCTAGCGTCTCTTTGTTATTCTCTAACGTCACTTTTTCATCTACATAATGACCATCTTCTATTACTGTCAACACAAAGATACATGTGACATAAGCAAATGATATAGCTTACAATATAAAATTTAATATGGAAGAACTTAACAGCATATACCTTTTTCTCCAAACAACCAATCCTTTGTACATCCCTATAGATAGTCCAATAAGGCTAGGTGTGGGAGAAAACATATCGGTTTACATCCCTATATGTAGTGCAAGGAAGTGAAAGAATGCCTAGGTAATTTAGAGGAGCTAGAAATAATTTAGGGAAGTTGGAAAATTTAATCTAGTGGAGATTGTTTTTCAAAACGGAAGGTAATTTAAATTAACCGGTCGAAAGATTTAATGAGGTGTAATGAGTCGTTGGAAGGAGACCATGGAAATCTAAAGGCCATTATGACAATTAAGGCATTGAGGGGATCTAATTCAGTAACGGCAAGAAGTGATAGTAATTATCTTTGAATATTGAATCTCAAGTCTTATGTAATAGTGATGATTTTTGTAAAATTTGAAAAGAAATGCCAAATGTCAAAAGATGACTTCAAGGTCTTAATGACAATTTTGTGTGTTAAGGAATTAAAGAGGGTTGATTTGGTAAAAGAGATGGAAAACTTTGAATATTGAACTTCCTAGATTAATTAAGAGATAGAAGGTGTTTGAAAACAATAAAATAAGACCTAAGGTCAAAATATGACTTTAACCGCATTAATGACATTTTTGTGCTTAAGGGATTAATGAGGATTTTATCATGTAAATATTAAATCTGAGTGGAAAGTATGTCTAAATGGATTCTCTAAACTTAATTAAGAGTATAAAAGTCCTGCCAGCACATATAATAACCACCAAAAGGATAAAATCTCATTTGATGACACAATGATCTTTTGTGCTTTAAAGTTAAATATCGTCTTAAGGTAAGGTAACCGGTATATTATATATGTTTTTATATATTTTCGGTTTTCAGTTAACCAAACTTTTCACATATAACCAAAAACCAAACTGAAATAATTTCGACTATAACGGAAAAACCAAATTATAAAATCAGTTAAAATTTTCGGTTAAAAATAACCAAAATAATTTTGGTTTTCGGGTTTAACCAAATTAACCGAACCTAATGGACAACCCTACTTCTTTGTAATTGAGGAAGAAGAAGAGGCGAACAACCATAATTTGATATCTCGTGACGAGTCACAGTCTCGCAGCGACTGAAAGTTTTTTTGAGTGAGGGCTTGCTTTTTCTTTTTGAGAACATAAAAGAATTGCCGACATATGTGGTTTGGACTTGAAAATTGAAATTAGCTTGAACGTTGGTGACACATGAACATCTCACGGCTGTTTCATCCAGGTCAATTAATAATTTAATATATCATTTTCATTTTTTGATTTTTTATTATATATATATGTATATGTTTTTTAAAAAAGTTATCTCGGTGAATACTATTAGATGACTCTTCTAACTTAAATTTCACCTATTTGTTTATCTTTGGAAATTATATATATATATGAATATAAAAAATATTAAACGGATTCACGGGTTCGTGGATTGAAAAAATACTATCTTAACCCAATCCATTTATATTTAAGCTAATCCTAACCCATCCCATTTATTAAACGAGTTGAAAAACTCAACCGAACCCGCAATAAACGGGTTGGTTTTGGGTCGGATGGGAGGGTTGAGTCCATTTTGCCAGGTCTACATGCAACACCTTGCATTGGTAATTTTAGTCCTTAGAATCGTGTTTAGAGCAACTAAAAAATAGAATTCAGATTAAATCGCTAGGAAATAGTTAGTTATAACCTTGGGCAATTAAACCCTCAATCCTTATACAAAACCCACCAACATATAAACTCCTAGAAACATAAGTGAAATTAATAACTAGGTAGTTGGAAACCTTCACAACTAAGAATAATTAAGACGGGAATAAACCAATCCCACTTTTATAGGAAAAAGCAACTTTAAACCCATATTCATGATGGTAGGAGGTCAAAAGAAAGAAACCATCACCACCTCAAGAAAAAGAAGTTGCATACTGCTACTGTTCTTCCTCAAAATGGAAATGAAAACGTTGGTGCCTCACCAAGAACACCTCTTGTAGAACCATTCGTGAAAATAAAGGTTTTGGTGCCTCACCAAGAACACCTCTCGGAAGTGAATGAATTATACATTCTTAATAGTATTGGATGAAATCTAGAAGAAGGGGAAATATGGTTATCCAACCCTGTCGTGGAAGAGATGATGAGCCAAGTAAGAGAGCATTGTAAGAAATGTGTTGAGACGTGTTATATGGGGTGCTCGATTGATGTGAGTCCAATGGCGGGTCACAAAAGCATAGCTGAACAAGGAGATGAAGAGCTAGAAGCATATATTCTATCTAACAAGTAGAGATACTTCTCTAACGATGCAGAGGGATGCAGAAGCAATGAGGAAATTATTTGAGGAGCCCGAGTATCCTCTGCGGTTTGAACCATCAAGGGGCTAACAATAATAATGATACTGATGCAAATAAGGAAGCGTTCAAGACATTAGAGCTACCTAAGGGTTTCGAATGAAGAGTAGTCAATGAAGAGAAGCTTCTGGTAGCATAAAAGAAGACATTAATGGAAGCTAAGAAAACATCCAGGAAATAAAAGAGAGATAGTATAGGGCTCGAGCTAAAAAAAAAAAAGTGAAATCAAAAAACCGTGTTGAAAGAAACAAGAAGTAAGTATGCCTAGAGAAAATATAATCACATGTGTCTTGGATTAGTAAGAGAAAAAAGGGATAAATATAAGGTAAGACAATATGTGTGAGGTAAAATGTAGTAGAAGAATCGTAAGGTAAGAATAGAGTTATAGGTAAGATTGTGTAGTCAGACTCTAGGGTTTGCCATTAGGAGAGTCATTAGCTTTTCAAGCTTGAATTGGTCTAAAACTATCTGAGACTAATGAAAATTGTTACCTTCAGAAGAACAATCCTATGGTCCCTTTGGTCCAGCGGTAGAACTATTTTTTGACACCATCTCAGAGTTTGTCAACAGTTGAGGAGATCCAACAAGAGCATTCTTATTTGTTGATAAGGCAATTCCTAATAGCTCTATGGAAAATTCTACGCTAGAAAGGAATAAATGAGAGTGGATATTGTGAGGATTGGGTTAGTATTTATCATTAATGAGAGAGGATATTGTGAATATTATCATTAAAGTAGGGGGAGTCATTAATATGAGTGGATATTATGGATATTGTTGTTAATAATTATCATTAATGTAGAGAGAGTCATTAATGGGAGTGGATATTGCAGTTAGTAATTATCATTAATATAGGGAGAGTATTATGGAAAGTATTAGTGTACAAATAGATGGTAAGGGATTGGGGTTGAGGATTTTAGGCGAAGAGGATACCTGTACCCCTCTGAGTTAATATCAATACTAGCTTTCGTTCATAATTCCTTCTTGAATCCTATAAACTTGGTATCAGCAGTCTTGATCCTGGCACGTGAACGATGGTGGTGACACGAACATCGGTTTCCTAGCAAGAAGACCCACAGGGTGACGTACCTACATTGGGCGCTCGTATGGGGGTGCTAGAAGACAGGGTGGAAAGTCTTTCCGTCTCTGTGGTGGCAGTTGAGAAGAAGCTTGACTCCCTCTTCCAATTCTTGCAGGGTGATTCGGGTAGTGGTGAGGACCGGTCAGGAGCTTATCTACACAATTCTGATGAAGAGACCGACCGACGGGAGTTTTGCGTCCGCGAATTGAACATGCCGATATTCACTGGGTGACGACCTGCAAGGATGGATTTGTCGAGCAAAGAGGTATTTCACCCTTAACAGGGTGGCTACCGCAGACAAGGTGCAGGCGGCTGGGATCTATATGGAGGAGGACACCTTGCACTAACTTGAATGGGTGAAAAATCATGAAGGTCTCTGTGACTGGGAAGATTTCCAAGAGGCCTTACTGGAACGTTTCAGTTCCACTATCAATGGAGATAGGATGGACGTCCTCTGCGTGCTGAAATTAACCGGCACAGTGAAGGAGTATCACCGGCGTTTTGAATTCTACTATGCTTACCTTCTAGATGTTCCCGATTCCGTTCTTAGAGGGATTTTCAAGAACGGGTTGAGCACAACAATTTATGCTGAATTGGCTATGTATTCTCCATAGAGCCTGAAAGAGATGATGAGGATTGCCCATAAGATCGAGGAGAAGAAAAATTGTTTAGATAATGGTGGGAGGCACGACGTGGACAACTCGACTCAGTGGAGGTCAAATTTTTATACTCTTAGTTCACGGTCTTCAACTACCCTACGTACTAAACCAGCGACTTCAACACATATTGACCGGTCCGTTAAAATTGGGGATTTTCCTACAGAAAACCCTAACCTAGGCGCATTGGATATTCCATCAGTAGGGTCAACAACTTCAATGGAATTGTTGGGGTGAGTGTCAAATTTCAGGCGCTTTCCCGATGCCGAGATACAACGACGACGTTCTCTAGGCCTTCAAGTGCACGAAGAAGTGGGATCCTGGTCACAAGTGTAAGAATGTAGGTTTACAGCTCCTTCTCATGAACAACTTGGATGAGGAAGAAAAAGCATACAAATTCTTCCGTGAAAGGGAGGATGTCACGGTAACCCTATCTCTATTCAAAGCCAAACTTTCTCTTATGTCTTTGATGGGCATTCCAGTACGCAGAGCCATAAAATTGGCTGGCTTTCTATAGGGGTGCAAGGTGGTGACTTTGATTGACAATGGAGCAACCCACAACTTTATACATAAGGGTTTAGTCCAAGATTGGGAACTCCCAATGGATAATTCCCCATGCTTTGGCGTCACTATCAGCAACGGAGCAACTTAGATGAAGAAGAGAGTTTGTTGAAATTTACTTTTGCATCTCAATGGTGTAGAGTTTTTGACCGACTGTCTCCCGTTTCTAATTACGGATATGGATGTAATTCTGGGCATTAATTGGCTGGTCAAGTTAGGAGATACAACGATTAATTGAGTACTTTGTCGATAGCTTTTTGGTGGGATGGAAGATAAGTGGAGCTTTTAGGTAATCCTTTGTGCTCCCTAACCCGGATCGAAGTACATACAACCTTGAAAGCAGTGGAGGATGGTGGTTGCAGTTGGCTTTGTTTTCCCGACTCCGTGTAGTATGGGAATTGCTTAAGTGCGGAAATTATAAGTCCGTCTAAAGAACAGGAGCTACAAAAGGTCTTAGAACAATTTTCTGCAGTATTCATGCCTTTAGACTCTTTGCCTTGCGCGTTTCCACGATCATCAGATACCTTTGCAGCATGGGGCGGTTCCCTCAAACATTCATCCTTACTACTACCCATATTACTAGAAGGAATAGATTAAAAAGATTGTGGAAGAACTGCAGACAGCTGGTTTTATCCAACCTAGTACTAGCCCCTTTTCTAGTCCTGTGTTGTTGGTTAAAAAGAAGATGAGGGACTGGCGGTTTTGTGTGAACTATCGGCGTTGAACAAAATTACAATTCCGGATAAGGTCCCCCTTCCTACGATTGATTAAATATTAGATGAATTGAACGGAGTGGCTGTCTTTTCCAAGCTAGATTTGAAATCCGGCTATCACTAGATCTTTGTACGGGAGCAAGATGTGAAAAAGACTACTTTTCGGACTCATGAAGGGCATTTCAAATTTCTGGTAATGCCTTTCGGCCTCAAGAATGCCCTAGCTTCTTTTCAGTCATTGATGAATGACATTTTTTTACCATTCCTATGCCGCTTTATTTTGGTTTTCGTCGACGACATTCTGGTGTACAGCAAGACTTTTGATGACCATCTAATTTGATTTACAGTAAACTTTAGCTGCTTTATCACATCATCAGCTACGGGCACACAGGAATAAGTGCAGTTTCGCCAAGCATAGGGTGGACTACTTGGGCCACTTTATTGTTGGAGGTGGAGTTGAAGTCGACCCAGCAAAGGTTCAAGCTATGGTGTCTTTGCCGACACCAAAATCAGTCAAGGAGTTGCGCTCTTTCCTCGGACTAACGAGCTATTATAGGCGCTTTATTAAGGGCTATGGGCTGATTGCAGCACCCCTAGTCACCTTGACAAAGAAAAACACCTTTTTTTTGAATGATTCATCACAGGTGGCATTCAAGGATCTCAAACGAGTGTTGTCTTCCGCTTCAATTTTAGCCACATCCAATTTTTTCTTACCCTTCACAGTAGAGACAGATGGGTCTAAAAAGGGTTTAGGCATGACTCTCATGCAGCAAGGGTGACCTATAGCTTTCTTGAATCAAGCCCTTTCGCAGCAGGCTTTGTCTAATTTAATTTACGAAAAGAGATAATGACGGTTGTCTTCGTAGTGCAGATGTGGCGCCACTATCTGTTAAGCAATCACTTTATGAATAAGATGAATCAGAATATCCTTAAGTATCTCTGGGAGTAGCGGTTGATGATTGAAGAGCAGTATAAGTGGGTCACTAAGTTGATGGGTTTTGACTTTCAAATTTGCTATCGTCTAGGCAAAAGGAATTTGCTGCTCATACGTTTTCTCAGATCAAAAGAGAGGCCCCAACTACATCAACTTTCCTTGGTTATATTTGATGGTTGGAAGAGTGTGGAAGTTGTAATTGCACATGATCCTAAGCTGACTAAGATCATCCAAACCTTTTGGTTGCGGCTGATAGTCACCAGGGTATACTTTGAGCTAGTCTCACTTGTTTTATAGAGGCAAATTGATTATACTTTAGCATTCACAACTGATACCTAAGATTCTTCAAGAATTCCATGCGTCTCCGATAAGAGGCCATTTGGGGTTCCTACGGGCTAATAAGCGAATAACTGGAGTTGTCTTTTGGGATGTAGAAGCGAATTAAGGAATTTGTTAGGTCTTGAGATATTTGTCAAAGGGTGAAGTACAATACATGTTCTCCCGCTGGTTTGTTGCAACCACTTCTAGTCCCCACACAGGTTTGGGAGGATATTTTGATGGATTTTATCACACGATTGCCCAATATTCAGGGTTATGAGTTGCCCAAGATTCAGGGTTATGAGGTCAACTTTGTGGTGGTGAACAGATTCACCAAGTTTTCTAGCTTCTATTCTCTCAAGAACCCTTTTACAGCTACGGATGTTGCCTTCATTTTTGTTAAGGAAGTGGTGAAGTTACATGGTATTCTCAAGACTATCATCTCAGATCAAGATCCAATTTTCATTAGCTTGTTTAAGAAAGAGTTGTTTAAAGCTGCAAGTACTAAGTTGTGTCTTAGCACGGCCTATCACCCGCAAACAGATGGTCAAACCGAGGTGATTAATCATTGTCTCAAAGATTAGCTTTGATGTTTTTGCTTTCAGAAGTCAACACTGTGGTTGAAAGCCCTTCCTTGAGCCGAATATTGGTATAACACATCCTTTCACCATGGTTTGGACACTTCTCCTTTCAAAGCTCTCTTTGGTCGTGACCAACCAGTCTTGTTGAAGTATTCACCTCTAGGATCTCTTGTGAACGAAGTAGATGTTTGCTTAGCAGAGCGTGATCAATTTTTTGACAAACTGCAAGAGAAACTCTTGCACGCCCAGTAACGGATGAAAACTCTCGTTGACCATCACCGCAATAATGTGGAATTTCAAGTGGGCGACTTTGTGTTTCTCCACATACATCCTTATAAGTACCCCACCTTGACCTAGAAAAGAAATGCTAAATTGAGTCCCTAGTACTTTGGACCTTATGAAATCATTGCTAAAGTGGGGGTATGTAGCGTACTCTTTGCAGCTACCACCAGGGACTAAAATTCATTATATTGTTCATGTTTCTTAGCTAATGATGGCCACTAGTCCGTCTGTTTCCGCCGCACCTTTACCTACTGATCTTACTTCAGAGCTAGAGTGGCTACAACCACCCGACAAGGCGCTGAGCTATAGGCAGCGTGATAGTCACCCACCAGAGGTCCTCATTCAGTGGCGAGACAGCGACATATGTTATATGGGAAGAGGTGTCTGCTATCCAGCAATAGTTTCCTTCTTTCTACCTTGAGGACAAAGTGGATGTGCATCGGGGAGTGATGATAAGGCAATTCCTAGTAAATTCTAAGGAAAAGTCTACGCTAGGAAATGGAATAAATGAGAGTGGATGTTGTGAGGATTGGGTTGGTATATATCATTAATGAGAAGATATAGTGGATATTATCATTAATTAATGTAGGGGTAGTCATTGATGGAAGTGGATATCGTGGATATTGCTGTTAATAATTATCATTAATGTAGGAAGAGTCATTAATGAGAAGAATATTGTAACACCCCTACCGGTAATCACATCATTATCTCCTAACCCGTCTCAGCTACCAACAACAATGCAGCGGAAATTCAACCTACAACCGGTGGGTGATACATGCCGTTAGTCACCCTCGTGACTAACAAGGCCAAATCCAATCCAAACAAACAATATAATTATAATATCGGTCTGATGGGTCTTACACCGAGTATACTACACCAACATTACATTCAAATTCCTTATTCAAATCTCGTCTCAAATACAGACCTCAAATCCAAGTTATACAAATATAATACCCATTCAATACAATACTGAGTTTCTACAATCATCAAGTTGCGGGTAACAATTCAGCTTACAACTCAACATTTCAAATAATTACAACCTTCACTAATCACTACCCTTGCTTACATAACAACCCCGTCCTACTCTCGAACGGTGATTGGATTCATTGTACCTGGAAAATAAAAACAGTGCCCCTAGGGGCTCAGCAAAATTGCTGCATATGAAATTCGCATACCCCGCGTGCTAACGAGGGTACGCCGACTATTTGGTCGAGAGCATGCAATTCATTTTATTTCAAATAGCATGCAAGGCAATAATACATTATATATGTATGTCAACACAATCAAGGTTCAATGAAGAACACAAACACTAACACACACATCAAGAGGTTAGTTTAATATGTTCTTCACTTAGGCTTGAGGGTTTCTACCTCACTATGCCTTACTCACACTTTGATAACTTGGCATATAATTTCGTTTCTCTCAGAAGCTGAAGAACTTGACGTAGATGATCCGCATGCTCCTCTTCACTCTTTGAGTATACCAATATATCATCAATAAATACTATGACAAATTTGTCGAGAAATGGATTAAAAACTCGATTCATCAAATCCATAAAGACTGCTGGAGCGTTGGCTAATCCAAATGGCATAACTACAAATTCGTAATGCCCATACCTTGTACGAAAAGCTGTCTTGGATATGTCTTTCTCTGCTACCTTCAATTGATGATAGCCTGATCTCAAATCAATCTTTGAAAATACCTTAGCTCCTTGAAGTTGATCAAATAAATCATCAATTCTAGGCAAGAGATACTTATTCTTAATAGTAATATTATTTAATTCCCGGTAGTCAATGCATAATCGCATGCTTCCATCCTTTTTCCTGACAAACAAAACAGGAGCTCCCCAAGATGATCCGCTTGGACGGATATAACCTCTCCTTAGCAATTCTTCCAACTGCTTCTTTAATTCTTCCATCTCGTTTGGTGCCATCCTATAAGGATGCTTAGATATTGGAGCTGTCCCTGGTACCAAATCTATAGTAAATTCAATCTCACGGTCTGGTGGTAAACTTGGAATCTCATCCGGGAATACATCTGGAAACTCTCGTACAACAGCCACATCCTCAATTGCTGGGGTTGCCTCTTTATCTTGCCCGGAATTCTCTTCTTGGATGTAACATATAAAAACTTGATCTTCAGGCTGGAGATCTTTCCACAACTTCAAAGCAAATACTACCTTCTTGTTTTGGGTTCCATTTCTAATGTATGACACCCTTTTTCCTTTCTTCCCTTGTAAACTTATTTTCTGTTTCACACAGTCTATACATCCTTTATTCCTACTTAACCAATCCATCCCTAGGATTATGTCAAAATCTCCTAGGTCGAATTCTATCAGTTCCATCTCGAACTCATTGCCTTCAGTACATATCTTTACACCTTCAACCTTTTTAGTACATCCTACTACTTTCGCTGTGGGTGTAGAAACAGAGATGCTAACATCTATATTAGGTACAACTCCTACCCTTTTCAGAAACACAGAAGATATGAAAGAACATGATGCACCCAAATCAGATAACACCTTAGCATGAGTTCCAAGAACCGGAAACATACCTGATAATGATATGGTGTTTTCTTCCTACTCAGCTTCAGCCTCAGCCTTGGTTATCACGTTGATGTGTCCTTGCGTCTTATAACCTCCTCCTGGTGCACCTCCACCCGTATACTGAGGTTGTTTCCCTTGCCCACTAAATTGATTTCTTGGGCCACTATTATTATTTTGCTGACCGCCCTGGCTGACTTGTTGAGCTCCACCCTGATTACTACTGCCAGGCCTGTTGTTAAAATTTTGACGAGGAGTAAATCTAGCAGCCTGGTTACTGCCTTCGTTGTTACTGTCACCCTCCTCAATCCTAACTCTACATTCATAGTCTCGATGTCCCATCCTTCCACATTTAAAGCATTGCACCTGCCTACCTTGACAATCCACTCCAGGATGATTTTGTTCACAAATTATACAATAAAAGTACCTTGCCCTCCTACCCTGATTGGCAGTCGAGCTCTGCCCTTGGTACATAGGTCTACTTGGTTTTGCCTCCATCTTAATCTTCTTGTTCGAATTTCCAGTCTTATTTGATTCCCACCTTCTTTTTTGTCCTGATTGTACTTCTTTCCTCCTTTGCTGTACACAATATAGGTTAGCAGCCTTCTCGTATGCTTCTTGTAAAGTAGTCAGTGGTATAACACTCAGAGCTTCCTGTAAATTCCAATTCAACCCTTCCAAAAAGCGTTGCACTTTTGAAGCTTCATCCGGTACCATATTTTGAGCAAATCTTGCAAGCTCCACAAATTTAGCATGATAGGTTTTGACATCATCAGCTCGCTGTTTCAACCTAGCAAATTCATGATATTTCTGCATCCTCACATGTTCTGGGTAAAATCTTTTCCTCATTGCACTTTTTAAGACCTCCCAACCAAAGTTGGGTAAAGCCTTCAACCTTTCCTCCTCAGCTGTCCACCAGAGATCAGTCTCTCCATTAAAGTAGAACACAGCTCCACTCACCCTCTTATGCTCGGGACAATCCACCACATCAAATATTTTATCAAACTCCCGTATCCATTCTTCTAAAACCACTGGGTCCTCCTCCCCTATATAAGTACTGGGTTTCATTGAAGCTATTTTCCGGGAGATATTTGTAGTTACTTCTGCTCTAGCTTCATGTTGTTCCAGGATTCTCCCCATGCTTACCATCAATTCTCTTAATTCATCCAGCTGACCTCTCCCCTCACCATCAGCACTCTACGGTACATACATTATTTATACTAAGATAATCAATTAGTGCAGACAATCACACAACACAAATATAACAATCACATCACATTTTCAGAACTTAGTTAAGTTCTGCCTAGGTTGTTGGAGTTGTGCCAGAGTCTTCTTGATTTCTTAATACATTTAATATCCCTCTTATTAAACCTATGACTCTGATACCAAACTGTAACACCCCGGTTTCCAGGATCTAAAACCACCACCTTAATTATTATTCATATATATAAATAATTTTTTTTTACATCAACATACCTGTATTCATATATCTTAAAAAGAGTTTACATCAGCGGAAGTTTTACAAAGGACAACCGGGAGTTACCGCCACACCTGCTACCCACTGCAGGTGCACAGGCTAATCCTCACCACTACTCCTGCTGTCAAAATTTCCATCGCCAAGTTCCTTTCCATACACCATACAACCAACCCCTTCCATTGCTAACCCTACGTTAGCTCTAAGTACCTATTTTACAGCCAAAAGATGAAGGGGTGACAAAAGAGTTAACTACATCCCTCTTCCTAGTTTTCACCAACATACTCTACAAAACTATCAGCCCAGTGTGTTACGGTTGAGTTACTCCCATACTCTGCATGTCTAAAGCCCTCGGTGGTCTAGATCCACTCCTCGTAGGTAATCCTAGTGACTCCTGGCGACAGCTCCTTGTAGCAAGTATAGTAAGCACACACGTAAAGGGTATCGTACATGGTATCTTCATACCATGTGATCTCCCCGAAGAAGTCCGCCTGCAACCATAAATACATATATACACCCAAAAGGGGTTGCAAATAAAATCAGCGAAACTGAGTAACAAATACCACACCCTGTAAAATTCATTTTTTCTTGGAAACTCATTTAACCATAATTATAAACACACAAAACAATTACGAGGGAGTATAATCATTAAAATGCTTCATGCCCATTTTACCTTCCTTGCATTAATGACAAACCTGTAGGTCACTTATTTCAGAATAATAACATGGGATGTTTCCCAATATGAAAGTTGCACCACCACCACCTTACCATATAATCCTTAAGTGTGCACACCCCCTAAGGTTAACATAACACTTAGAGTAGACTATCAGTCATTTCTTTTCATGGGACGGAAATGTAAAGAACTCGACTGATAAATCATGAAAGACTTAATTTTAAGGATGGGCTAGCTAACCATAGCCCAGGCTAACCATAGCCTTAAATAATAATTCGCAATACCAATCCACCACCACACGCTACATCAGTCAATTATACGGAATGGTAACGTATTAATAAAATACAATTTAACACCAAGAAATCCTTAAAAAACCATACATAAATTTCAAGTGCAAACATAAAAATTCCACATTACAGTTTTAGCCAAAATTATGATTAAAGGAAGGAATAGGTGTGCATAAAAGTTACCTGGTTTCTCCTTGGCATTTTTATAAACACTCTAAAGTTTCTATAATTTGATGACCCTTAATCCTCCTCATAAATTTTCCCAGCACCCGGCGTAAATCTTCCTTCTTGCTCCTTGCGCAAGCAACAATCCTCCTAGCCTTGTTCTCGGTTTTATACTAATCTAACTTGCCCTGCTCTCGATTTTTGTACTAATCTAACCTGTTATGTTCTCGGTTTTGTACTAATCTAACTTGCCCTGCTCTCAGTTTTTATACTAATCTAACTTGCTATGTTTTTACCACTCGCTTTTGCTTATTCAACCACCTAGGATTTACATAAATAAAGGGATGATGTGGGACGTTTATGAGTGGAAGACATAACTGCCGACAATACTAGAATATTCTAAGCAAGAATTTCCAACAGTAAAGTGAATACTTAACGTAATGACACCTCTCATGCATGCCTTGGTGTTTACTTTCTATTGGCTTAATTTGTTGGCTGCTCAAATCCAAGACAGCAAGGAGATCGACAATCATGCTGGGATAGGTACGAGGTTTAATTTGTTGGCTGCTCAAATCCAAGACAGCAAGGAGATCGGCAATCATGCTGGGATAAGTACGAGGTTGAAATGAGTAGATAGGATAAGATTACTTAAGATATTAATAATTATAAGAAGACAAAACAACTAATTATAAGTAGTATATAAGACTAGGTTGGTAATTTTATCACATATATAAATCGGTAACATTGATAATAAACTAGCTAGGTATATACATTTACAATCGGTAATATAAACTTAGCTAGTCATTGTAACAATGACGCATTTTAACATTACAATCGGTAATATAAATTTAACATGTCACTGTAACAATGACACATTTTAAAATTACAGTCGGTAATATAAATTTAACATGTCACTGTAACAATGACACATTTTAACATTACAGTTGGTAATATAAATTTAACATGACACTGTAACAATGACACGTTTTAACATTATAGTCGGTAACTATAGCTGAAAACTTGTTACTTGGTCGGTTAATACATGGCTATAATACAAGGCTAAATATGTATATTATCACGTCTAACTCCTAATTGAAATATCAATATATAAATGATCACATGATAATTTAATCTCTTGCTAAGGTATGATAACTAAATAACTAAAGGTACGGTGTATTTCTAAATCTATCAAATTCATGTATATAAGCACGTACAACTTATATATTCCAAACATTTGAGTTTATCCAAGACTATTCTAAAATTGACGGTAATGTATTTGCTTCTTAAAATCTGTAGCTGTTATAATACATGTGTACATGTCTACAATTTTCATTTATATGTACTTATATCAATTTCAAGTAAACACATACACACATAAAATAACAAGGTATATTTTGTAGCTAGGATTTTCCAGGGTGTTTCACCCAACTTAACGAATACTCTCATGTTCGGGACATTATTCATTTTAGTCGGTTCCTCTCATTGGGGTTCAACTATCTTTCTAAGGGGTTTGGTGATCCCTTACCATACTCAATTTCTCTCAAGGTTCACGTTTGAACACTCATCACTCCTCTAAATAGAGGTTACTTAATACTTCCGTCATTATTAGTTTTGTGGATTAAGTCAATTCGGTTCTCTAACCGTTATCGGGAGTTTACTAATTCCCGTACAATTCTCTCACGTTCTAGTGAGTTCATAGATTGTGTTATCGTTTCTTGGTTCGATAGTTTTAGTGGGTTTCCACGTTTTCATTAATTCACAACTTGACTCTTTCTTCGAGTCTCTAATCAAACAAGACTCGACTATGAGTCGATCTACAATACACATTCAACATTCAAGCAATTCATTCACAATTCACACATTTCATGAATTATACAAACTTCAGTTTAATCAACAATCCAACAACAAGCAATACAATACAAGCACAAGAGAGTACAAACAATCCGATTTGTGCATTTATCTTGTTAGGTGATCACACAATCAAACAAGCACACAAATCAGAGTAACCAAGGTAGGATACAGAGCATGAGAAAATCATACCTTTCACCGGGGTTAACTTTACCAGGTGTTCTCATGTTCCTCAGTTCACCCTTGTCCCTTGAGTCTTACTCTTGAACCACTAATTACATGTCAAATGATTCTATTAATATTAAGGCGTTACGGGTACATAATTGCTACTCCTGTACTTACCCCGTTATCCCGTTATCTCGGTTTACTTAAGTGTTCTTAAACTCACAACTTTCTCAAACACTTCTCAAACTTGTTTGCACTTCTTAGGACCTTTAAAGGTCACCAAACAACTCCTAAACATCATCTAAAACCAATACCATTCAAACCCCCATCATTTAAACCCTTAAAAATACTTTCGGGAGGATTCAGGGGGTGGTCCGGGACTTGGTCCGGACCCAAAGTCCCGGACCAATGCTCTGATGTACTCTCGGCCACATTTTCTACCCTGGTCCGGGACTTGGTCCTGGACCTAGGTCCTGGACCAATCCCCGTTTTTACTCTCGGCTTGTTTTCTGATGCAGTCCGGGACTTGGTTCCTATCCTAAGTCCCGAACCCTGCTAAAAACTGCTATTAAGGTAAATTTTTAGCCCCAAATTAATCCTTAATCCACCTTAAATCTTTCCCTAATCTTTCTACAAGTTTTATACACATATTAACCCCTCAAAACATGCTCTAAACCACTCCAATTCCTTGGTCAAATCCTTACTCCAATTCTTGTTCATTTTCTACAAAATTTCATTCCTACTTTCACATTTTGCACACTTGTGCATTTCTAGCTTCTTCTTGCTAGTTTCTACCTCTTACCAAATCACCTAATGACCATCCCAAATCATTCCTAGACAAATGCGCTTCTAAAACCCATATTCACTCCTTGTTTCACAAGTTATAAACACTAACTTTTTTTCCAAGAATTCCAAGTTTCTCACATGCTATTTGCTACAGATTTTTATCTCTCTCAAGCCCATCCTCCATTCACCATTCCAAGGTTACTAAACATCTTTACTCAACCCAGCTAAGCACTTAAGTTTCCCCCACTTACCAAGCCACCTAAAACACACATTTTCTACTAAAATTTTGCCATAACCTCCCCATAAATCTTGCATCCTCAACTTCATCAACTCTCACCAATTTTCATTCCTAATCTAGCCACACCCATAAGGGTCCTACCAGCATATAACATTTCCTCAAAATTCATCAAACAACAATATAGCTCCTAAACTCAAAACACTTTGCTTCAAAGGCCCTTAATTCAAATAACAATCCACAAATTCCCTCAACTTCAACCAACTACTTTATTTCACATAATTTGGGTTCATTATTTAATTTAACCCATCCCAAATTCCAAAACAATCAAAACAATGTTTAAGGTAGATTTCTTACCTTAATTTCACAAGTTCCTCTTTTAATTCTCCTCTTGCTCTTCTTCTTCCCAAGATCGGTCAAGTGGGAATGGAGTTGCCAAACTCCATCCCAACATTCAAAGAACACAAAAATGGATTCAATTAATCTTCTAAACCCTTAGGAAATTCTAATTCAATAAAAAGGGCTTAGAGCACTAAGTTAGGGTTTTACCTTTGGGGTGTTTTGGAGGGGTTTTAACCCTTGAATCAAAAGAAAGGTTCCACCACCATTGGAAGGGTGTTACAATGCTCAAACAAAGAGAGAAAAACAGGGCATCAAGAGGGAGAAAATCAGCCACATAAGGAATGGGAAGGAAAATGAGTTTTTCTTTAAATTTTTTACCTTGGAAGGTAGGGAAGAATCCAAGCTTCTCTTTGATGCCATTTTCTCTTCAAATGGGCAAAACCCATGGAGGTCAACTTCCTCCATTTGAAATTCTAAAAAGAGGGAAGTGTAGATGTAACACCCCTACTAAATCGGTTCCTAGTAACCCTATAAATGTCGCGCACAATAATATCTCGCAGCGGTAAATAATAAACTATCGCCCTAATGGTGTCACTGTTATCACACGCCCATACGGGTGATAACGATTTACCTGATAATCAACTTGCGAAACGTATTCCCGCAGTGACCACAAGAGATAGGTAGCAGTACTTAAACAATTCAAAACAAATCTAACATCAACAATTATTACAGACCGTGAGCAACTAAACCAAATACACCTCGGTTAAACAACCCGAGTCCGAAACAACCTGAGTATCACACCGTACCAAGTCTAAACCAACGGTAATACAATAGTCACGCCTCGCTGCGACCCACCAGCTAATCACCTGAAATAAAGATGGTTTGTGGTATGGAATCAGCCCCTGCTGAGTATGTCATCACATGCCCCGTCATGCCCCCAAAGACCCCTCAATTATTTGGTCGAGAGCATGAGGTTCATTACATGCAATACCGTTTTAATATTTAAATTGTAAATCAATTAACAGTAATATCCATACAATAACACAACCATCAACATATATAATATAACCACACGTATAACCAATGAACAACCAAGCGAAACAACGAGAATAATAAACAAGTACTAGTTCTCGTCCATGGTGTAGAAACCAATATCGTTCGCCACTGTATAATTCTTAACTGTATTATTTGTTCAGTTATACCTAGTGACAATGTCTCATTAAAACGACATGTCTCTAGTTACCCATAAATTATGGCGGGTCACCCACGGCAGTAGCCACTCCAACGGTAGAGTCTCCGACCAACGAGCCATTCTAGCTCACGGGAAATTTTCTTGATACTTACGGACCCGTACGCGGACATCCTGGTATCGTTTTTGTGATCACAGCGCGCACCAAGAGCCACATCCTCTTGGCTTTCCTTTCCTTCCTTAATTAATTATACCATCGCATCGCATTACCATTTTTATTTTCCTAACACAGCAGACTAAGGTCATTAGTCCAATCCGGAGTCTGTAAACTCGGGATCCAGTGTTAGATACGGAAGCGGCGTATAGAAAGGCCAATGCTCCGTATAAAAGTCTCGGATAATATATATATATATATATATATATATATGTTATTATCCTAGTGCTACAACGTTTTACTGACGTTCCTTATATTTCATATAAGATAGCACCATAGCCGCTAGTTCCTTTTATATATATAGGTTCATATATACGAACCAATACTGTTAACTCAACAACAGTAAATAATAAGCAGCTATAAATATACAATTCATGCATATTAATTATCACATTCAGACAAACAATCTTATCACAGATTACACAGAAGTCTGAACTGAGGAAGCCCTCAGAGACAATCAGAGACACATAACAACATACCGTTCACCCTGATGTATTACGGTGGAGTATGAATCAGCAAGATCCTATGCTCCTTGTGTAGTCTCTAACAGTCTAAACAATACATAATGCTACTGATTAGCATACCGTATAACAACACAATCCTACGGTACCCCGTACCGTCACTAATAACTCCCGGTTAACCCCCCGTTATTAACTGTCAATGTTTGTCGGGCTTTCGGTTTAACTCGAGATTGGAAAAGTGTTACATTACATGCGTAGTCTTATCTTGTATATTAATAGACTTATTGTTGGACTTTGTTATCGCACGTAAGCTAATGTATATTTGTAGATCGTATAGTTTGTTTCTTTATTGCATGTATGATTCTTTGTCATGCACTATACATCTCACCTTAGTATTTATTTTTCTAAGGTTTGTCTCTCTTTTTTTTTTAATTCAATGTGGCATAATTCATTTGTAAACTATACTTTTAATATTTAAAACCCATATTATCCCATGAATACTCTTAACATTAGAATCTCCATATCTAATGTTTATAATTCTTTTCTCCTTATCTATTATCATTTTAATTATGATAGTTTATAATTATTGAACCATATCACCTTTTCTACACCATTACATATATTATTTATATATGTGTATTATGGAACTATTTCTTATATGGTAAGTCTTATAATCTATATTCATTCTTTTTAATGAATACCTCTTATATTATAAATGTTATAATTCTTATAACATTAAAACCATATTATAAATTCCATTTAAAAATGTTAATATTTCCGAACAGCACCTATGCTCTTAAATATTTACAAAATCCACCACTTAATTAATATAATGTTACATTATAGTTATATAACATATCTTATGACATTTAAGTCATTAAAACAATTATAACCTATAGTTATATTTTGTTTATAAAATACCAATTAGCCCCTTATATTTTCGGTTTCCATTACACACCACTAAACTTCTATAAATCACAATTCCATCCCAATTTATAATACATAGTTTTCTAATTCCATTAAAACTATATATTACACATATATCTTTATAAAACCTTACATATTTAATAAAACATGGATTAAATATTTAATCACATTAATTAAGGCCTAAACATGCCTTAAAAGTCAACTGAGAACAACAGTGGTCAACATAAAACAAGATGTTGCACCCTTTGACTGTTAAGGGTAAACAAATACCCAAATGAACTACTTAGGACCTAAAAATTTGTCCTAAGCATATTAACATACTACTAAACATATTATAACCGTTGGACAACACTCCAACACAAAGAAAAAGCATTTACATGCTTCAAGGTCAAAAAGGGCAAAAAGGTGCTCTAGGAAAACCTTAAAAATCAAATGACCTCTAAATGATATAAAATTGAATTACATGATCAAATATCATGTAAGGAACACAAAAATACCGTTGTCAAAGAAAACGGAGCTCAAAAACACCAGGCAACACAAAATGTGCGCTAAAACTCCTTAAAGCACGTCTTTGTGAAATTGTCTTTTAAATTGGTTTTAAATGAGCTAAAAGGTTATAAATACCTTTAAATATGATAAAATATCATATTATATGATATTAGGAATTTAATTCCAGAAATTTACGAATTTTTACAAATTTAATATTAAAATAATAAAACCCTAATGTGGGGCCCGTTTGGGTCAACATTGACTAAGTTGGTCAATGTTGACCATTGACCACGAAATGGACTACATAAAATCAGATAATTAAGTCTCTTAACAGACCAAGAGACAAGAGACATGTGACAATTAAATATATGCTCTTACTTTTACATAAAATAACAAAAAAAGACAAACTTTACCTTATAAAACAAAACAAGTGGGCTCCACTTACCTTACCCATGTGAGCCAACCGAATTGGAGCCTCCATTTGCTCCTCTTCCTCCTTGCAATTCGGTGCTCCAAGCTGGTACAAGACAAGAGATGGGTCACCTTACAATAATGGAATTAAAGTAACATTATTTAACTTATTTTCATTCAAAATTGGCTCCAATCATGCCCTACCCTTGCCAATCAATCACGGCTGCCTCCTTGCCTTGTCTCCACCGAATTCCCCTTCAATTATCAGCATCAATCAAACATTGATGAGTCACCAAAACAATAATAACCTAAAATATTCAAAAAAGTGACTTTAAGACAATATTAGCTCATTTCCCCTCATTCTTTCTTTCCAGCCGAGTTTGCTCTGTCCAAGAGCTCTCTTTGGCTCCCCTCCAACCGTGGGTAAGTGTCCAAGCACCATTGATGAGGTTTCAAGCTCTAGGTAAGCTCTTAAGGCATAAAAATGCCCATTTTCTTCATCTTTCTTTCCTTTTTCGATTGATCTACACTCCAAACTTTTCTATACATCTATGTAGAGTGATTTGGAGGTTAATGGAAGTGTTTGTTTCGTACATAACCAGATCTAAGGAGGAAAGTTCAAGTCTTGACCATTTAAGGTAAAAATGTGCTTTAAGCTCATAACTTTTGATTCCCTTCAAGTTCGGCTGTGAAACTTTGCTCATAGCCTCCTCTTCTTCTCCTTTTCATGTGGAATCTGTTGTGTAAGCCATTTGGAGCAAGGGTGGCCGAGATCCAAAGGAAATACCCTCTTTTAAGGCATTTTTCCAAGGTAAAACCTAATAACAAGAGTATTTGTTGAGATCTAGCTATTTCCTATGTCAATATGGTGGATCTAACACCTTGTGGTGTGTTTGATTCAGGCCGAAATCATCTTGAACTCTCCTTGCATTCTTAAGGTGATTTTTGCCTTAAATCTTACATTAAATTACTTCTTATGGTTAGATCTTGCTTGGAGACTAACTAGGCCTTGTTTTCTGTTTGAAAACATGTAAAACAAGCTGTGGAGAATTTCTACTTAAGGTGGCCGAACCAAACAAGGATTACCTAAGCTAAATCAAGGTATAAATCACTTAAACATTAACTTTGCTAAGTTAAAAATGTTCTAAGCTAATTCTAATACTATTGCCGTGAGTGAAGAAGAATAATAAGGTCTTATTTGACCTTAAAATGTTTAAGGAATGGTTTAATAAATTTTATAACTAATTAAACAAGCATAATTGTCAAATTTAAGACATTATGTGGAAGTTTGGTAAATAAATGAAGAATATATGGTGAGGCCGAAAATTTATATGTATTTTGGGACATTTATGTGTAATTTATTTTGCAAGCCAATGTTTGTAATAAGGCCATGTATTTTAGGCCATTTTATTTGTGCATTTGCAAGCTTTTAATTAAGTTTAAGTAGTATAAATGCATTACCGAAAAAAAGGGGTATTAGGTGTGATTAAATTAAATTTGGGGGCTTTAGAATAATAAGGCCGAAAATTAGAGTTAAAAAGGAGTTAAAATAAAGTTTATAAGATTTTATAAAGTTTTGGGGTTAAATGGTGAATTTTGGAAACTTAGGGGTTAAAACCGTAATTATAAGGAATTGGTGGTCAAGGAAATATTAAGGAGGTCAACATTGACCATATGCTAGGTTTTGACCAAAATAAATAAGTTAGATAACTTATTTAAGGTTTTATAATAAGTTAGGTATTTAATGGTAATATTTTATAACATATGTGGTAAATATGTTATTACCAAAAATAAAGGGTGTACAATGGTATTTTAAAACACCCATGGGATATTAGGAATTTTTAGGAATTTATTTGGTGGATTTTGGAATTAAAATGAACTATATATGTATAATATATAGTTATTATGTCATTATGACACTTTGGAGAAAAATAGATGGTGGAATGGTAAATATCAAAAGTATATGGGTTAATAAGGATATTTATAACCCTTTGGTGGAATTTGGTGATTTTTAGAATTATTAAGAGAATTTAATAAGTTATGTGTATAAAATATAGTTTTAATGATATGGTGAACTATATGTTATAAATAGGGCCAAATGGCAATTATAGAATAGCACAAGGGCTGTTCGGAATTTACAAAAAATAACCATAGGTTATACTCTTTTATAAGTTAGAAATGTTATATTAAATGGTATATATAACATGGTAAAAAGAAAGGGGTGATTTTGTAAATAAAGGAAACTATGGTTTATGGAAAAGGATAAGATTTTCTTATGGTGCCTAAGAGGCAATAATAAATAGTTTTGTATAAAAACTATAGGTTATAAGTTAAAGGGAATAAAAAATATCACATAGTATGATATTAGTATATGGTATAACATTACATAATGTTATGTGGTCAAACGGAATTTAAATTAAGTTAAGGGCTATACTGAGTTAATAAGAGTTGAAAGATGAATTTTAGACTAAGGTCTATAATGTTATAAATGTTATGACAATGATATGGTTTAGATGGAATTAATATAAGGAAGGGTACTCACATAAAATAATGTGACAAACTATAAATAAATGAGATTTATAAACTAAGGTGTTTATGGAATAAACCTTAGGAGTTGTAATTATACAACATAAGATGTTACATGATATTAGGATAATAATCTTAATATAAGTTGTATAATATAATACAACTAAGGGGAATAATCATCCAATAAAAGATGATAAAATGTAACATAAAATACAAGAGTTTATGAAACTCATGAGAATTACCTACGTGGTAAAAATATATACATACACAAGAATAATGTATATAAGGTGGATAAATATATTTTGGTTGAAAACCTTATGATTTTATGGTGGTGGTTATTTGGAAAAAAATATAGTTACAAACTATAAGCTATGAATTTTGCTAAGATAATGGGTAATGAAATACAAAGAATTATAATGGATGATGGAAAAAAATATATAATATAAGAATGCATGCATACATGCAACTATAGGTTACGTACCTAAACTAGATGTGGATAAGATTAAAAGAAATATAAGGAATTAAACTTAACAGTTGAAATAGTTTTGACGTACGCGTTTTAAGTAACAAAGCCGACTGTTTTAGAAAAACCTGTAACAAACAACTGTAGAAAACAGGGGTGAACTGTCGGGGTTACTTATAATTCGGAAATACCGGATGTAGTTAGTCATGGAGACTGACTTATAGTTTTATTACCGTTTAGAGTATACTTCTGACAAGGACGCTTGACGAGCTAACGGACTGCACGGAGCGTAGGATCTTGCTGATTCATACTCCACCGTAATACAGTCAGGGTGAACGGTATGTAAAGGGGTTTGATCCGAGTTGTCCTAAGGTTGCTCCTTGGGCTCGGATTTGGTTGATATAACTTGTATGTTGTTATGTGTCTCTGATTGTCCCTGAGGGCTTCCTCAGTTCAGACTTCTGTGTGATCTGTGATAAGATTGATTGTCTGAATGTGATAATTAATATGCATGAATTGTATTTTATAGCTGCTTATTATTTACTGTGTTGAGTTAACAGTATCGGTTCGTATATATGAACCTATATATATAAAACAAACTAGCGGCTATGGTGCTATCTTATATGAAATATAAGGAACGTAAGTAAAACGTTGTAGCACTATGATAATAATATATACATATTATCTGAGACTTTTATACGGAGCATTGGCCTTTCTATACGCCGCTCTCGTATCTAGCACTGGATCCCGAGTTTACAGACTCCGGATTGGACTAATGACCTTAGTCTGCTGTGTTAGAAAATTTGGTAATGCGATGCGATGGTATAATTAATTAATTAATGGAATGGAAGTAAAGCCAAGAGGATGTGGCTCTTGGTGCGCGCTGTGATCACAAAAACGATACCAGGATGTCCGCGTACGGGTCCGTAAGTATCAAGAAAATTTCCCGTGAGCTAGAATGGCTCGTTGGTCGGAGACTCTACCGTTGGAGTGGCTACTGCCGTGGGTGACCCGCCATAATATATGGGTAACTAGAGACATGTCGTTTTAACGAGACATTGTCACTAGGTATAACTGAACAACTAAAACAATTGAGACTTATACAGTGGCGAACAATACTATGGACGAGACTTAATACTTGTTTATTATTCTCGTTGTTTCGCTTTGTTGTTCATTGGTTATACTTGTGGTTATTTTATTGTGTGTTGATGGTTGGATGGAGCCTACAAGGCTAAGGTAAATTAAATATGAAAACTGTACGCTAGGCGAATGTACATTGTACATTACATTGTTATTACTCGATACGTTCGATATAAAATGTTGTATGAATATTAAATGAATGTTTGGATATTTGGATGGATGGTTGAATTATTATGCATGCTTATTACATATTGAATATATCTGTAAAATGGTAAAGCATAACCAATCTAATAATAAGATGGTTAAAATGACAAGTGACCATTAGGGTCCAGGCCCGGCATACTCAGCGTCTATCGCTGATACTACACCATTTCAGGTTGTTGATCATTGTAGCTGAAGAGCAGGACAGAGAGGAACAGGGTAATTGGAGATGTTATATAGTAATGAAGATGGTGTATGGTCTTATGGTAAGGTTGTTTTTCAGGATTGGGTAGATGCTCACTTGTCGATGTTTATGTTATGGATTTAGTATGATGTATAGGAGTTTCTCGTTATCACTGCGGTTAGCAGTTTGTTTATTTGGAAGTTGGATGTAGTTTGGCTACGTTGCTCGCATGGGCGAGTAATGGCCGGTGACACCCGAGTGAGTTTTGTAATTATTATTTATTTCCGCTGCGAGACGTTTTATTTATTGCTACGTGGGGATTATATCGTGATTATGGAGAGGGGTGTTACAAAAGTGGTATCAGAGCGGAGTACCGCTCTGATGACGAGAAAGTAGGTTAAGACAGTGAGCTTAGGACTTGGGAAATTATGGGAAACATTTGGGAGTACGAGACGATTCGTCTTAGAAAGATATTGTGTCTAGTTACGCAAATTGCGTGATAGGTTAGCCTTAAGGCAATTAATATCTATTGGTTGTGTACGGTAATTTACCGAGTATTTATGTGACATACTGTACTACAGATGTCTGGTGGAACTAGAGGGCGTGGTACTGGAAGAGGTGGAGGCGGTGACCCCGGCATTCCAGGAGTTGCTGAGACGGTTGCAGCCGTTCTTGCACAGCTGGGTACTCAGATAGGAGGAGCACCAGCCCACCCGCCATAGCCCCGGGAAACGAACTGGCTGAAGTCAGTTGGCGAGACCCGACCACCTACATATTCAGGGGAACCAGACCCCGTAGCTTTGGAGCGTTACATTGTTGAACATGAGAAAGCATTTGAAGCTTTACAGGTACCAGACGACAAGAAGGTCACCATTGCTGCTTTCCATCTGAAGGATGCAGCCAGCACTTGGTGGAGGTTGGTCAAGGACCATCACCTGGCTACGCCCGACTTTTCGTGGGCTGCCTTTGTCGAGTTGCTGAGAGGGAAGTACTACCCAGCACACCTCAAACAGAAGAAGCGCCAGGAGTCCGAGACACTGACCCAAGGAGGTCTGACCGTGGATGAGTATTACGCTCGATTCATTGGTCAGCTGGACTTCATTCCCGGTGTGGATTACTCAGAGACCGTGAAGGTCGAGAAGTTCCGGGGAGGACTATTATTTCGTATTCAGAGGGCGATGGGTGCTACCATCTACACTACCATCCAAGTACTAACATGAAAGCCATAACATTCTTTACTTACTACATTACCAATTAACTTTGTGAGAACTTACCAAGGAGATTCCAGGAGTGTTATGAGGCTGCCTCGAGGACGGAGCTAATGCTCCAGCTCGGGAAGAGACTCTCGGGCCAAGAAAAGGAAGAACCCTGAGGGAGAGTCTGAGGGTGGAGGAGCATCTCCAGGCGAAAGCCAAAAGAAGGGAAGTAAGGACTTATCCCACTCTAAATTGTTTACCATATTAAATACCTTAGGAATGACCCGAAACCTTAAACAGAAATTCTTTAAAAAGAAAGGGCAGCAGGGTCACCAGGGAACAAAGGGAAAAGAGCCGTCCTTCGGTTGACCGGCCCAGCTATAGATGCTAAGCCTCTGAGATCCGCACCTCCTAAGGGTGAGAACACCTACCTCTTAAATTAAATTGTAACCTTAACCTTTATACCGCCAGATTTTAACTTAAACTTAAATACTACCATTAGGCACCGGACAGCCCCATCGCCATTTTTACTGTAAGCGTTGTGGAAAAGACCATCCAGGGGTCGACTGCGAAGGCCGCAAAGTCGAATGTCTGTCGTGCTGCCACAAAGAGGGCCATAGGGAATTGAATGCTGGATGAACCCAGAGAGCCGTAATTACAGGCCACCAAAGAATACTCAGAAGACCTCAGTTGGAGGATCTAGAGTACCACGAGGCGGTCAGGATGGCCAGACATCTACTGATGCTGGAGCCTATAAAGGCAAGGGAGTAGATAGGGCATGAGTACCCTAACTCCATGAGACCGCTGGTGGAAGACTTTGTTTACTTACTTGTTATGTACGTACCTTTGATGTTAAACAGACTTATGTTATTAGTATATGGGAGTGTGTCGGGGACCACTCGCCATTTGTGTATGACTTTGAGATTATGTGTACTCAGTACCAGTAAGCTTTAAACCTTGACGGAAATATATATATGAACAGGATGTTAATACTTACATTATCATGTAGCAATACTCAAATGACGAAGAGTCAATGAGACCGGGAATTACTGAACCAGAATTTCCACCTGCATGGCGCACTTGCTATTGCAAGCGCTATGAATAAACTACTGAAATTTCCATCTGCCTTGCGCACTTGCTACAGCAAGTGCAGCGACAGCAACAGTAACAGCAACTGCAAATGCAACTGCAAAACTACTACTTTTTAACCTTTTATAAAAAAAAAACTGTTTTTCAAACTTTTCATACAAACCTTGAGATTAGAAACCATGCAACTTGGAAGGACCATTAGTCCAACCACTGCAACTGGGGAAACTATACAGCCACTATGACTGTAAACCACACCAGTTTAAATTGTTGGGAATTTTCAGACAGGGCTTTAGCCAAATACCATCAGTGTATACCCGCATTTGATGCTAGTCACTACTAGTAATGAATGTTTAGTCCTCATGGACAAGCATACCCTTTGTAGATGCACCACCGTCAGTGAGGATGGTTGGGAAGTGAAGAGCCAAGTTGCTCAAGCTATTATGCAATCTGCAATACATCCAATTACATGGATGAGGGGACGAATATGAACTATGGATGAGATATGATAAAAAAAACAGGGAGAAAAAGGAAAATGTGTTGTACTCAATGAGATCAAAAAAAAAAGGGGAGAAACAAGTTTGCTAATATAGCACGGATTTGACTTACACCGAGTTGAATAATACCAGTCTATGGCACAAATTACCACGGATGCCACAAAGGCAATAACACTTATTACAGGATAACTGATAACATGAACTATTACACAGAAAAAAAACAAGCGAAGATAAGACAAAAAAAGGGAAGAATGAAGAAGAAGAAGGAAAAAAAAGGATATCCATCAAAGGGAGATTGACAAAAGAATACTTCACAACAACCGTGTGACAGACATTACCAGTTTACTAAACGAGACATGGGACGACCGCACTCCGTTAGGAGCATGTGGGCCTGACAGACTTATTTATAAGTTAGTCGGGTAAGTAGTAATGTATCAGTACGGTACCCCATGCAAGTAGACAAGTAGTGTTAGGAACACGAGAAGTAGTCAACTCCATTCTACGGACAGTAAGACAGATTACCTCGAAGATGGACTAGAAGAGCCGTAGTTAAACCAACGGGCTAAAGGAAATCAAGAACCTTCAACAGAGAACAGTAGACAGTATACAGTGAAGACAGGGAAACAGTTCAAGGACAGGAACCCAAAAAAAAAGAAGAAAAACCCGTTATGGACGGATAATATGTAGAATCCTCATAAGGATCGAGTAAATTCTTACAATCCAGAGGAAATCTACCAGATGATATGGATATAAACGCGTGACTACGCAAGGAGAAAAGATAAAGCTATATGATAGCAGATATCCCACTTAAGGAACAGTGGATTTGGAATGTACCACTCACAGGATAATTCGCACATCTTATCTGTTTGACTCATTGGATATTAGCTGTTGAGCGTTTACGCCTCTGCACTCTGTATGACTGAATGTTTTGGTATTGCACTCGTGCAGTTATTAATCTAGGGAATGCAGAAAGATAAAGTGGATATCAACACGAGTGTGTAAAAAAAAAACTACAACAGTGTGTTACTCCAAAAAAATCACCAGGAGACATGGATGACAAACATCATCTTTGTAGACATATGGGCTGGTACGTCTTAGTATTACAAAGACAAGTGCAAAGAGCACTAAGTACTAACAATGGCCGATGTCATATTATATCTCAAACTGAAGGACAGTGAGAGAAGACACACGCATATATGCTAGTGATCCAAACAGTGGATTCACAGCAAAAAAAAAAAGAGAGAGGCAAATTGACTATGTTCATGGGTCTGCACCTCAATACGGAGCGAGTGGGCCCATAAGAATGAACTTGGGAGAGAGCACAATAGATTAGTGCCTCACTTTTATATATTGTGGAACCCTGAAGGGCTAGAGTCATACCCGTCTCTCTGATATGAGGATAATCCACGAGTTGGTGAACTCTTTGAGAGCCAAGTATCCAACGCTCCTTGTTGAGCGGCAGTTGTATACTTGTGGGGTACGGGGGCGCAACCCTTTTTAAGGGGGGTAGAGCCTCTTGGCTGTGCACATGTGTGCACTAAGTTTTGGTTGTTTGATATGCATTGCATACAAAAAAAAGAGAATTGGTGGTGTGCGGGGCATACGAGGTTTGTTTGGTTAGTATGTGAATTATTTAGTATGCATAGCATACAGTGAATTAGTTTTGTTGGCTATGGTTGGTACGCGGGGCGTGCGTTGTTTGGTTGTTTGTGTGTGATGTACACTTGAATGTATGTATCTTATGAGATACTTGTTTGAATGATTGTATGTACACCATGTGTGTAGTACTGTTCTTATGCTCTTTGTAATATGTATTCATATTGCTTTATAGAATGATTACATATGGTATCGCCTAGATACGAAATCAATCATTAGATATGGAATGTGGAACAATGGAATGTTATGGACACCTCAGGGAGGTTGTCAGGGTTGGTAGAACTGATAGGAAATGATGGTGCTGATGGATCACCTATATCCATATATGATTGAACTAACGCCACAACGTGATGGCTATGTGCTGTATAGCGCAATACGATGTGTGTAAATGATATATCACATAGATATACATTATGGGAACAATGGGTAGTTATACATATATATATACTTACCTATTTGATTAAGAGACTTCGGGACGAAGTCTTTTTAAGGGGGGTAGATTGAAATACCCCAAATTAATAAAACATGGATTAAATATTTAATCACATTAATTAAGGCCTAAACATGCCTTAAAAGTCAACTGAGAACAACAGTGGTCAACATAAAACAAGATGTTGCACCCTTTGACTGTTAAGGGTAAACAAATACCCAAATGAACTACTTAGGACCTAAAAATTTGTCCTAAGTATATTAACATACTACTAAACATATTATAACCGTTGGACAACACTCCAACACAAAGAAAAAGCATTTACATGCTTCAAGGTCAAAAAGGGCAAAAAGGTGCTCTAGGAAACCTTAAAAATCAAATGACCTCTAAATGATATAAAATTGAATTACATGATCAAATATCATGTAAGGAACACAAAAAACCGTTGTCAAAGAAAACGAGCTCAAAACACCAGGCAACACAAAATGTGCGCTAAAACTCCTTAAAGCACGTTTTGTGAAATTGTCTTTTAAATTGGTTTTAAATGAGCTAAAAGGTTATAAATACCTTTAAATATAATAAAATATCATATTATATGATATTAGGAATTTAATTCCAGAAATTTACGAATTTTTACAAATTTAATATTAAAATATTAATAAAACCCTAATGTGGGGCCCGTTTGGGTCAACATTGACTAAGTTGGTCAATGTTGACCATTGACCACGAAATGGACTACATAAAATCAGATAATTAAGTCTCTTAACAGACCAAGAGACAAGAGACATGTGACAATTAAATATATGCTCTTACTTTTACATAAAATAACAAAAAAGACAAACTTTACCTTATAAAACAAAACAAGTGGGCTCCACTTACCTTACCCATGTGAGCCAACCGATTTGGAGCCTCCATTTGCTCCTCTTCCTCCTTGCAATTCGGTGCTCCAAGCTGGTACAAGACAAGAGATGAGTCACCTTACAATAATGGAATTAAAGTAACATTATTTAACTTATTTTCATTCAAAATTGGCTCCAATCATGCCCTACCTTGCCAATCAATCACGGCTGCCTCCTTGCCTTGTCTCCACCGAATTCCCCTTCAATTATCAGCATCAATCAAACATTGATGAGTCACCAAAACAATAATAACCTAAAATATTCAAAAAAGTGACTTTAAGACAATATTAGCTCATTTCCCCTCATTCTTTCTTTCCAGCCGAGTTTGCTCTGTCCAAGAGCTCTCTTTGGCTCCCCTCCAACCGTGGGTAAGTGTCCAAGCACCATTGATGAGGTTTCAAGCTCTAGGTAAGCTCTTAAGGCATAAAAATGCCCATTTTCTTCATCTTTCTTTCCTTTTTCGATTGATCTACACTCCAACCTTTTCTATACATCTATGTAGAGTGATTTGGAGGTTAATGGAAGTGTTGGTTTCGTACATAACCAGATCTAAGGAGGAAAGTTCAAGTCTTGACCATTTAAGGTAAAAATGTGCTTTAAGCTCATAACTTTTGATTCCCTTCAAGTTCGGCTGTGAAACTTTGCTCATAGCC
Organism: Limonium bicolor; assembly: GCA_023374045.1. Classification (NCBI taxonomy): domain Eukaryota; kingdom Viridiplantae; phylum Streptophyta; class Magnoliopsida; order Caryophyllales; family Plumbaginaceae; genus Limonium; species Limonium bicolor. The sequence continues at coordinate 147,881,815 of CM041779.1, read as the reverse complement.
TCTTCTTCTTCTCCTTTTCATGTGGAATCTGTTGGTAGCCATTTGGAGCAAGGGTGGCCGAGATCCAAAGGAAATACCCTCTTTTAAGGCATTTTTCCAAGGTAAAACCTAATAACAAGAGTTGTTGAGATCTAGCTATTTCCTATGTCAATATGGTGGATCTAACACCTTGTGGTGTGTTTGATTCAGGCCGAAACCATCTTGAACTCTCCTTGCATTCTTAAGGTGATTTTTGCCTTAAATCTTACATTAAATTACTTCTTATGGTTAGATCTTGCTTGGAGACTAACTAGGCCTTGTTTCTGTTTGAAAACATGTAAAACAAGCTGTGGAGAATTTCTACTTAAGGTGGCCGAACCAAACAAGGATTACCTAAGCTAAATCAAGGTATAAATCACTTAAACATTAACTTTGCTAAGTTAAAAATGTTCTAAGCTAATTCTAATACATTGCCGTGAGTGAAGAGAATAATAAGGTCTTATTTGACCTTAAAATGTTTAAGGAATGGTTTAATAAATTTTATAACTAATTAAACAAGCATAATTGTCAAATTTAAGACATTATGTGGAAGTTTGGTAAATAAATGAAGAATATATGGTGAGGCCGAAAATTTATATGTATTTTGGGACATTTATGTGTAATTTATTTTGCAAGCCAATGTTTGTAATAAGGCCATGTATTTTAGGCCATTTTATTTGTGCATTTGCAAGCTTTTAATTAAGTTTAAGTAGTATAAATGCATTACCGAAAAAAAGGGGTATTAGGTGTGATTAAATTAAATTTGGGGGCTTTAGAATAATAAGGCCGAAAATTAGAGTTAAAAAGGAGTTAAAATAAAGTTTATAAGATTTTATAAAGTTTTGGGGTTAAATGGTGAATTTTGGAAACTTAGGGTTAAAACCGTAATTATAAGGAATTGGTGGTCAAGGAAATATTAAGGAGGTCAACATTGACCATATGCTAGGTTTTGACCAAATAAATAAGTTAGATAACTTATTTAAGGTTTTATAATAAGTTAGGTATTTAATGGTAATATTTTATAACATATGTGGTAAATATGTTATTACCAAAAATAAAGGGTGTACAATGGTATTTTAAACACCCATGGGATATTAGGAATTTTTAGGAATTTATTTGGTGGATTTTGGAATTAAAATGAACTATATATGTATAATATATAGTTATTATGTCATTATGACACTTTGGAGAAAAATAGATGGTGGAATGGTAAATATCAAAAGTATATGGGTTAATAAGGATATTTATAACCCTTTGGTGGAATTTGGTGATTTTTAGAATTATTAAGAGAATTTAATAAGTTATGTGTATAAATATAGTTTTAATGATATGGTGAACTATATGTTATAAATAGGGCCAAATGGCAATTATAGAATAGCACAAGGGCTGTTCGGAATTTACAAAAAATAACCATAGGTTATACTCTTTTATAAGTTAGAAATGTTATATTAAATGGTATATATAACATGGTAAAAAGAAAGGGGTGATTTTGTAAATAAAGGAAACTATGGTTTATGGAAAAGATAAGATTTTCTTATGGTGCCTAAGAGGCAATAATAAATAGTTTTGTATAAAAACTATAGGTTATAAGTTAAAGGGAATAAAAAATATCACATAGTATGATATTAGTATATGGTATAACATTACATAATGTTATGTGGTCAAACGGAATTTAAATTAAGTTAAGGGCTATACTGAGTTAATAAGAGTTGAAAGATGAATTTTAGACTAAGGTCTATAATGTTATAAATGTTATGACAATGATATGGTTTAGATGGAATTAATATAAGGAAGGGTACTCACATAAAATAATGTGACAAACTATAAATAAATGAGATTTATAAACTAAGGTGTTTATGGAATAAACCTTAGGAGTTGTAATTATACAACATAAGATGTTACATGATATTAGGATAATAATCTTAATATAAGTTGTATAATATAATACAACTAATGGGAATAATCATCCAATAAAAGATGATAAAATGTAACATAAAATACAAGAGTTTATGAAACTCATGAGAATTACCTACGTGGTAAAAATATATACATACACAAGAATAATGTATATAAGGTGGATAAATATATTTTGGTTGAAAACCTTATGATTTATGGTGGTGGTTATTTGGAAAAAAATATAGTTACAAACTATAAGCTATGAATTTGCTAAGATAATGGGTAATGAAATACAAAGAATTATAATGGATGATGGAAAAAAATATATAATATAAGAATGCATGCATACATGCAACTATAGGTTACGTACCTAAACTAGATGTGGATAAGATTAAAAGAAATATAAGGAATTAAACTTAACAGTTGAAATAGTTTTGACGTACGCGTTTTAAGTAACAAAGCCGACTGTTTTAGAAAAACCTGTAACAAACAACTGTAGAAAACAGGGGTGAACTGTCGGGGTTACTTATAATTCGGAAATACCGGATGTAGTTAGTCATGGAGACTGACTTATAGTTTTATTACCGTTTAGAGTATACTTCTGACAAGGACGCTTGACGAGCTAACGGACTGCACGGAGCGTAGGATCTTGCTGATTCATACTCCACCGTAATACAGTCAGGGTGAACGGTATGTAAAGGGGTTTGATCCGAGTTGTCCTAAGGTTGCTCCTTGGGCTCGGATTTGGTTGATATAACTTGTATGTTGTTATGTGTCTCTGATTGTCCCTGAGGGCTTCCTCAGTTCAGACTTCTGTGTGATCTGTGATAAGATTGATTGTCTGAATGTGATAATTAATATGCATGAATTGTATATTTATAGCTGCTTATTATTTACTGTCGTTGAGTTAACAGTATCGGTTCGTATATATGAACCTATATATATAAAACAAACTAGCGGCTATGGTGCTATCTTATATGAAATATAAGAAACGTAAGTAAAACGTTGTAGCACTATGATAATAATATATACATATTATCTAAGACTTTTATACGGAGCATTGGCCTTTCTATACGCCGCTCTCGTATCTAGCACTGGATCCTGAGTTTACAGACTCCGGATTGGACTAATGACCTTAGTCTGCTGTGTTAGAAAATTTGGTAATGCGATGCGATGGTATAATTAATTAAATGGAATGGAAGTAAAGCCAAGAGGATGTGGCTCTTGGTGCGCGCTGTGATCACAAAAACGATACCAGGATGTCCGCGTACGGGTCCGTAAGTATCAAGAAAATTTCCCGTGAGCTAGAATGGCTCGTTGGTCGGAGACTCTACCGTTGGAGTGGCTACTGCCGTGGGTGACCCGCCATAATATATGGGTAACTAGAGACATGTCATTTTAACGAGACATTGTCACTAGGTATAACTGAACAACTAAAACAATTGAGACTTATACAGTGGCGAACAATACTATGGACGAGACTTAATACTTGTTTATTATTCTCGTTGTTTCGCTTTGTTGTTCATTGGTTATACTTGTGGTTATTTTATTGTGTGTTGATGGTTGGATGGAGCCTACAAGGCTAAGGTAAATTGAATATGAAAACTGTACGCTAAGGCGAATGTACATTGTACATTACATTGTTATTACTCGATACGTTCAATATAAAAATGTTGTATGAAATATTAAATGAATGTTTGGATATTTGGATGGATGGTTGAATGTTTATGGGAATTTGGATGGATGGTTGAATTTATTATGCATGCTTATTACAGTATTGAATATATCTGTAAAATGGTAAAGCATGTAACCAATCTAATAATAAGATGGTTAAAATGACAAGTGACCATTAGGGTCCAGGCCCGGCATACTCAGCGTCTATCGCTGATACTACACCATTTCAGGTTGTTGATCATTGTCGGAGCTGAAGAGCAGGAACAGGGTAATTGGAGATGTTATATAGTAATGAAGATGGTGTATGGTCTTATGGTAAGGTTGTGTATTTTCAGGATTGGGTAGATGCTCACTTGTCGATGATTATGAATTATGGATTTAGTATGATGTATAGGAGTTTCTCGTTATCACTGCGGTTAGCAGTTTGTTTATTTGGAAGTTGGTTGTAGTTTGGCTACGTTGCTCGCATGGGCGAGTAATGGCCGGTGACACCCGAGTGAGTTTTGTAATTATTATTTATTTACCGCTGCGAGACGTTTTTATTTATTGCTACGTGAGGGATTATATCGTGATTATGGAGAGGGGTGTTACAGAAAGTGCATCCCAGATTTCCTTAGGATCATCAACAAACCGCATACTCTGGAGAACATCTCCACCGAGAGAATTCTTGAGCCATGCCACCACAAAAGAGTTAGCCCTTTCCCAAGATGAATACCTTATCTCATCTGTTTCATCCGGTTTTTTGATTCTGCCTGTAACAAAACCATATTTGTTTTTGGTTTTCAGGGCTGTAACCATATCGAATTTCCAACCAAGGAAACCGGTGCCGGTGAACTTCAAAACAAGAGTTAATCCGGGGCTCTCCGCTGGATGAACATAAATGGGATCATTGATATCTATCTGAGAAACCCCAGATGCAGAAGGTGGAAGCATATCCTTCTTTCCTTTACCAGCAGCATCATCCGCCATGGTTCAAGATGAAAGAAAAACTCAACCTTCCTGTGCTCTAGATACCATAATAGAAGTATGTTTGATGTAGTTTGTATATTAGGGTTTGTATGTAAAGACGGCAAAAGTAACTGTAGAAGTAAACATTGTGTAATCGTATATTTCTGTATATTAATCAATACAACCTACCGTTCTCTTTATACTAAGATAAGTAGTTACTATTTCTCCTAAATACTAGCAAAAGATAAAAGTTTACATAATCCTCCTAAGCACAAATCTATGATAAAACCTGGAACGGAAGTAACAAACTGAATGGACTAAACAAATTAAATGGGCTAAGCCCAATGGTAATATAACTCCAATAACCTACCACTCACCCTCCCACCGAGATGATGACAAGCATTCTTTAAATTAAATGCATTTCGTTTGCGCAACTACCGCATCAGAAGGTAATATCTATCTATCTATTTCAGTTTCATTTACACTCTTCAGTATGAAACTATCACTTTGCTGATTAATTTTATTTTCTTATGTTAGTTGGACGCCATGAGCTGAAGCCTGAATGATGTGCTACTGATTTCTGAGCTTCGTAAACGATGGGTGTGGAACTGGGGGTTGAACATGAGGGAAGCATATTTGAACTGGTTTGACCCCTAAAATTAGGGGTAAAAATGTACATTCATCATTTAGCGCAGGTAATTTCCAAAATGCTGTGAACGAACACCAATTGGTTAGAGTGCAGATTAATGCGGTGAATTGCTTGGTTTGAGAAGCAGATTAATGTCCACTTTATTACCCTTGTTTTGTAGTTGCTGTGAACGAACGACAGGTGGAAATCCATTGCAGTCTTGACACCCAAGGACGAGATTGGTGACAGAATGACAATAGTGAGAGAGGAAAAAATGAACATGGTAAACCGATGAGGGCGGGCGGAACTAGCTAGTTAAATAGGTTTTTTTGGAAAATTTATGGGATATACTAAAAAGTTTGTTAATTTATAAAATCTTTCTATTTTTTAAAAAGTTCTTCACATATCATAAAAAATAATTTTAATTCATCATGTAGCATCAATTATGAACCCAAAACTTTTTGAGACCAAAATATTCCTACTTGTTAATAAACATAGTTCACGGTATCAAATGAATATTAATAATTTACAAGATACCAGAAAACTTAATAAATATGTATTAAAGCAGTAAAAGTATTAATTAAATTTAAGTTTATTATTTTATTGACTAAAATTTTATAATAAACAACCACAAATTTTTTTTATTTTTTTCAAAAATATAATAAATACTATGTATCATTTAAAAGCTAAAAAACTCAATTGAAAAAAAGTTAAGTAAACTATAAAAAATAAATTATCTTTATTTTTACTGTTTTTGTCTATTTTCAATCAGATGTGTGACGTCTCTAATATATCATACTTTTTATAATTCTGTAGAGATATTATTATATATATGGTATTTATTTTTTTCAGTTTTAACCTTTATAAGAAGAATGTTAGTGTTTACTAGTTACTTTTTCAACATACGTTTATTAATTTTTGTTTTGAATTAATATATATATAATGTTATTATAAAAAAGATTAGACTATAATACTCTTAACTATTGTTTTATTTTTTTGTCAAATTATTTATCTTGTATATAGTATATAATATCACTTTATATATATTTAATGCAAAAATATAACAAAATTTATTAAAAATATATTTTTAAAAAGTAAGTAGCAAAAGTTAACTATTCCTATATATGGATTAAAATTGAAAAAACACATATATGTATAATCATAATAAAGTCTTTAAATATATGAAGAATAATAAAAAGTATATTTATATTAGAGAAGCTATAAATTTGATTAAAATAGATGCAAAAAGTAAAGAGATTGATAATTTAAATTTTATATATACTTTATTAAAATTAATTTCTTTTTATATTAATATTATATAATTAAAATTATTATATTAAAAATATTATAACAAAATTGAATTATCACTTTCTTAACTACTTGGTATTTTAATTTTATATATTTTTTAGTAATTTTATAATTATATATTTGGTATTTTAATTTTATAAAATTTCAATCTAAATATTAATAAAGCTATAAATTTTTATTATTTCCCACTGTTTTCAGTATATTTTAATTTAATTTTGTGGTATCTAGTGAATTACAAATATTTATGTGGTATACCATTAATTATGCTTATTAACAGGTAGGGGCATTTTGGTTTTAAAAAGTTTTGGGTTGATAATTTGTAGTATCTGGTGAATTAAAATTTTTTTATGGTATCTGAATTTTTTTTTAAAATATGATGGTATTTTATCAATTAACAAACTTTTTAATGGTATCCCATGAATTTTTCTTTTTTTTTTGGGAAAATTCATGTAGTGAAAAAAAAGAATAAATTATGTCTAATAAATTATGATTAAATGTCAAACCATAATTTAATTAGAGGGTTAGAGACATTTAGTTATGGTTTGTTATTTAACTATAATTTATTATTGGCCGGAGGTATAGGTGGAAGGGATTGACAGGACTTTAAATCACCACTAAAAGAGAGACCGTAATTTAAATGTGGCGCATAACTTTGAATACGGTTAAGACAGGAACCGAATAAAGTCAGTACAACCTGCACGCTAAACCAAAGAAGGGATCATGCCCTTACATATATGGTTTGGACATGTACTCAACCTATTTATAACCATCATATTATATTTTATTTTTTAAAATATTAATCTCAAATGTACATGAGTTTTTTATTTAATAATTGGTGTTGTAAACAGAAGAACAATCAAATAATTATAAAATGATATAATAGACTTTTACAATTACAACAAAATTTGTTCACACAATTTCTCATAAGATGGAGATTATGAAAGTTTGTTCTCACCCAACTTCCTCTCGTTTGTTCTTCACCCATACGCAATGTCAAATATTTTTTTTATTTTCAATTTATTTTAAAAACTAGTTTGCTTAAAATGTGGAATTTATATTAGAATTGTAGTTTATCGTTTTCTTTTCAAATTAGATATGTAAGTACTGAAAGAATTTTATAAATGCAAATATAGATGTATTTGATAGAATTGTAGATTTTTATTAATTCATCATTTAATTTAAAGTGTAGATATTTAATTAAAATGTTAGATGTTTCAAAACGTAGGTGTAGCTTTGTTTGTAGAGTGTAGACTTTTAGTAATTCCTCATTCAAGTAAAACTGCTTAAAAACACCGGATTAGAGACGGAATTAGTGACAGACTTTTTTCCATCGCTAATTAGCAACGGACTAGCGACGGATCAACACGGACAATCAATTCCTGGATTAGTGATGGACTGGCGGCAGACTCAAGGTGAAAATAGTGACGCACAAAATTTACAAACTGGCGCCCGAATAGGCGACCGATTAACGACATACACCATTATGTCGTTAATTCTTGGGGATTTTTTTTTAATATATATATATTTAGCGACGGACTTGATCCGTCGTCAATCTTTTAGTATTTATCGGGCCCGTTCTTTCTTTCTTTTCTTCCTCCTTCCCTTTCTTCTCCCTTTACTGCGTGCGAACTACTTCCGCTCGTCTGCTCCGTCTCCGTTAACCACCACCAACCGCAACCAGCTCCAACGTCTCCAACGAGCACCAACAATGACCAGCAAACAGGGGACCATGCCCATGGGTAAAAGTTTGGGCATATGCTCTGAAATACCCGGGAATTTTAAGTTAGGAATACGATAATATATAGTCAGAATAATAAGTCGAGTTTATAATATAGTGGCCCAGGGAAACCAACGATATTCCTATATTAACTTATTTCCTCTTCCTAGAACTTCCTCCTCACTACTTTTATTCATTTAAAATACATGGAGTTCTAATTCAAAGTGATTTGTCTTGGTAATTAATTAATTTCTAGACCTCGATTCTGATTTTACTTCCTATTAGAATTTATCTCTAACTACAGAGTTCAAATCCCTTTTGACTTCTTCAAGTTAATTATATTATATATTTTGTTATTAGTATTCTAGAACTCTCTCTAACGCAATTATATTCCCTTACTAGTATTTGTTTTACTTTATTCAATTTATTTCAATCTCCTTCCTACTTCCAAGTAAATGTTATTTAATTGTCTTCCTAGATTTTCTACTCCTTCCTCATCTTGTTACAAGATCTACTTTCTCAGCAGTATTCAAACTAGGAAACTATTTCTGAATTTCTAAAAGAATGTTGTTAGAGATTTTATTTTTCCTTCCCGATATTCTCAACGTTAAGTTGTTGTATAGGTTTCCTAAAAACATTTGCAATGTGAAGTATTTGTTTTTGATTTCCTTTTTCTGAGTTATTTGTATTTCGTAATTATTTACCCCTTTTGTTAAAATAGAAATCATTACCTTGTTTGACAATTTCAATTTCCTTTATTCCTATAATTTACTTATTTATATAACAACCTTCCCCTCTACGGTTACCATCATCACGACGCTTCTACCTTCTGTTCTACTAAAAACTATTCACGATTTCTTCCTTGAGTTCTTTTAATTCGCGTTCTCAATTCTACCTTCGGCGTTATTCATTCCACCCTTGCTGGATCGTTTTCCTTGGTGCCAATTAGGAGCTTTGTTGGGTAATGTATTCTACTAGCTACTTAGTTATTTATTCGTTGTTCGGTGGATCCTGATTGTTAATTCTGATTACCTAGACGCGATTACATCGACGAGAGCTATCAATAGTCCGGAGCAGTTGGGTTCTTGAGGGAATTGGTTGTTCCAGGTAAATTCTATGCTCAATGGTTTTGATTGTGGTTTTACGAAATCTTGGAAAAGGGTTTTGTTGTGTTTTATCTCGGTTGTGGTTTGAGGATTTGGAATTGAGAAATTGAATTGAGATTTTGGAAAATCGATAATGGTTTTGGGGAGTCTTTCACAGGATATTATTATTGTTTGGGAGCCCATAGGTGCTCCCCATTGTTATTATTTGCGCTGCACACATTGTTGCAGTTAAGCTATATGATTACTCTATGTTACTGCTGTTTCATAGGGGTTGTGCACACTTAAGGACTTAGGGTGAGGTGGTTGTTTGACGGTCCCACAGGTGACTGTCCTGGAATTGTGGTTTGGGGTCCCATAGGTGACCCCGTGTTTGGAATTATGGTTATTACTTCCTGTTGAAAGCTCCCTACTGTGGTTTCGGTATTGAAATACTTTTCTGGAGATTCACTAACTATTCAGTAACCTACCTTCTCATCTGATTGTTAAAGGCGAATGTGTTCTAAAATGTATTTTACGGTTTGAGGTGGAATTTACTCAGTTTTTCTAATTTGTGCGATCATTTCTGTGTTTCTGTCTATGTTTTATGATCGCAGGTATGAATGACTAGCTGGGGGAAACGGGACCGCGAATCACATAGTTTAGGTCCACGTAATGATTAAGCAATATCTTGAATTTCAATGTTTTAGAGATGTTGTTATGTCCTCAAGGTTTTTATACATTTAACGTTATTTTGCTTCCGCATAAATTGAAGTTGACTTGGTTTTAATGTTGTTTAGTTCATCAGCCTGAGCACCCATGGGTATTGGGTGTGGCGGTAATGCCCTGGATATTTGAGATCCGCTGCTATATGGAAGGTTATGTTCATTTGGTTTTGGTTAACTGAGTTCGCTATTGTTTATGAATCAGTTTTGTTGAGGTGAGCTTTGAGTTAAGTATTTGCCAATGGTCTTAACTGTTCAAAGTTCCTTATATTGTCATGGTGTTTTATGTAAGAGTTTATGATGGTTTTTGGCTCTGGTTGGCGTTTTGGGAACTGCATGAAGGACCTTCCGAACGTCAGTCCGGACATCGATGTTCGGACAGGCCCCGAATGTCTTAAAAGCTTTCTGTCTAGGCATGTCCGAACTTCGGTCCGAACATCAATGTTCGGACACGCCACGTTAAATTCTCGGGTTTTCCAAACTGGCTTGTGTCCGAACTTCAAAGTCCGGACACAAGTTCGGACGTCTTTTGTTTTCAGCCCTTTTAACTCTCGACTTGTGTCCGAACATCAATGTCCGGACACAAGTTCGGACTTTCGGATTTCTGCAGTCTATTTCTCTTCGGCTTGTGTCCGAACTTACCAGTCGGACACAAGTTCGGACCAGCACCGTTGCTCTTTTAGGACTCGTTTGAAGTCCGTTTTTTATGCCGTTTGCGCCATTAGATTTGTATTTTCTTAAGCTATGTTTTGAGGTAAAAATCCAGGGTGTTACATGCTCAAACCATTTCTGACCATTAGATTATAATTAATTTTTTTAAGTATTAATCTCAATCGTATATGTATATTTATTTAATAATTAGGTTTATAAAAAAAACAATCAAATAATAATAATAAGGGTATAATAGACTTTTTCAAATATAAACAACCCCTCCCCCTATTATAGGAGATAAAGTTTACGGAAGTTTTTGTCACCTAACTTCCTCTTGTCCATCTCAAAAAAATCATGCTCTCTACTAGTTTGATCTCTCCTCACCCACCAGTAATTAGTATTTAATAATATTGCTAGTAACTTCCCTAAATATACGACATTGACATTGTGGAATTTCTTCCCCACATCCATTAATGCTACAAGTTATGTATTTTTTTAATTTGTTATTTTTAAATAGAAGTTGCTTAAAATGGGATATTTATTAGAATTGATGGTTTATAGTTTTCTTTTCATATAGATATTTAAATAAAATTATACAATTTCAAATGCAATGTAGATAGTTTGCCAATTTAAGAAAAAGTGTAGATATTTAGGTAAAAGGATAGATTTTTTGAAACGAAGTGTAGATTTTTATGACGGAAGTGTAGATTTTTAGTATTTTCTAAAAATGAAGTAAAAGTGTAGATATTCAGATAAATGATAGATTTTTCAAAATGAAGGTGTAGATTTATTTGATAGAATTGTAAATTTTAGTATTGCTATTTAAGTAAAAGTGTAGTTATTTAAGTAAAAGGATAGATTTGGTAAAATGTAGGTGTAGATTTGTTTGATAAAAGTGTAGATTTTTTATTTGAACAATACAATGTTAAAACGAATGAGTGAAATTATTTTAATGAGTATAAAATAAGACAACCTAGGAATTTCACTTGTGATCTTATATTTATTTAAAGGGTTCATGTCAAATATTTTCTAATTGCTTCTTTCAAAACAATTTGTTTCCCACTTAAAAAATATTAATGGTTTATCTTTTTTTTTCTCAAATTAGATCGTTGCATATACAAACTCATCTAAAATTACATTCTTATTTAGATATTTAGTAAAATGTCAGATTTTAAAAAATGCAAGTGTGGATTTTTTTTAGAAGTGTGAATTTTAATTAATTCCTAATTCAATTAAAAGTGTAGTATTTAGGTAAAGTAATGGTTGTTTCAAAATATAATTCTTTGATTTATTTTTGTTTGATTGTAATGTTTTATTAAGTAATAAATAAATTTAATGTTGTTCTTATACATTTCTATAAGGAGTCTTGTCAATTAAATTTCTAATTTGTTATTTTTAAATAATTTTTTTTTTCATAAAAGTGGGATTTTGATTTTTTCAGATCACTACTCCACTTCTATTACAGTTAAAAAAATTATAACTGCCAATTGTGGGAATATTTATTAGAATTATTGATTTAATTCTTTCTTTGTACACTAGATCGTGCAATCTTACATTTTTTCCTTTATTTCTTAAAACTAAAGTTAAATTTGACATCTATGCCCCTATAATAAACAATCAAATCTAAACCTTCAATTTATTTATTATAAATTCAACGACCATGATTTAATTGAGCACCATGCTCAAAATTTGTTTTGAGCATCTTCCCCTCGTTGCAATGACCAGGGCCAAAAACACTACCTCTGCTTCTCTCCTTGCAACTGGTAAGTGCTAAGAAACCCTAAATACCCAAATATAGATTGAAAGAGGCGCATAGCATGTATGCCATTTTTCGCCAGTTATGGTTGCATAATTACCGTGATTAGAAGATGCATAACATGTATGTTTTTTGTTTGCCAGTTAGGGTTGTATAATTATCGTGAATACATCTCGGTTGCCATTGACATCTCGGTCGCCATTGACATCTCGGTCTCCATTGACATCTCTCCGGCAGGTTCTGTCTGCGGTTATTGCTTCAGTTCATGGTGCTTTTCTTAACCTTGTTAATGCAACCCTAAATACAGGTACGCACTAGGTCTAGATGAATGCCAGAACACTAAGACCACCCGAGGGATAGCGATGCACATCAAAAAAATTACTTGTCAGTTTAACCTCTCCATCAACTTACAGAAGATGGTCTCCAGGTCAGAAAAATCGAGAATTCTCTTTACCTGTTTGATTGTGGCTTTTTGTCTGCATTGACAAACTTTGGATAAATTGGGTGATTATTACCGTTTGGTTGCTTATGATTTTTGTTGACAGCCTTTGAATTGTTTGGTGATTATTATCATCTGGTTGCTTTTTATTTTCATTGAGGGACTTCTAATAATTTGGGTGGTTATTATCGTCCAGTTGCAATAACAGTTAGGAGTTACTAGTTGCAATTTAATTGTCGATAGGAGCACTTAGCATTCCAGTTCAAAATTTTCTTTATTTAATCTCTTAAGTTTCCTTCCCTTCAACTGTTTACTTTTGCTGAAATTTGTATGCGTGGATTATTGAGTGGTGCTTAATTGCAACTCCAGTATCATTAACATAACAGTGAGAAAGAAATACCATAGGTAATACTGTTGTATTTGTTTCACATATAACAGTCTAAATTCTCGTTCAATCTTCTGATGTCGTAGAGAAAGAAATATCTCATAGTCTCTGATGTCGTAGTTATTGTCTTTCATTTTTAATGTTTTAGTTGATAACTGTTATGTTTTGTCTGCATTTCCATCTCTGTTCATGGATTATATATTCAGAACCATTCTCTAAATATGATAGCACACTAAACTACAGCAGCAACATATAGATATGATAGCACGCTAAACTGGAACAGCAACAGCAACATATAAACATAATAGCACCACCAAAAAAATAGCAGTATGAGCAACATATAAACATGATGAAAATGGGTTCTTGAAGAAGCTCAAATCTGTATTGAAATGTTCATCTATTTGCACTGTTTTGAATGATAAAACACTATAAAAACTAAACTGTTTGGTTATTAGTTACAGGCTTTCAACAAGTGCTGCAAAAAAAAAAACTATTTACATTGTTTCGAATGGAAAATTCTGCAGAAAGTGTTGCAATGTTTTGTATTGAAAAATATTGCAGGAAAAAAATCATGCGATGAAATGTAATGCACCCTCATGATAATTCTTCTCATAGCTGAATATAATCCATTCAACAAAAAACCTATTGCTCTATATTGAATGGTATTTCAGTGTCTAGTCAGGCTCAATTCACAAGCTGACTGTGGAGGCTGCTTTGACTTCCATGTGTTTGATTTTTTATTGTCTCCCTGCTCATTTATTTTCCAGGGTGATCTTTGAGATAATTTACATATAAGGAAGAACATTATGTGTGGAATTCTGGATTTTCCTGAACTAAAGGTCAATTTATTCATGTTTCTAGTTTCATGTACTCTTGATTTTTTCCCCCATATTACACATACCCAGATATCAATCGATCGCTTTATTTTCTTGCTTGAGTGGCTTGTTGTTTTGATGTTCTTTTGTAGGGAACAAGTTCAAATGGCTCTCAGAAGACATTTATTTGCTTAGCACTGTGGCACATCTCGCCCGAGTGTGTATAGGAGACCGCAAAGGAACCATTGACAATTGATCATCATCATCTTGTTGCCGCACCTGGAAAATCATTGGGCCCATGCTGTCTAGAAATGTTAGATTGTATAGAAATGTGGAGTATACAAAGGTGGAGTTATATTGTCTAGAAATGGTTAGTTTGGTGGTGGATAGTATTTGGACATGGAACATGAATGGTTTGATATGGTATTATATTGATGTACGTTGAAACTTGATTGGTAATACTATTGTCAGATAAGTAAAATGATAGATTTTTTAATATGTAGATGTAGAGTTGTTTAATAAAAGTGTAGACTTTGAATTTTGACAGTAAAATTTTTTAAAATGAAAGAGTGAAATTATTTTTGTTTGATCTTAATCTTTTATTAAGAAATAAATAAATTCAACTTTATTCTTATATTTATTTTTAAGAAGCTTGTCAATATAATTTCTAATTTTTTATGTTTAAATATTTTATTTTACTAAAAACCTGATTTTTTTTTTCAAATCACCATTCCATTTCAATTTCAGTAATTTGTTTTTTTTTAACATCAAATCATGGGAACATTGATTGTCGGACATGATGTAGTCTAATGTTTTATTCTTTATTTCTAAAATTACTAATTAACTTTGACATCTATACCCCTGTAGTAAACATTACAATTTAGACAATCAATTTATTTTGTAGAGATCCAAAGGTTAGACACAGTTGAGCACCGAGCTCAAAAATTCTTTTGGGTACCTTCCCCTTGTTGGCTTGACACACTACAAAGAAAGAGTGACAATTGGTTATGGATACCGATGTTTTATTTTGAGACAGACAATATGAAATCAAAGACATACACTAGTATATTTAGTATATCATCCCCAAATGGAGAAAATCAGCAATCTTGGTGAAACTTCAAGTATGGCATTTTGACTAATGGTGGCCAACGTGACTTAATAGAATCAGAACTAGTGGGACTGAACCGGAACCGGTTGGATCTGGAACCGGTCGGAATCGGTTGCACCCGAAATAGGTCGGAGCCAGTTCAGAACTGATTCGCAACCGGAATTGTATGGAAGCTAAACGAATCCAATACACCTTTGAAGATTCGGGACTGAACCGGACCCGGAACCAAACTGCCTTGGAACCGGTTAGAACCGGAACCGGTACATTTGGTATAAGAATGCATACGAAGAACTGGAACTGGAACCGGTGGAACCATCTAGGAATTGGTCAAAACAACCATAAATTCCCGCCTCCCCTTATAAAAATTAAAAAAAATTGAAAAGTTTTGAAAAGATTCAGAAAATTTCAAATGTGGAATTGAAACTAGAACCAAACTGGAACCGGAACCGGTAAGGAAGCGGCCCGAACCGGTTTTTTGAACGAATCTGAAGCGAATACAGCCTTCGGAACTAGAACTGTCCTGAAACCGCCATTGACCGATTATGAATCCAAATACACATATTCTAGGAACCGGAACCAGTCGGAACCAGAACCGTGGTCAGCTTTGATTTCCATTACAAAGGTAGGGTGACTCACCAGCTTTTTAATTGTTTATACATTAATGTGACACATGTTAACTATTCTTATATTCTGGCCCCACCAAAACCTAAATATTCAAATGTAATTGGCTAACCACTGCTAACGGTAAATTAAACTGCACATTCAGCTAACAGCCTTTTAGGACATCTATAATAGGCAGGGGCGGAGCCAGAAAATTTATTTAGGGGGGCGAGATTTTTTTTAAATAATATTAATTCATATTTTAAGATTAATTTTATTTTTTAATTAATGTAAAATTTAAATATATTCAATATATTTTAAAAATTGATATTAGATATATAGTTTGACATAAACATTGTATTAAAATTGAAATATATAAACTAATTAATAAGAAGTTTTTTTACCTTTTTTATTTCTCCTTATACAAAATTGTAAGTTAATGTCAAAAATATAGAATAATAGTTCTAAACTACTAGTTAAAAACTTCTTCTAAAAATTATTTTGAGTAATTATAATATTATTTAATTTGCAAAATCTGTAATAAAAAATAAAAAATACTTGTATTATGGATAATAGGGTACATGGGGGGTGAATAAGCTCACCCGGGGCGCCCCCACGACCTTGCCCAGGCTATGTGGAGGGGTAAATCACGGTTGCACAACGACCTCATAGGGTGCCTAGTTCATTGTGGACGAACCCCACTGCCGCCCATTGAAGAATCAAACCAACTGCCACCCATTGGGTTCTCCCGAACCAATGTGCGTTGAGCAGGAATAATTCCACCAAAGTGCGTTGAGCAGGATTCGAATACGGGAGCAATGCATCTTGGCAAGCTTTCAGCAACCTCGAGTATCCGACTGCACTATGCCCGTGCGGGCAGTAGGGTACATGATTACTACGACTCTGACATAATAATTAGGTTTGCTTTAGACTATGTTGCTAAAATAAAAATATTAAGAGTTTTCTTATACAATATAGGCTAAAAACGATTTTTACAATATAATTATTAAACAAATATTACATATTAATAGAATTAAAATTGATAACAAATAGAATTGGGTGATATCATAGTGATATTTTACAACATTTTATGGGGGCTAACAAATATCCAATAACATAAATAAACTATATTACAAAATACTAAAGCTGATTTTAGCATGTACCCGAGGGAGTTGGGGGGGGGGGGCTGATAATAGAGATTCTTGATACGGGTGCATATATAGGTGGGAAAATTAAAAAATGTTCTATAATGGTATTGATTTTACCCATTTTCTCTCTCCAAGGTTCTTAATTAAGAATCTCACTTTTATTAACACAATAGACCTCACATACGTGTATCTTTCTTTTACATTTTTTCTCATATATAAATAGTGATAATTTATTGGTTATTTATTAAGAGTGAGAAAATTAGAAACTTTGATATTTCTTAAATAATAAATTATAATTTTTAGATGACATGACACCTAAAGATTTACTAAGAAACCTAGAACCATTCACATGTAGACAGTGGCGGAGCCACATTATGTATTAAGGGGGCTCCCCCCCCAATTGTCCCGATGACATCATTTTTTTATCACTAGTTTTATATAATATAGTTTAATTTGTTATGAATTAAGTTGAATTTATTAAAATTGTCTAATGTATCTATGATATTTATTATTTTTAATTAACATGAGTCCATTTTAAATTGTTTAGTGTTATAAATAGAAATAATAAACTACACTCAAAACATTAGTTGATGTTATTAAGTGTCTTATATTTTATACATTATTATTTTTATAACTTGCTTTTAAAATATTAATTGTGTCTATCAAATTTTAGTTTAAGTTAAGTCAATGAGTCTTGTAATTATCAATGTGTACTAGCTTCCGTTCTTAATAAATGATGTTTTGAAAGTTGTCATTTTTTTCAAAATATAAGATGTTTTGGACTTTTTTACCACTCAATTTTCACATACCCTCCTACTTTTTTCTCCCACTCACAACTTCTCTATTCCTTATGAAAAAGTAAGGATAAAGTAGTCCAAAAATTGTCTCCTAAATTTCTATGTTTTGTAGAAAATTATCTATGTTTAAATTAAACCTTTAAACTATATTGTAAGTATTTTTATTTTAAAATTTTGTTATGTTTTTTCAGAATATATTTAGTATTGATATTAAATATATAGCTAAAAATTTTTTTGGCCCCCTAAATTTGAAATTCTGGCTCCGCCACTGCATGTAGATTATGATTGTTCGTGCTCCACTAACAATCTTGTACTATAAGCTATCAGGAATCAATGATGAACATCATCGTGTCATTTGCTTTTTACCTTGTCATGGACTCGATTTTCTAATTATTGCTTTTTTACTTTATGACGAGTGAAATATGTAAATGAGGGTTCCATAGGGAACTTTGGGGTGGCACATTGTTTGGTTCCATCTGCTGTGGGCCGTCTTTTTTAAACTTTTGATTAGCATGTATGATTCAGGTTATAAAAAACGGTATGGATGTTGAATGCGGACAACTGATAGGGAAGTAACGAAACGGATAAAACGGGGATTTAGTACGGATGGAAAATTAATATTTAAATTATAAAAAAACTTACTATAAATATTTATAAGTATAAAATATGTTCCATTTTGTACAGAATATTTGTATTTTGTTGTTAATACCTTCAAATTGTATATTTATATATTATAAGTATATCACATATTTAAATCATAAGATTTTTGTAGAATTTTTGTTGAGTGATATAACATAAGTTACATAAGTGAATTTTAATAAAAAGTCACACTATTACTAACTAGAAAATAAAAGACGAAAAATAGTAGGATAGAAAAATTATTGGTGTAATTGTAATTTTACCCTCACAAATATTCAATTTATAGTTAATGGTGGTGTTTATATCATCATTTTTAATAAGGAAAACCTTGTATAAGATCAATATTTTAATTTAGGGATTTAATAGAAAAAAGAGTTTGTTTTTGCTCACGTCAAATTGTTATCTTAAATAGATTACATCGTATCCTTTAAAAATACAGTAAATACATATGATTATACGTTCGTTCGCCACTACAAGACGCGGTGTTCGATGAGATGGATTTCATATGGCTGTACCAATACATTTTATTGCAAAAACGGATGATACACCGTATAAACGGTCCTACATACCATTTTTTACAACCATAGTATGAGTACACCCACAATTTGGACTTACCCTAATTACGAACGGATCGGTTGACTTAGTCAGAGTAAATTGAATGGTTAATTATTGGCTATTGGTTAATGCTCATCAGTTATTTGCTGATTGACACCAATACAGCTTTTTTTTAATACGTTTTTACAAAATATTTCATTTTCTCTCAATTTTCTTTTGTTCCTGTGTTGTGTGTTATGACTCTTCTAGTGTGTTATAACTCTTCCAGATTAATTATTCGGTCTTGTGATCACTTACATGTATAACCAAGAAGATTAGGTTAAAACAGACCTCGTTAAAACCTTACTTAAATAGTCTTTGATAGATTTGTGCAAATTAGGTTACTAAAATGTTAGATACTCACTACTACAAATTTATTTTATACTACCGTGAAAATAACTGTTATACATTAGAGTAGTCTTTGTTACAAAATAGATGAATCAAATGAAGAAAGGTAACACAACTGTTAATTTTGTAGTAGTCTTTGTTATATCTAAGACAACTATTAAAAAAATACAATGAGGCAGGAACGGAAGAATAAGTGATTTGGGAAACAAAGACTTATATACCTTCTAAATCTTTTGTGTTTCTGTAAATATATCCCAGCTCAAACTTTACTTGAGAACAAAACAAAACTATCACATTCTGTGTATCACATGCGCACTCAAAAGAAAAAATTCATTAGCAGCTACCTATCTCTTCCTCTTCATCCCGCAGCGAAGACTTCATTCCTCTTCATCTGGTAGTAGCCATTAGGCTCCGTTCTTAACTAAGGTCTCTTTCTTGATTTTCAAGTTGCAAATGAGTTAGACTCCATTTATTTTAGGGAAAATTCACGATATACCTATGTTTTCTTTCGTAATTCATAATATACCCCTGTGTTTTTCTTAATTCAACTTTAAACATGCTTAAATGTTGTCCAAAATTGATAAAACTTTACATAGACGATGCTAAAGTGTTATATTTTGATCCAATATCAAATTTGAAGCCTTTTAAACTCACATGTGACCTGTGGGACCCAATGAATATGTGACTGTTCATTGGGTCCCACAGGTCACATGTGAGTTTAAAAAACTTCAAATTTGATATTGGACCAAAATATAACACTTTAGCATCGTTCATGTAAAGTTTCATCAATTTGGACAACATTTAAGCATGTTTAAAGTTAAATTACTAAAATCACAGGGATATATTGTGAATTACGAAAGAAAACAGGGGTATCTCGTGAATTTTCTCTTTATTTTATTATAAAGTTGACTTGCCTAGTGTAAACTTGTGTGATTTTTCTGTTAAAAATATAACTTAAATTGTTCAAGAGTCGTGTCTGTCTATTATCAAGAGTCATGTTTGTAAAGATATGTCTTCATATAAAGTCACACCCTTTCAAAGAGTAGAATCCAAAAATCACTTGCTACATAAGGAGGGTGTTGTTGTAAGCAGTTACACAAGACATCAATCAAACATTATTACTTCCTCTTCATCAATCTCCTATTTCTCCCAACAAACTGGCATCAGACCCATACAATTATTTTTTTCTGAAGAAAACTACTCCTCTCTGCACGGTAAAACAAAAAACAACATTTCCAGATTCAGAAAGTGTACCGTCTTTCATTTTGCGCAACAATTTTGTGTTCGTCTTGCAACAAACAAAGAAAAGTTGCCATCATCATTATCCATCCCAAGCGCACGCAATATTCGACGAGAGAAAAAGAAGAAAGCGTAGAAGATATTGTCAGGAAACTTTTTTTTTTCCTTTTTGCAAAATCTCTTAATTATTATCTTCATTCTTTCTCGATCTTCTTTCCTGAAATCAGGCACTATTTCTGTGCGCATTCAAAAAGCGAGGAGGAAGAAAAATTGAGAAAAAGTACGTACAATAACTGAAAGAAAAAAAAAGAAAAGATTTGGGGTGGAGAAAGATTTATGAGAAGAAGGAAAATTGTGAAAAAGAGAAGGAGAAGCAGACGTAAAAGAGGAGAAAAGAACGAAATTTTGGGGAAAAAGAATTGAAAAAGGGAAGAGTAATCAGGATAGAGGAAAAGAAATAAAAAGAGAGAAAAAAGAGAATTACGGGAGTGAAGAAAAGAAAAGAAAGTTAAAAAAAGTGTGTGAAGATATACGAAGGGAAGAAAATATAGTGAAAAAAGGAGATAAAGAAATGACTTCAAATTTTCTATTTGTATTTCTCCGTCTTACAAAAGAAAATTATGAGAATGAGAGTATTTGCATGAAAGCTTTACTCGGAAGTCAAGAAGTATGGGACATTGTAGAAAAAGGCACCACAATTACATCAGCAACCCCTGTCGATGAAGTGAAAAAACAACAGAAGAAAGAGCAACAAGCCCTCACCCTCATCTATCAATGTTTAGATGAGATTATGTTTGCAAGAGTTGCAAACGAGACCACGGCGAAAGGAGCATGGGAAATCTTGAAGAACTCTTACCAAGGCGTGGAAAAAGTGAAGAAAGTACACCTTCAAGCATTGCGAGGAGAGTTCGAAGCACTTCGGATGAAAGAATCTGAAACCGTTGCAGATTACTTTACAAGAGTGCTTGCCGTGGTCAACCAAATGAAAAGGTATGGTGAGAAAATTAAAGATATTAGCGTGGTAGAGAAAATTCTTCGATCTCTACATGCAAAGTTTGATTACATAGTGGTGGCCATCGAGGAGTCCCTAAAGTTGGAGACAATGACAGTAGATCATCTCATGGGGTCACTACAAGCCCATGAAGAAAGATTTACAAAAAAAAAAAAGAATCTTCAACTGAACAAGCCTTACCCATACAACTCACGTTAAAAGATGATGATCGTGAGAAGACCGCACGAGGGCGTGGTCAAGGAAGAGGCCGGGGTAGAGGAAGACAAGGACGAGGAGGATATGGAAGAGGAAACCAAAACAATTTTGGGGAGAGAAGCCAAAATTTCAGAGGTCGAGGAAGAGGATACAGTCAGAATCAAAGAGGGGACATGTACAAAATTCAATGTTACAAATGTCAGAAATATGGCCATCTTGCACGTGATTGTTGGAGTGCAGAAAAATCAAATAATGAAGACGTCAAGTTTGCACAAACAACGGAGAATGATGTTGTTTTGCTATTCTCAAATCAAATCGAGAATGGAGTCAAAACGAATGGGTGGTATCTTGATAATGCGGCAAGCAATCACATGTGCGGAGATAAAAGCAAGTTTGTGGAGATCGATGATTCTATCACTAGTACAAAAAACGTCTATTTCGGCGCCCCTATTTCGGCGGTTGTAGATAAAACCGCCGTAATAGGGGCCCGAGATGTATATCGTATGTAAAGAAGGGGTCTATTTCGGCGGTTCCTAGATATGAACCGCCGAAATAGGCCCTTTTAATAATAAAAAAATTAAAGAGACCTATTTCGGCGGTTCCTTACACGAAACCGCCGAAATAGGTGTTTCTATTTTTCTTTTTTTTTTAAAATTTAATGATCTATTTCGGCAGTTCTTTGTTAGGAACCGCCGAAATAGGTCTTTTTTTTTAATAATTAAAAAGGGCCTATTTCGGCGGTTCTTTGTTAGGAACCGCCGAAATAGGTCCTTTTAATTAAACCCCCAACCCGATTCGAAACAATTACGATTTCATTAGGTCTAATTACCCCTCTTCTCATCTCTCTGTTCCAACGGCGACTGCGAACCCACCACCGCCACCACAGCCGTATTCCGGCCGCCTCCTCCTCTCTCGCTGTCGCCGGTGTCGCGCCGTCGGTGGTGGTCTTCGTGTGGCGTCGCCGCCCTCATTCCGCCATTTAACAGAGGCGAACAGAGGTGAGCAACCCTAACTTTGTTTTCGATTTTGTTTATTTAATTGTTAATTTGTTGTTAAAACTGATAGATTGTTGTCACATTATGATTGTGGATGATGATATTATTGTGTGTGTGAAATTTTTGCAAGATTTGGTTGTTAAACTATTAAATTTATGTATGCACACAAGGTGTTCGACGAAATGTCCGAGTGAATTTTTGTGCTGTTTTTGGCCCTTCTTTTAAGTATAGTTAGGTTAGCTTTTTTGGGCTAGATTTATTAAGCTTATAAACGTATGAATGAGTGTTGTAATATGTGCAATAAATATAAGTATAGTGATTGCGAGTAAAAGATATGTTGTTAATTAAGATGAGCATTAAGTATGAGTAGTTTGTTTCTTATATTTAAAAGTATTCCGTGTGTGGAGAATTAGAGAAAGTGTTATGAAATGTATATGTACAGTGCAATGAAAACATGATATTAAATTAGCAACGAGTAATGATTATAGATGTGTCGCGTGTAGTATGATGTCTGGTTGTGTCATAGTATAAAATATTATTGTGTTATTTGTGTATATGACGATAAGTGAAATACAAAGATAAAAAGTTAGTTATTAGTTGTCTGTAATAGTAGGTGAAGTGAAGAATGCGTGTGTGTATGTGTTGAAAGTAGTTGCTTGTGTGAGCAAGTGAATATGCAAGTTGTAAACGCAAAGTAAAAATAATCAAATTTTGTAGTGAGTTTAGAAGAAAGAAATAGTAAAGAAGAAAGAGTGTATAAAGTAATGAGTGAGCAGAATGATGATTATAGTAGATAAAAGTAGTAAAAAAGTGTAGAAATGATAAGTAGAAAAAGTGCTAGTAAAAAAGAGTGGAAGACCCTGAAGCAGTGTAAGAAGTTAAATTCGTAGTAAAAGTGTTAGCGTAGTAATAGACAAGTGTGTGTAAGGGATATCTGCCCACGGATGGCTCATTGGATGATCATGTACGTAGTCTCGTTTCTCCGTGGATCCCGCACTTAAAAACGATGTGCTATCAGCGATGTCGAAACAGTTCCGGGACCACAAGAATAAGTTGGCTGACAAGTTCATCTACAAGATGCCTACTCCAGAAGATCCAGATGAGCCAGATCATGGTGGAGACGGTGAGAGACCACCATGGGAGGTTTACGAGGGCATAACAGAAGAGCAATGGCTACAATTTGTTGAGAGGCGTCACACACCGGAGTTCCAGGTGCACTTTATTGTCATACATACATAAATTAATCTTAATTTCTTATGTTTTTTTGTGTTCAATTTCACTTAACATGATCCCATTAATTTATGCAGGCTCTCCGTGCGAAACAACAAGCAAATGCTAAGAAGAATCTGTACCCTCACCACTTAGGTGGAAAAAGTATTGCTCAAAGGGTACCAGAATGGGAGCAAAAGGGATATCTGCCCACGGATGGCTCATTGGATGCCAGTGGCAGAAGAATGAAAGTGTGGGAGTTAAGCCACATTCCGAAGAACTCTACTCCCGAAAATCCTCAATATGATGAAGCCACGAGAGCAGTTATTGCTCAAATGGTAAGTGATATCATTTCATTTTCAGTCAAACTGTTCATTTCCTTTGTATATGAACTTATGTTAAACTAATAACTGTATTTGTGTGTTATATTAGGGTGAATTAAGCTCTCAGCTCACCCAGGGCACCTGGACCTCACAGAGGAATGATGATCCTCTTACACGCGCTCTTGGTAAGAAGGATCATCCAGGTCGTGCCATTGGGTTTGGTGGGCACGTTGGTATCCGCCAGGCATTTGGCGCACCCGGGTCCAGAATCAGCCAGGGACAGTCGATTAGCTACGAGGAGCACCTGAGAGTGTTGGCTGAGATGGAGCAGAGGATTACTCAGAACGTCGACGAGAGGATCGCTCAGGCTATATCAAGGATTCAGCCACAGCAGCATGAAAGCCAAGAGGTTTCTCGACCACCAGTTGATCAGTCACCCATTCAGCAGCAGAGTGCACCGGTAGTGAGAAGTAGTGTCCACTCGGCTGATCCGTTTCCCTATGCATCTCTACAGGTTAGACTAACATTTCAATTGAGTACATGACGATTATGATTTTTAACTTGATCACTAATATCATCATAGAAGAATTCTCAATTTTTATCTAAACAAGTTCCACATAACACTCAGGCACCCACTGAGTGCCATCTGTTTTTACAAATTGGAGTAGAAGAGGTCATGGTTGCATGGGGAAAACTTTTCCCCTCTCGTCCAAGTGATATTGTGCACGGTGAACCACTCCGACATTACCATGCACGAGTGCTTCTAGACGAATTTGTTGCAGAGCATGCTGACGTCGGTTTACCGGTGCCGATCCCACAAAGACCTACCGTGCGTTCTGCACAAACTGCGACAGTGCAGTGGCCTGCACGATTGGTCAGACTCCCTGGGCAGGTATTACTCTTAACCGTTGCTATAAAACTATTGGTGTACCACCTTGCATCCATATACTTAATTAGACTAATATCATAGGATATGACCCCACCGAAGACTGATAAGGGCAAAGGAAAAAGAATTGCCACACCTGTGCAATCAAAGGCATCCACAAATTTTGTGCTTAGACCTGCTTTGGTGGAGAAGAGAATATTGGCCGGCTTGTCGACCAATATGCAGATTCTGCATTCCTCGTTGTTGGTGCTACCACCGGATAGTGATTCCCTCATTGTGGAAGATCCCGAGCGGATATTTCACTATATAGTTCAAGGAGAAGATATACATCGATTTGGGATGTATATGTCCGACTTCGAGGAGTGCTTCAGGAGGGATTGGTTGAATGTGTCGATTATCAAGTCGGCCGCCATGTGAGTGACTTCTACCTTTTATATTTTGAATTCATTAATTGGTGATGAATTAGATGTTTGAATAAAAAGTTAATGACTAATGATATTGCCTCATAGGTGGGTGCATGATAAGGCGATCAATGTCTTTGAAGATCGAAGATTTGGATTCCTGTGTCCTGCTATGTGCAGTGAAGTCCAGATGACAAGTGATCCGCAAAGCCTTATGCAATATATGACGAATGCCCTCTATGAATGTTCGAACAAGTCATTTATTATGCTGCCATATCATTCAGAGTATGATATTTGACTATTTCTCTTAGTATTATCTAAAACATATAGTTTGTGTTAGTTGCTTAATGATTTCAACACATTGTGTAATTTGTGGACAGTCGACATTGGTCATTGCTTGTGCTGGTGATGGGGAAGCACCCACGAATCTTGCAATTTGACTCACTTGGTAAGGCTGCCAAGAGACCGAAGATCTCCACCGCAATACTGGGGTAATTATTTTGTTATCGTAAACAACAATTATTTTACTTAACATTAACTGTTTCATAACTTGCTACTGATGCTTAAAACTATATATATTGCTGATGTATATAGTTCCATGAGAGCTGCATTAAGACTCCAGGGTATAACAATGAAGAGTAACATCCCTTGGAACACTGTCAAGGTACTCTATTAATTGAAATAAATTTGTGTGATAATGTTTAAAACTTGTTTATAACTGTCAATATGTGTGTTGTATAGTGTCCGGTTCAGCCTGGGGGGGTCAGAATGTGATACTATGTCATGAGATCATGAGTGACATAGTAGGAGCGGCGAACCTTTTACCAGAGCACACTTAGACATGGTAACATTCTTTGAAAGTTTCAGTTATGCTCTTACATGTTTGTTAGACTTGTACGTTTTAGATTAATGTTCATTTTTTTTCAAGGCTTACGAACAAGTGTTCAAAGGTGGTCAGTATATGATGCTCAAATTGTTGAGATGCTTGAGGAATGGTCGGAGTTCGTCTGCACAAGTTTATGAATTGATGATAGAAGATGTTTGCTAACTTTTTTCGATATGTAAATATAACTCTGTACACTTGTGGATGGTGTAATGGTAGATTTGATTGTAATGGTGTTTATATTTGTATTGAAAGTGTGAAAGTAAGTGTAATTGCAGTGGTTTGTTAACTTCAAATTGTGGTGCGTCGTTGGTATTAATTGGGCTTTTATAACTTTTTAAATGTGTGCTGGAGCTCCCTGTATGGATGAAGCATTATTACAGGTCTGATGAATCAAATGTGGTGAATATATACTATATATATAAGCTGGGATGGAAAAAACAAAAAAAAATACCTATCTCGGCGGTTCTTAGAGAACAACCGCCGAGATAGGCCCCTGGGATTGACCGTGTGTGAGATTGACCATGGGTCTATCTCGGCGGTTGTTCTCTAACAACCGCCGAGATAGACTCATGGTCAATCTCACACCCGGTCAATCCCAGGGACCTATCTCGGCGGTTGTTCTCTAAGAACCGCCGAGATAGGTACATCTAGTTCGGCGGTGCTCATTTCGGCGGTTCATAACCGCCGAAATAGGCCCATTGGAACCGCCGAAATAGGCCTTTTTTCTACTAGTGTATCAATGGATCTGTCACATTTGGAGACAATTCCAAAGTACCCATCAAAAAAAGGCACCGTGATGATTCGTACAAAGAATGGCGATCATCAATTAATCGGTAATGTGTATTACATACCAAGCATGAAAAGTAATATTCTAAGTATTGGACAACTCATGGAAGGAGGTTATGAGATCAATATGAAAAATCGAATGCTTTTCCTAACGGATAGTTATGGAAAAATGGTTGCAAAGGTGTCGATGTCAGAAAATAGAATGTTTATTCTTGATATTGAGACTACCGTTGTGAAGTGTTTGAAAGCTTGTGTCAAAGACGAATCCTGGGTTTGGCATCTAAGGCCTGGACATGTGAACTTTGAAAGATTGAAGATGATGGGTCAGAAAAGGATGGTGAAAGGTCTCCCATATATCAACCACCCAGAACAGTTTTGTGAAGGATGTTTGGTTGGAAAGCAATTCCGAAAGAGTTTTCCAAAATAATCTACTACAAAAGCAAGAAAACCACTTGAACTTATTCATGCCGATGTATGTGGGCCAATCACACCAACGTCCCTTGGTTCAAGTCTGTACTTCCTACTCTTTATTGATGATTATAGTAGAAAGACATGGGTTTATTTCTTGAAAGAAAAATCTGAAGTTTTCTCCATGTTCAAGAAATTCAAGTCTTTCACTGAAAATCAAAGTGGGTATTATATCAAGTCAATGAGAACGTATAGAGGTGGTGAATTTACTTCACATGAATTTAACGAATTTTGTGAAGTGAATGGCATTAGAAGGTTTCTGACAGTTCCAAGGTCTCCTCAACAAAATGGGGTGGCAGAAAGAAAGAATCGGACCATTCTTAATATGGCTCGTAGTATGTTGAAGAGTAAGGACATGCCAAAAGAATTTTGGGCTGAAGCGGTGGATTGTGCAGTATATCTATCCAACCATTGTCCCACAAGAAGCCTTCATGACAAGACCCCACAAGAAGCATGGAGTGGTTTCATGAAATACCCCTAAATTAATTTAAATTAATTTAGGGGATTTCTTTTATTAAAAATTAAATTATTATATGGAATTATGAATTAAATTATTATATGGAATTGTGAAATTTATTTAGGGGTTTTCTCCTATTTAACCCTAATTATTATACATTATTATATATTTATGAATTTAATAATGAGATTTATAAGTCAATAAATCTTGGGAAAATTTCTAAACACTCCAAATTATTATAAGGATTTTAGGAAGTGTTGGAACATTGTTTTGAAACATAAAAGTCAATATAAAATTCTAGAAACCTTAAAGCTTATTAAGCCTTGCTAGAGTTGACTTTTTGAGAATGGTCAAACCAGGTCATGAAACCTATACTAATAAATAGGTTATGAAAACCATGAAGATCGATAAAAAGAACGTTAAAAACGGATCATCCTAGCCAAAGTTATGATAGATTGAAGTTTAGAGCCAAAATTTGAGAAATGCTGACGTGTCAGTCAGCCAGGCATTACCACTGAACAGTCCCAGTTTTCGACAGTTTTGGCATGTCGAGGGTCGAATTTGAGACGCCTATATCTCCTGCTCTACTCCACCATTTGGTATGCCGTCTGTTTCATTCTCTTCTCCTTAATCTCATCTTTCCAACCATTACTCACACATCATCTAACTCCTTCTACAATGACCGGAAAATTGATCCAAAGTTGGCTCCTCGCGATTGTGTAACCCAGAACTGCAGTTTTTCCTGAAATCGGGTAAACTTCGTCACGCCATAACTTCTTCATTTCTCGTCCAAATTTCTTGTTCTTTAGCTTGTTTTGAAGATCTCTAATCCCTATAACTTTCATGTTGATGGCCAAGGCTGATTCGCACTAGTTTGGGAGATAAATCTGTCTAAAGATGCCTACTCGATCACGGCGGTAATTTTGCCCTGTTCATCCCGAAACCAACTAGGTAAACACGGATCTTGTGAGATCTGTAACTTTCTCCCTAGTTCATCAAAATCAATGATTCTTCCACTAACATCTAGAGTTACATGTCTAGTTTGGATTGTGATAGGTTACGTGAATCAAATCTCTCTCAGTTGGTGCGAGTTGATTCGAGAAGTGGCATACCTGAACCGCACATAGAATAACGTTTTCCAGAATTCCCGATTTGGATTCACCCCGTTAATGCAATTCCGGTGAGTTTCCGATCAAATTTCTCCATGGTTTCCATTCGAAATTTCATCATCGATCAAACCCACATACCAATTTAGTCTATTATGCATTACAATAGGAGAATTTGCTGAATTCAAATCGAAAACCAAATAAGAACCCTAACTTCGAACCCAGATTCGAATTTATTCAATTCTGCATGATAATTGGGGAAATTGGTACCATTAGAACCGGAATTTAATTTCGAGTCGATAGGAACAAGAATCATCGAATTTCGTTCTGTGGATTGTGAGAAAACATCGGATTAGTACTCGGGTGCGAATTGGGGGTTTCTGATGAACTACGCGTTCTGGGCCGTCCGATCTCAGTTAGTAAACATGGACGACCGAGATTAGATCGTGGGGATTTAAGTTGTAATAAGTTAATATTTTTCCAGAATAAAGTCCTAACTTGCTAGATTTATTTAATGGCCTTCCCGAATGTATTTTGACTTGAAATTTTAACCATAGATTCCTTATAAAATCTAGTTTATTTTGATGTAAATTAATATGGGTTTTGAGTTTTTAAACATAAGTTATGATTTTTGCAAGTTACGAGTATTATGGAATTATTTGGGAATTTAAATATTTTTATGAAATAAAATTTTATAATATGTCTAAAATGTTATAGTTATTATATATTAAATTTGGGAATTTTTGGACAAGGTAAATGGGTTTAAAAATTATGTTTATGGAATTTTCATAAGAATAACTTATAATATATGGTTTTTAATGTAACAAAAATTAAAGTATGGTTTGTTAATAAGCTTTTAGGTTGGGGAAAATAATTAAACCTAAATTAACATTTTACATCAGTATGTTTATAAATATTTTGGGTATTATCTTTTAGGTGAAGTAAAAGTTGTTTACACATAAATATACTTATATGAAGAAAATAAAATAGGAACTTATATTAAATCAGGTATTAAACTAAACTACATATTATTATTAAGGTTAATATGCTTAATTAAACTAGGGCAAACACTTTATTTTATAAACCATATATCAGTTGTGGATATGTCTAAAAGGTATTGAATATAATTAAATACAATAAGAATTTCTTAAAGAATGTTTTGGATAAATCCTAAGGAAAATATAAGTGTATATATAAATACATTAGAAGTAAAAAGTAGTAACATACCTTATGGGAAACGTATTAAGAGGGAAAAATTGGGATAAATCTAATTCATACGTGACAATTAAAAATATCAAATGTTAATGTGACATCTAGGTGGACTATTAGGGGGAAATACATATCTTAAACCATAATAGGTGATAAAGTGAGATTAGCCAAACGTAACCAAAGGGTTTAATTAAACTAAACCTATAATCAGGAGTGGATAAATGGAATAAGTTAGGTATGCATTAAAGATTTAATTACGAGATCTAGCCAGATCCCTAGGAGGGAGTAACTGTAAAGCAAAACTATAGACTAATAAGAATGGAGGATGTGTAGCATTATAGTGCCTTAACTAATCAATGCTTGAATACTTTAATTATAGGTGATTAGTGGAAGTAGTTCGCATTTTCGAGTTTGGTTACTGCTTCTACATATACCAGGTACGATTTCTCGTACTCAGATGCTTTTGGTGACGAATTTTATGGAACGTTTTGAGAAACGCTAAATGAGTATGAATGTATCTTGAAAGGAAATTGTTTGTGTGACTACTCAGCCTGTTGTGACTAACTGAGCCTTGGATGTACAACTCACATGATTCATTGGTTCCTTTTATCTGGTTATCTCATTAGATATTGACTGTTGAGGGTTTACGCCTCTGCACTCTGTAGGACTGAGTGTTTTGGTATTGCACTTGTACAGTTAATAGTCTAGTGGGAATATGGGAAATGTCAATCTTGGTATGGGTATGGATTATTTCTAATAAGTGGTGCACTCACTTTTCACCGATGACTGAGAACGGGTCGGTGGCAGCGGAGGTCTGCTATACCTCGTCCATATGGACAACTGACAGCGGAGGTCTGTTTACCTCGTCCTTGTGACAACTGACTGGCGGTGGGGGCCATCTCTCCCAATTGGTTTATTCCACTCTTGAGTTATGGTTCTTGGATATCTTCTTTCATTCCTAGTCCTTGTGACTACTTGGGTCTTTCTAATCCTAATTGGAACAGAATCTAACTTAAGCAATGGATGTTCACTAACTTCTGGCGTGGTTTCTTTTAAGTTGACTCACTTTACTTCTTGTTATTTATCTCTATCCTTGACTTGTTATCTTTGACTTGGTGTTTTGGTGTGCCTTGTTCTTCTTCTGCTTTTGCTCTAAGTGTTTGGCTTCATCTTATTGTTTATTTTTAAGAGTTATGCTTTTAAACTGTTGTTTTGGAGAGTTGTACCAGTTCCATTCCAGGGAACTGACTCACCCCTCCTGGGGTGGGCTGCTTGGTTTCATCTTGCAGGTACGAATTGCTATACAGGTAGCCACGAAGAGTATGAGTGTATGGGATGGGAATTAGGAACTTTGGAGAGCTATTGTATTTTGTTATTATTCTTTTATGTTATGTTTTCTCGAGTTCAGACTGTAGCTTTGTAATATCATAAGTTGTAATTGGTGAGGTTTGGTGCCGGGTGTTTGGAACCCGATGATCTGTAATCGCCTTAGTATTTTATTTCCGCTGCATTTATGATAAGTAGGGGCGTTACAGAAAGTGGTATCAGAGCGTAGTTACGCTCTGAGCCGAGAAAACAAGCCGAGTGAAATACTTAGAATATAGGTGCCCTTAAAACTGGGGAAGTGGGGTAGAATTGGGAAGTGAGGATTCCAGAAAGGCACGTTACCCTTACCCCATACTTGACCTTATTTACATTACTCATGAACACTCTAACTACATACTGTCCCTGGGTAGTTATGAAACACTTCGCACGTTACTACATAGATATCTAGATTTAACATACAACTTCTGAACAACAAATACCATCCTTAGCAGCTAAATGTCTCAAGGAGGAGGAAGAGGAGGACGCGGAGGAAGAGGAGGACGAGGGCGGGACCCCCAGGTGGTTACGGACCCGATGCTGTTACCCCTGAGGTCATAGCTCAGATTGTGACCGCTGCATTAGCTCAGCAGGCTCAGATCCCTCAACCACCGCCACCACCACCCCGGTCCGCGAGAGTTTAACTGGTTGAAAGCGGTCAACGATCTTCGTCCCCCAGTCTACGAAGGCCAGCCAGTACCGAAAGCTCTGGAGAAATACATCGCTGAGATTCAAAAGGCTTTTACCTCTCTACATCGTTCCAGCAGATCGCCAAGTGGACATAGCGGCCTACTTTCTCCAAGGGCCAGCTCATCGATGGTGGCAGACAGCCAGAGCCGAGCTGACCGCCCAAGCGAACTTTGATTCCAAGCTTTTCTGGTGGCCTTGAGAGCTAAGTTCTACCCATCCTACCTACAGAAGAGGATGAGAAGTGAATTTGAGCAGCTGAAGCAAGGGACTTCTTTTTGCTGAGTACTATGACAAGTTTGTGGAGTTGCTTGCTGTCATTGGAGAGGGAGCTTACGCTCCGAGGTACCTGGTGGATAAATTTCATACTGGCTTGAACTTCAGGATCATGAACATGATTGGTTCCACCAGGGAAAGACTTTACAGGAACTAGCTGATGATGCAAACGACTGTGAAACCACCATTGCCTACCAGGATTCTGTGCTAGGCAAGAGGAAGGGAGATGCTGGTGGAGGTAGTGGAGGAAACTCTTCCCAGAACTATGAAAGGAAGGGCAAGTTCTACAAGGGGAAGAATGAAAAAGCCATAGTCCCTTCACATATCGATGCTGAGCCAATCCGCTCCCAGCCACCTAGTGGAACCAACCCGTAAGAAGATACTTCTGCAGGAAGTGTGAGAGGGACCATCCAGGAAAGGAGTGTGACGGAACTCTGGTGACGTGTCACCACTGTGGCAGGAAGGGGCATAGATCCTTTGAGTGCTTCTTGAACCCGGATTCCAGGAACTACAAGCCACGCACCGGGTCAGCGACTAAAGCCCCAGCTACTAATACAAATGGAGGAGGAGAGGTGGCACCGGAGGTGCTGGACCATCTACCCATCGCCCTGCCCAGAACTACCCTCAGAGGCCAGGCAAAGCACCAGTTCTCAACCTGGTGGACCGTGTCGAATCAGCGAGTGATGACCCGAGTTCACCTGGTGAGGACTACTTTCCTACTGAAGAAGCTTAGACCTTCGTTTGCTTCATTTCTTCAAATAATTTTTCCTCTGCATTGTAAAGGGATGAACTATAAATCCCTCTTTCTTTTACATCTTTGTGCTAAGACCAGTTTGAACCTTGACTTGTTTACTTAATGGCAACTGTTGTTTTCGTTCAGCTTTCGATATTTGCTTTCCTGTATTGCCTATTTCCACACCCACCATTCCCTTTGAAGCCAAACCACACCCACCAGAGAAGTGTGAGATACTGAGACCTGGGATGGTCTTATTACGAGAATTTTTGACCCCAGCTGACCAATATGCATTGATCCTCAAGATCAGAGAGTTAGGTGTGAAAGGAGGAAACTTTTACACCCCTACCTTCAAGAACGGTGCAACCATGAAGGTGAAGATCATGTGCCTAGGTAAGAAGTGGGACCACACCACTAGAAGCTACGAAGAGGTGGAGGTGCCACCAATTCCAGGAGAGTTGCAGACCATCATTGGAGCTGCAGTTAAAGCAGCCCAGGAATTGGAGGATGAGCCCGTCCCAGACCTAACCTCAGACGTGTGCATCATCAACTTCTATGGGAAAGAAGGTAAGCTAGGAATGCATCAGGATAGGGACGAGTCTCTGGAGTCCATCACCAGAGGAGTTCCAGTGGTGTCCATATCACTTGGAGACGACGCGGAATTCCTATTTGGAGATCAGAAGAGAATGGATCTTGCTACAAAGATCCTCCTGAAGTCAGGTGATGTGTTGATATTCGGGGGAGCAGCCAGACTTATCTACCATGGGGTGAAGAGAATTAAGCCCCACACAGCCCCCACATCCATCATCAACCAGACCCACATGAAACCTGGTCGTTTAAACCTGACCTTTAGACAGATCTAGCCTTGTAATTTATGCAATTTCAGCATTGTAATCATTAAAATGCTCATGAAGACCTTAATAAGAATGGAAATCTTATGAGTTTGTTGCGTCGTTGTAGGGGTCGGGAACTCAGAGATCAGATTGACTGTGTTGAACCAGGCTCAAGCGAAGAGCAATGGGATGGTCATCACAGGTATAACTACTAGCCTGACTTATTACCTTGGAAGAGATGCCTGAGAATCTTAGAATTTACTCTGTGGTTTCAGGCACGTTCTTAATTAATGAGGTGGAAGCCACTGTTCTGTTTGATTCTGGAGCCTCCCATTCATTCATATCCCAGGCATTCCATGCTAAGATAGATGCTCCTACAGAAGATATCCATGACTGCTCAGTCTTATTGCCATCCAGAGAGTTAATCAAGTGCAGTAAGCAATGTAGGAACTTGAACATACACATCAAGGGAGCAGATTCCTCTTTGATGCCATTGTCTTCCCTGGCATGGGGTTTGATATAATTGTAGGCATGGACACACTACAGCGATACAGAGGTAGGCTACACTTGCAGAGCATCGCCTCCTCTTGAAGTCAGCTACAGGGATCACAGTATCATACCGAATGCAGCCCAAACAGCCGACTGTGAAGGTTGTATCGGCATTATCCCTGATGAAGGAGTGTCCAAGGGAGCGACCGCCTACTACTGTTATGCCCAGGACTGAGGACAGATCCAAGTTCAAGAGTGACGTACCTGTTGTGTCGGAGTACCCCGACGTTTTTCCGGAGGAGTTACCTGGACTACCACCATTGAGGGAGGTTGAGTTCAACATCGACCTCATACCTGGTACAGGCCCGATTGCCAAAGCACCATACCGGATGGGCCCTGCGGAGATGGTGGAATTGAAGAAACAACTGCAGGAGTTACTAGATAAGGGTTTCATCCGACCCAGTGTCTCACCTTGGGGTGCTCCTGTGCTGTTCGTCAAGAAGAAGACGGAAGCATGAGATTATGTATTGACTACAGGGAGTTGAATAATGTCACGATCAAGAACAAGTACCCACTGCCCAGGATCGATGACTTGTTCGACCAGCTGAGGGGAGCTAAGGTGTTCTCTAAAATTGATCTGCGTTCCGGGTATCATCAGATAGCTGTAGCTGAGTCAGATATAGAGAAGACAGCCTTCCGGACCAGATACGGCCACTATGAGTTCACAGTGATGCCGTTTGGACTGACCAATGCACCGGCGAGATTTATGGATTTGATGCAGAGAGTCTTCCAAGCCCAGCTAGATAAGTCAGTGGTCGTATTCATAGACGACATTCTGATCTTCTCCAAGAGCAAAGAGGAACATGAGCAGCATTTGAGGACAGTCTTGAGACTCTGAGAGAGAGGCAACTCTATGCC
This sequence comes from Limonium bicolor, assembly GCA_023374045.1. Classification (NCBI taxonomy): domain Eukaryota; kingdom Viridiplantae; phylum Streptophyta; class Magnoliopsida; order Caryophyllales; family Plumbaginaceae; genus Limonium; species Limonium bicolor. Next base: position 147,846,069 of record CM041779.1, on the reverse strand, counting down.
AAGTTCAGCAAGTGCGAATTCTGGCTGGACAAGGTATCATTTCTTGGTCATGTGATCTCAGCTGAGGGAGTTTCAGTGGACCCAGCTAAAATTGAGGCGGTAAAGAGCTGGCACAGACCTCGCTCAGTGACTGAGATTCGGAGCTTCCTTGGGTTGGCTGGCTATTATAGACGCTTTGTGAAGGATTTCTCCAGGCTAGCCAAGCCCTTAACCTCTCTGATGAAGAAGGATAGCCCGTTTGTATGGACAGAGGCATGTGAGGTCTCCTTCAGGCACTGAAGGATGCTCTGACCACAGCTCCAGTATTGGTGATCCCCGAGGGAAATGAGGGATTCGAGGTTTACTGTGATGCTTCAGGCAAGGGGATCGGTGGAGTATTGATGCAAAATGGCAGAGTCGTGGCTTACGCTTCTCGACAGCTGAAGAAGCACGAAGAAAATTATCCCACACATGACCTTGAGCTCCTCGCCATAGTCTTTGCCTTGAAGATCTGGCGACACTACCTGTATGGAGCCACGGTCCGAATTATGACAGATCATAAGAGTTTGAAATACATCTGGACCCAGAAGGAGCTGAACTTGAGACAGCGACGGTGGATCGAGCTACTAGCTGCTGATTATATCGACCTCCAGTACACTGAGGGTAAAGGTAATGTCGTGGCAGACGCTCTGAGCAGAAGAGCACATTCACTTCTTGCTCTCATAGAG
>CM041779.1:147581712-147844862 GCA_023374045.1 Limonium bicolor | reverse complement strand
TCATTGATTGTTTTAACAGCGTGCTCAACTTCCTCTTCAAGTCGATATCCTACTCCGAGACGCTCAATTGCGTCGACAAAGTTCAGCAACTTCACAAAATTTTCATCAGGCCTAGTCAGCAAACTGTGCAGCTCCTTCTTCACCTTGTCTCCAACTCTTTAACCTCTTTTTCCTTCTTGGCTTGAGTTATCTGGGATTGGGTGGCATTAGATCAAAGTTAACAGTGTAGCATTCACTTGAATCTATTGTCGTGTACATTTGATAAAATTGTATTAGGAAAGAAGATAAGAGATCAGTAGAGTCGATTAGCCCACTTCGCCGGGTTTTGATCGATTAGCCCAATCATTATAAAAAAAAAATACAAGTAATCATCCTAACCCATTTATAAGTAAGATGTATACCTCATCATCCTCGACAAAATTGAGATAATAATCACCCCATGGGCTCGGATGGAAACTGGTGATTGGACGAGTGTCATTTGGCCGTGCTGCTTTGTCAGCCAAAGAGGCGACTACAGAAGGAGAAGAGTGAGTGGCCATTTGCTGGAACTGAAGGGAAGAGTACTTGTAATTAAGTTGATTTTGGTGAATCTTTGAGGAATTGAAAGATCGTGGGAGTAAGTTGTAGATGAATGAAATGAACCGATGGGTGTGCTTAATTTATAGGGAGGTTTTGTTGGAGAGTGGCGGATCTCTGAATATGATGCGCCGGTTTTGTTTTGTTTGTTTAGAGAAGAAGATTGATAGTACCGTCTTTTCAATTTCATAGTGGAAGTTGAATCCGGCAAATCGGACCAGCATGCTTATGTTGACGTTTTTTTCAATGTCATTTTTTTTTCTTTTGAGAGACTAAACATTTATTTTCAATAATGTCATCCCCCTTGCCTTAGCAACCGAAGAAAAGTCAAGTATTCTCAACTCTAATAGACTGATACCTATATTTCAAGCATAGATAATATAATAATAATAAGGAATAATCATTATCAGCGCTTTCTCTAAATTAGTAAAGCCAGGTGGTAAATTAAGTCATTGATGGCATGCATGCATCTTAAAATCTAGGGTGTTCATGGAACTAGAATCGTCAAACCTAAATCGAATTGGTGAAACCGAAACTAAAAATCCAGTTAACCTAAATTATTTGTCGATTCGATTGATTGAACAGTTTAATTATCCGATTCTTGATGCGTTACAACTATTGATTTTACGGAATCCAATTAATCAAAAAACTTATTTAAACTTCTTATTACTCCCTCCGTCCTGAATTGACCGTCCTGTTTGCTTTATGGCACGTTTTTCCACTTCAATATTAAGCATATAAGATAAAATAATTTTATAAAACTAAGTTTTGTAACATATAGTTTATCATGTAAGGAATCATATACAAAATTTAAATTTTCAAAATTAATTTATCTTATATGTTAAAAATTGAAGTCAAACGACATATCCAAATAGTAAACAGGACGGTCAATTCAGGACAGAGGGAGTATAAATATAAATTATATGACTAATTAATAGATTTATCAAAAATAAATATATAATTATATATTTAAATTATACTAAAACTAATAAAATTTTATCAATACTGACGATACATCATTCACTTAATCGTGAAACCGATAAAATCATATCAAAATTGACAATCACCGTTCCTGAATGCACACCGTATATCCAATTAACATGTACGAACACCTCTATTCAAAACTGTGTCATACTCCCTCCGTTCTGAATTGACTGTCCTGTTTACTATTTGGACATGTCATTTGACTTCAATTTTTAACATATAAGATAAATTAATTTTGAAAATTTAAGTTTTACATATGAATCCTTACATAATAAACTATATGTTACAAAATTTAGTTTTATAAAATTATTTTATCTTATATACTTAATATTGAAGTGGAAAAACGTGTCATAAAACAAACAGGACGGTCAATTCAGAACGGAGGGAGTACAATAATCAAGTGAAAGCGTACACTTTTCTTTATTCATTCGAGCTATATACGAATAAATTTTGAATTTTCTGTCTAATAGTATCATGGCTTCTATTTCAAAAAAAATGAAGAAAAAAGTAGATTAAGAAAAATTAGAAAATTAAACAATTGAGTAAAGGAAAAATGTACAAACAAAAAGAAAAAGAAGAGAGGCAGGGCGGCGTTCTTCTTAGGGGTTGTTTGTCAGGAAAGTTCGTGGAAGAAGATCAGCGCAGATTGTTAGATCTGCAGATTGTTAGATCTGTCGCTGCATCTACTGGAGCTGCGTTCGTCAGGAGATGAACGAGAGATATAATGGGAGATGAATGACAAACGCAGTATAATCACGTCTTTCGTGAGTATATTGGTGGTTCCCAGTTAAAGAGAGAAAAAAAGAACAAAAAAAAAGTGACAAGTATCACTAACTCATGAAAATTCCCAACGGCCCTGGTCAAGGACAAGGTCCCTTGTCTTCCAACGACAACATTATCGACCTTCTCACAAGTCGACACTGAAATTGCGGAAGAATTCTCTATATTGTCATGTCAGTACTATAGACACAGAATCTCATTACTTAGATATCTTTTCTAAACGTATCAGCAAAATATGATCAGAACCAATTTTATGAACTCGGCTGGGTTTTGCAGTCAGTATTCGAGCTTTTGCAGTCATTTTAATAAAATTGCAGTTATTTTTTAAAATTTGCAGTCATCAAATACAGTTAATATTCTAGAATACGCAGTCGTCAAAAAAAAAAAAAAAAACCTATATATATCCCAACTCTCATCTCTCTCTCTCATTTCCCTTTCGCGCATAAAAATCTCATTCCAAAAGCTCTCTATCCTCCCGTTCGCCCAACTTCCGTTTGAAGCACTTAAGGTAACTGTTTACCCTCCTATTTCATTGTATTATGCTATTGTATGATTAGGTATAGTTTAGAAGATGATTTAGATCAAATTTGGCTCAATTCAAGCTTTTAAAAAACATGAAGAAAAAAAAAAACGTATACACTGTCCGTTAAAACGGACCTGTTTTACGGTCCGTTTTAAACGGTCCGTAACTGGGGTCCGTTACGGACCGGTTTTTTTTGTTTTTGTCTTGATGCTAGCTTGATTTGAGTTACTGACTCTATTTGTTTTACAGATGAACCGCAAGGACAAACAAAAGGCGACAGCAGATTGTTCCTCTAGCGTTCCTAAGAGGAAGAAGGTCACACGATCTGCTCGGGAGCAGATGGAGATGGAGAGGCGGTCCAAGCGCGTAGCAGACCGACCATCATCACAGTCTCTTGCTGCCTCATCTCCCCATCCTCCTGCTGTTGGCACTTCTGGTCTATTCCCTGCTGTTCAGCAGCCATCGCCACCGAGGAGGAGATTCGCATCTGATCATGATGATAGCGATGATACTGACGATGACGATGACGATGATGATGATGATGCGGACCAGCAGACGGCCGGACACCAGTTAGCCCTTGCTGCCGGTGGGGGTGCGACATCAGCTGGGGGTCAGTTCCCCACCGACTGGTTCATCACTCCGGAGTCCGTTCCGATTCCTGGTGGTCCTTCTGATGCTAGTCTGCTACGCAGCTTTGGTGGACATGTGGCGTTGGATGTGTGGCGAGGAGTGGTATGTATCTCTAACGTTTGTTTTAAATTTTTTTTTTATGTTAACTGTAGTTTGTGGACTTATCAAATCGATATGTCTCTAGGAGCGTGGTTGTTTGTCATTTATCACTAGAGGCCCTTTACTGGAGAAGTGGCATATTGACCTGTTTAACCATGAGAGGGCTAAGGAGGTAGTTAGAGATAGTGGGCTAGCACATCTTCACGACTGCTCCCATGGATTTTTTGATATGGCGTGATATCGGCTTTCGTGGAGAGGTGGCAGCCGGACACCAACACCTTCCACCTACCCTTTGGTGAGATGACGATCACTTTACATGACGTCTATCACATCATGGGCCTTTCGATTCAGGGGAGAGCAGTTGCTTTTGAGGCCCCCGAGGAGTTTCGTGGAGGTGCAGCGCCACCAGAGCTGACATTGGATAGTGCGCTAGCTGCACTTGCTGAGGTTGTAGGCCTTCCTTCCGTCGGTATGGTGAAGGAGCAGAGGTGGTATTACAGGGAGGGGTCCCCTACAGTAAGATTAGGGATTGGTGTGGCCACGTAGATGCCACTTACGCTAGTGAGGCTGGTGGGTATCTGTTCTACATGCTCGGTTGCACATTGTTCCCCGACAAGGGGAATGATAGGATACGCCCATACACCTGCTGGCCCCTACAGGACATTGACTCCATCTCAGACTATGCGTGGGGTGCTGCTACACTGGCCTACCTCTACAGACACCTTGGTGTATCTTCTCGTGCTGATGCGAGGACTATCGCTGGGTGTCTTACCCTATTGCAGGTATATATTGTACTATAAATTATTCTGATAATTTTCTTCCCGCATTACAATTGTCAAAAATAGTATTATGATATTTTTAAATGTCACAGTGCTGGATCTATGAGTACTTCCCCAGTATTTGCCGTCGTCTGATGGTGAATACCGCCGCACCTGTCCCATCTGCTGCGAGGTTCGTGAAGATTGAGGGTCGACATAATTCAGACAACAGCAGACTGGTGGAGTACCGGCGACGTTTGGATGCTCTTACATCTGACCAGGTAGGGTACTCAGTACCATTACTTAAGAATTTAAATTAGTTTATTATTAACTTGTTAGAATTAGTTGACAAATAGAGATAAATTCTAAATGATAAGGTTATGTGGACACCATTCGGAGTGGATGCATGGCGTGTTCAGCAGGGTCGGTCCCGATGGTTTGGGCATCTACACATGATGGATATTGTAGAGCCTTACCATCCGAACCGGTGTCTCAGGCAGTTCGGCTTGGTCCAGGTTATTCCCATCACTCCCCTCTATGGCCACATCAGGCTGTACGGAAGAGGACCGGCAGAGACTACAGTGTTGACCATGTCGCATCACCAGCGCTATGGAGCAGTCAGTCTCACATGTATGCCAGTGAGTTTCTTAACTCACGACCCGCTGCTGCTGGTGATGATGTGGAGGCAGGTTACCTCGAGTGGTACCTTGCTCGGACCCACCGAGGCTCATCCCTCCTGGTGGTGCTGCAGCCCCGCCTGCTGATCCTACTGTAAGTTGTTATATTAATTTATTCGTACTTTATAATAATCAATTATTAGAAACTAATCTATATACTTTTCATACTATTACATCCACAGGTGACGCTCACTACTATTGCGCAACTGATGGATCCATACTACCCGGCCCCACACCCAGACGGATGGCTCGCTCAGATGTCGCCTGATGAGTTGTCCCAGTTTCAGCATTCTTTCGATCAGATGTTGGGACAGGTTCAGCACTTCCGGATCACACCGCAGACTGAGAGGCCTGGTACATCCGGCGGGTCGCAGAGTAGGGGGGCTGGTAGAGGGAGAGGTTCTAGAGGGGGTGGCAGAGGGGGGGGGGGGGGGTGACTATGCCACAGATGCAGAGGGGTCGTAGGGGTCGGTAGGCTGGTTGCTTTGGATGGGTTGTTTGATATGTTCAGATATTCTTTTGATGTTTTGATTTCTTGGCTATTACTTGGGTGATTCGTAGCTCTGTTGGATATTTTAGTTATGCTTCAGTCATGCTTTAGTTATGCTTTATTGTTGTTGATTTCATGACTATGACTATTACTTCGGAGATTCGCCGCACTATTGAATACCCGGATGGGTTTTGCAGTCATTACAGCATACACCTACATAACTTTCTACTGTCCCCACATTAGCTAGAATATGAGCTTCAAGATGCGTAGCTCTGTTGAAAGATTTACAAAATGCTAAGGGGAAGGGGGACCTACAAAAGCTTCCCACTTGCATCTCTCAACAAGACTGTTAAACCATTTACATAGTAGTGTGCTCAGAGTGAGCTTTTACATATTAAACGATCAAACTATGTACGTAACTCCAAGGTAGATATAGGAACTCTTGGACCCAAAAGTGTGCTGAAAGTGAGCTTTTTCCTCCTATCTTCGACGTGACGGATACTTCTCCCTCCAGAGTGTGATCCGCTGATGATATGCCTCATCCCAACCTTGAACTGAGGGATCTCTAACTCTCCCCCATGTCAAATAAAGGGGAGGTATGGGTGCATTATCTGCCATATCAACACGTATGAAATGATTACCGACATGACACATATAAAGCACCTCCGAGCTCGCACGACCCCAACCATTGTTATCTCTGAATGGTAGGCATGTGAAACCAGTACCGGTCTCAGCATCAACGTATACTAGAACAAGGTTGTATCTGGTACATATGACTGGAATAATCGTGGTGACAAACCATTTGTTCGGTGGTGCGACACCATCCCCTGTCCATAAAACAGTCTGTGCCTCTTTCTGCACTTCTGACAGACCACCCATTCTATCAGCCCACCAAATTTGTCTCTCTGGAAGAGTTAGCTCCTCGTATATAGAGGCACGTACTTCTCTCCATTCATCCTCTGATTGATGCCTCCAATCTGCAATAACTCTGAAACCACAATTGCCGTCACCTTGCACGTTTTTGTACCGTGTAAATTGCTCATGAACGTTGGTTACAAAAAGATGGTAAAATGGGAATCCGTTTGTCATATCACGCCATTGGGCCAAGGCAGACTTCTTAGGTGGAGCAGAATTGTGATTGGCACCAGATTTTCCCTTCTTGACATTTTTCTTCACGCGCTCGTGGGTAGCTTTGAACCTAGGAAGGATGATGGAAAATATTTTTAAAGACAACCATTATAAATAATTATAAACTGTGCAAACAAGTTTATACGAACGTTCACCTTCGTGTGGATGTGTACTGTGTCCCCTTGGTCTTCCACGTGGAACTTGAACAGGTGGCTCATCAAGATCGAAAGATGAACCAGGTCTAATCACTGACTGCACAAGCCTAACACAACGCTGAAGAATCAAAGGGTCGTCCAGACGGAGAACTTCATCGTTCAATGCTCTCCACATGATTTTGTTCTCTTCATGTTGTGTTAGTGTTTCTTGCTTCATTGTTTTCCCCACATCCAACTCCAACGTCTTCCACAAGTCGTGAATAACGTCTAGTGTAAGTTTTTCTTTTCTTTCAATCAGTTCATAAAGGTAGTGTGCACAAGGAAGCCCATGAGTATAAAGTAATGCACATCCACACTGTTGCTCATCCGTCTTGAATTCTTTGCCACGCTGAAGCTCCTCTTGCAGGATCACCAAACATTTGTGGCTGACTCGCCCACGTATTGTTCGAAATAGACGGTAGTAGTCTTCGTGAGCCATCTTGTCTTTAGACATTTCCATATCTGTCAGGAACCCGTTGATTTGACGTTTGAGTAGCCCATCAATCCTGAAGAATATGGTGTGCAACTTCATTTGGGAAGACTGAAGCCAAATCTTGAGTGCTGCGTGTGAGCTCTCAGCTCTGTAACATTAACTATTATGAGCATCTTTCATTGTCATTGGAAATGAACAACACATTAAATTGAAAATCAAGAATAAGTATGTCACACATACCTATTTGTAGTGCAGTTTCCAAAATGTGAAACTTCATTTGTCCAACATTCAACGAACTTTTCTTTGTACACGAGCCAAGTGTCATCCAGATATTTTATCCAGTCAAGCTTCCCTTTCTTTTCATAGACGTTCCTCATGTGCGCATACTCCTCCCTGAAATGCACCTCCGTCGTACTCTTGACTACCTTAAACCAATGTTTAGTAGCCTCAGCCACTTCACCTGTCTTGTGGAAGAACCTCTTTGCATTCAAATCAACATTGGTGTTAATGTGCCAACGACATAGTAGATGAGGCACATGGGGGAAAACAGAAGGTAGAGCTTTCATAAGACCAAGCTCCCTGTCAGTCACAAACACAGACGGCTCACGTCCTTGAATCAATAACTCCCTCAAGTTTTTCAAAACCAAGCGTACCCTGCTTCGTCCTCATTACATACAAATGCATATGCAATGTTGAAATTCTTCCCAGCAGAAGTCATTCCTACTATCTCTACAAGCGGCATCTTATATACATTTGTCTTGTATGTAGCGTCAATGATGATGACATAAGGGAACGCATTGAAAAGCTTCACAGATGTTGGGCTGGCAAACATAACATACCCGGTAACATCCTTATCGTCTGTACAAAATGAAAAAAAATAATTTAATAATAGGAATAGTGTATAACGTAACAGAACTTAAATGATATGATGGCAGAAACAAACCTCGACGGCCGTCACAAAATACGTGATACTTGTGTTGCTCAAGGTCATCAACAAGCACTTGCATAACTGGTCGCCCCCCCTTATGCTCCTTTGTCAACTTCTTGTTCAAATTGTATATGTAGTTGATACCAATGAATAGATTCGGATTTTGTTCCTTCAGTCGCAACCACTGCTCACGTGGGGGAGTACCTACCATATGAAAATGACGAACTGCTTTCAACTCATCATCTGTCAATGGATGTCTACTAAAATGTCCCTCTGGCAGCTTAGGCAAGTAGTGGTTGTGTCGTCCATCCTTCACAACCAATTTCCATCCTTTATGAGTGCACTTTCCGCGTATACGGAATGGACATGAGCACTTCTTCGAGGAGGTACGTCCTCGCTGCACATAATCATCATCAGCTTTAACTCTTCGTGGATGCCAGTACCGCTCACACGTAAACTACTAGGTCATCTGTACTTGTCTGGACTATGGTCACCACCATCCACTCACGACCCTTTTGCCGCCCTACAGTGTCCACCCATTCAACAGCGGCTTGCTTAGTAGGAAAAAATTGATCGGTTTGAAATACATGAGTAGTATCGATCCATTCGTCTTCAGGAAGTTCAAAGGGTGAATCATGATGGGCAGGGGAGTCATGAGGTGGGACCGAAGCCTGACAAAAAGTAGGAGTAAACATGTGTCAGGAAAAGAAGTGACAAAATCTGTTAGACAACCGTCCGTTACGGACGTCATTCAAACGGTCCGTTACGGACGCAGGTGAACGGTCCGGATTACGGACGAAATAATTTTGTCCGTTACGGACGGTTGTACTAGATGTCCGTTACGGACGGTATGTACAGTAGTCCGTTACGGACGTAAAAAAACGGACGGTGAAAAACAGACGAGAAAAAACAGACGTTAAAAAACGGACAATAAAAAAAGGACGTTAAAAAATGGACCAAAACGTAAAAAATTCCGAAAATTTGATTAAAATTTACCGTTGGATCGTCCGAGAACGCAGTTTCTTCATTATATGGTTCGTTCAGATCGAATTCTTTTTCATTGTTCGCTTTCCCCTGCCGTTTCCTCTTCTGATTGAGCCTAAATCGTATTTTATCTCCAACCTTTTGTTTCCCTCTCTCTAAATTTTCTTTCTCCTCCATTTAGAGGTTTAAGTGCAATAGTGTTCATTAATCCCTCTGATGCTTATATATAAGTGTTTTTTTTATGACTGCAAATTACAAAAAACTGACTGCATATTTTTTTAAATGACTGCGAAATCTAAAAAATTGACTGCGAAAATGACTGTAAATTCTAAAAAACCGACTGCAAAAACGAACTCTCTTTTATGAAATATGTTGATGTTTCAATAAAAATATACTTTAGGTTTTATTTTATTTATAAGATTTTTTTGAGGTTTGTGATATACCTTTCTAAAGTTTCAATTTCATCACGATAATTCTTTCGTCCAAATTCTGATATAATATATTTAATATCTCCATTTACTCTCACAACATATATGTTACAATAATTTCAGGGGTTTATAGTTAATTTTTAAATTTGAAATACAAAAAAAATAGTTAAAGATTATATAAATTTTGAATTAAATTTAAAAAAGAATATAATTAAATGATAAAAAGAATTAAATCATAAAATTTTAAAAATATTTAGAAATGGCTTAACAATAAATATTATTATTTAATAAATATAATTATTACATAATTTAAAAATTATTGCAATGAAGACTTAAATTCGTAAAAGAGTTTAACAAATACATTATAATCACAAGAAAATTGATTATATTTATATTTTTAATACTTTATTTTTATATTTTAAATAATGAATTTTTCCACTTACCATATGATATTATTACTTTTAATATTTTCATTTTTTTGTTATACTTTTATAGATTTAAGTCATTGTTGTTTAACAATTTATGGTTATTTTTTAAAATAATTTATTGCTTTATTATTTGATCATTTCTATTTATTTAACTATTTTTTTATATATAATAATATTCATCTTTTGAAATTGAATTCAAATTTTATATGATCTTTTAATCATTTTTGTGTATTTTTTTATATATTTAAATTTTTTAAAAAATTTGACCATAAACTCCTAAGGTTATTATGGGAGCATATGATGTGATGGTAAAATGAAGATATTAACAATATAATATATCAAAATTTGAAAGGAGGGGTATCTTGTAATAAAATTGATACCTCGGGAGTATCTCGTAATGAAAATGAAATCTTAGGATATCTTGTAAGAAAAATGGAATTTCAGGTGTATCTCACACAAAAAATGAAGCTTCAGATATTTTGTATAATTCACTCAAACCTCGGTATCTCATAAATTTTCCTTGTGTTTATGTATGTATAAATTATTTTATCTTTTAGATAAAAATTAATCAAAATAATATATTTTATGTGAGTAATCGTATTTATGCGAAAATCATAGAATGCGCATAAACAAGAATCGATTATATCAAGTATACACAAAACTTGGTTTTCAAAAAGAGCACTAAATTAATTTCAAGTATGAAGATTATTTGACTTAACATATGATACGGCAAATAATTCTCTCCTGGACGGGAGTTTGGTTTTCAGTTTCTTCTACGGAGGACGGACAGGGTTATCTGTTTTCTATGTTCTGTGTTTTGGGCCTTAACTGATTATCTTCTGAAGTTATTTTCAAAAATTGAGATGGATCGGCTTGTTTAGTTCTTTTCAGTAAAAGGAACTGGTTAATTTCCTGATTCCTTTAGGGTACGTTCACTTCATACATAGGAAACGAAATGGAATCAAGAAAGGGAATACGTAGGAAAAGAAAGGAATTCTCTCAAATCAAGAAGTTTGTTTGGTTCTGTTTCAGAACGGAAAACAATTCCTAATGATTCCTCACTGGTGGAACGGAAGCATTTAATGACGGTGAATTAATCACGGCTTTAACAGAAACCGGGATTAATAGGAAGGCTGGAATTAATTAACGACGTTTATTGAATTAACCGTAAGCAATGATCGATCGGGGGTAGGCGCGCCTTTTTAAAGCGGACTTTAGATGACGGTTATTAGTAAAACCGTAATCTAAAGTCCTGTGTTGACGCGCGCTTTACGGTCAACGGACTTTAGATTACGGTTTTACTAATAACCGTCATCTAAAGTCCCGCCCACTGATGGTCAACGACGTCGTCTTGACCTGACGCCAAATATTTCCCGCATTATTTGATTTTTTTGATGCCGCGCGTAATTTAAATTACAGTGAACGACGTCGTCTTACCAGCTTATTTTAGATTAAAAAGAACTTTATACTAATGTGTTACATATGTTTGATCGAATAAGACTCATGGCATAATGGCCGTGGGTACATGAGTCAACACCATCGATCTTGAGTTTGAAACCCAGCACAGGCCAAAAAAAATTCGCGCTTTTTTTTAATTTCATTAGATTTTAGATTACGGTTCTTTAGGAACCGTCATTTAAAGTGTGACTTTAGATTACGGTTTACAAGAAAACCGTAATCTAAAGTCCTTTTAACTAGAACATTTGCCCGTTTACTCTGCACATTTACAGTAACTCTTCTTCTCTCTCGTGCTATCTTCCTTACTGAAATCGCCTCCTCTCTCCCGTCACCTTACTAACGGCCATCGCCGCCGTCGCTCCCACCACCTTTGTCACTCCCATCGCCGCCGGTCACCACCCATCTACCAATGGTCTCACCGTCGACGTATGTATCGCGTACTGGGTATGCGATCGATCGACTGTCATTTTTTTCTAACTTGTTCATATACATGCATTTCGATTGCAAAATCTAACCTCGTTTCTATCGAATCCTGAGAGTGTTATGGCAAATGTTCTAACCTTGTTCATATATTTGTGCCCAGATTCACGATTTTTTGCAACCTAGTTCGTGGGCTGATTTTTGCACTACTTGCCGACTTCGGTGCTTAGTAACGGTAATTTGGTAAACCAAACTGTAAACTGCTGTATTTATTTATTCTTAGCATTTAGTATTACAATTAATACATACTAGTGTAGTTTTAAAATACAAAATTAGTTGAGAGTCTTTGGCCGTTTGCTAGATATATGTCTTAGCAGATTCGAAGTTATGATTCTTGTTTGCTGCAGCTTGTTGCAGTTGATTTCCTGTACTTGTAAATATTTCTTTACGGTTAATACAGCTTACCTTTCTTCTAAATAAATATAAAATTAGTTTATAAGTAATTTTGATGGTGTGTGCGAATTGACTTTGATAAAACTGATTTGGAGACGTTAGAAATATAGGGGAGATGCTGGCGAATTTTTTCCGCGGGTTAGCTAGCATTTAACCTTGATTTTTGATGAATTCTAATGTTGTCGTTTTTCATTTATGCATCAGGACTACGACTTTATTTTGGCTTCCGACCTCAACCGTCTTAGCATCGGCTAATAGTCTACCAGAGGTAAGATTTACATATATACATATAATATTTGACAAACTACCAAACATAGTTATCCGCCCAAGATATACCTAATAGAGGTATATCTTCGGCAGTCCCTATCGGGACTATCCATGATTGTTAAATCTCATACCTAGGGTGTGAATGTGTTTTTAATATGTACTTTATTGATTATTTCAGCAGTATCTCTTTATTGTTCTTCGAATGCATATAGGACATTTGTCAGATGGTTCAAAGACAGAGTGTTATCCGATCAGTCCACGAATGTGCCTGAACTAATTAAAGTAATTGCATTTGGACCAAATCTGGATGTAATTCTTATGAGGGGTACATTGTCAATGGATTCACTTTTTCACACAACGTCGGGATCAAAAGTCAACGAATCAAAACAGTGGCGTAGAGCTTGAAGCTTATCAAAACTTATATGGCATCGGTGTTGTAGGTCACAGTCCAGTCTCAGTAAAACAATCATATTTTGGTGTTATACAAGACATCTGGGTATTGGACTACAACAGCTACGAAATGTGTTGTTTTCCGCTGTAACTGGGTTAACAACAATCATGGCTACCGTGAAGAGGAGCATGGTATGAAACTGGTTGATCTGTCTAGAGCTACTCCCACGGCTGAGCCATTTGTTGTTGGGACTAAGGTCAAGCAAATATTTTATGTAACTGATCCCTGTAATCCTAGATTGTCTGTGGTGCTTAAAGGGAGAAGAGGAATAGTTGGTGTGGATGGTGTGGTTGATGAGGATGAGTATGACGCAGAAGATGAACCTCCAACTGTTCCTATTTCATTGGAAGAGACTGAGGTCACAAGTCATCGTGATTATATACGATCAGACCATAATGAGGGAATGTGGATTGAGAGATAATGGTGTATGTAAGTTATTACTATTAAAATTTATATGAAATTAACAATCTTTACTTCTTGCTTGTATATGACCATTATGAAATGCTTAATTTAATTTAAATTTTCTTTCAATCCTTACAGGCATGGCTGATGAAGAGTTCGAGTTATTTTGCCGCGAGTTCGAAGATGAGCAGCAAGGGGTACCGGTTCCTTCTACCAGTGCCGCTACTGATGCTGGCCCTTCTACATCTCTCACTACTGTTGCTGGCCCTTCCATGAGTGCACCTTCTACGAGTGCTACTCAGAGACCCAGAGGTAGAGGTCCGACCCGCGGGCTGAAGCTGCAGAAACCGGATGAGATCAGTCTTCTCTGGGACAAGTATGGGAGGTATTGTGGGGGCAACAGATCAGAGTTCGCTAGTCAACTGGGGTGCCTGTCAGATCACATTGCTGCATCAACCACACATGGCCACAAGTCCCGAAGGAAGTTAAGGAGACCATCTGGAAGAAGGTGCAAGAACGATACAAGATCCCAAACGAAATGAAGAAGACCGTTCTTTCTGCGGTGGGCGGCAAAGCTAAATCATTCCGCCACTACTTGGTGGATAACTGGATCACCAGGGTGCCCCCACGCGAGCCTCCGCAGTATGTCATGTACAACGACATGATCACTGAAGAGGAGTGGAATGAGTTCGTTGAGTAGCACTCCACCCCCGAGTTCAGGGTATGTTGCGTGTATTCTTTTTTGAATTAATGTTCATAATGATTTATCCCTGATTTTCTAATTAATTTTTTGTTGTACTGTCTTAACAGCAAAGACAACAACAAGCACGGCAAAACCGTGAAGCTAATCTCCACCCCCACACCATGGGACGAATGGGATATATGGGCAGCCTCGAGGGATGGAAAGAAGCTGGTTTGCTGACGCATAGGAACGAGGATGGCAGTGAATGCCCGATCGAGGATGTCTCTGAGGCGAGGAGGAGGGTGCAGATGTTCATACTGGGACGCCAGACAACGACCAGCGAAGGTCAGAGAATATTTCGTCATGCTGAGACGGAACAGCTGGCTAACCAAATTGTAAGTGTTTGAAATTAAGTAGCTGTTAAATAATTTACTTATATAGTCAAGTGTTTGTTGATCTTAAATTTAGTGCTAACTTCTTTGACAATTGGATAGTATGAAGCGGCACAGAGAGGAGAAGTAGACATACACGTTCCTCCTTCTCAAGACGACGCTCTCAATCAAGCGCTTGGGAAGAGGATCAGCCGGGGCGTGTTAGAGGATTTGGGGGAGAAGTACGTCAGAAGCACGTATTCCCGCCATCTGCTAGGAAGGGTCAGATTAGTGCTGCTGAAGTCGAGGCGATGGTAGATCATAAGTTCGCTGCTGAGCACCAAGCTAATGAGGAAAAACAGGCTGCTGAGCGCCGGGCTTTCGAGGAGAGGCTGCAGGAAGCGTTGAATTCGATCGCACATGCGACTACTCAACAGCAGCATGATCCTCCTCGACCGTCTTCCTTGTCCAGTTGTGCTCCGGCCGCTGACCCGTACCCGTTTGCCAACATCCAGGTTAGCTTTGTTTAACTATTTTTCTCCTTAAATAAAGTCATTTAAATAGTATTTAACTGGACTCACTTATTTATTTCACGTATTATCTATGTTTATAAAGGAGCCAAAAAAAATGCCGTCTCCAAATACCATTAGAAGGACACCCTGTAGATGTGGCCTACGAGACGGTGTTGCCATCAGGTCACTCAACGCTCATCAATTTCGTACGTCTACCCCCATTCTACGCGTGTGTGACCTTGGACCTGATAATTGATGGATTTGAGCATGCATACCTTCCAATGGCGTTTGACAACAAATGCACGCTGATTGAAGCGAAGGGAGACATATTGCCCTGGCCAGCATGTTATATTGTTGTCACCGATCAGGTAAGACTGTTTGACAACCATTAGTATCTAAAAAATCCATTATTTAGCATTAAGTGTCTAAATAATCCATTATAGATCTTTGAGCTTCCTCGCCGCGTATCCCGGCCCAGAGAAGAAGAGGTCAGCGTGCCGGCGGATCCTGTCAGAAGTACAAGGGTATGTTCTAGATAAATGTTTAATGTTACTATAAAATCAATTAGTAATTATCTTTACATTTATGCTTTATTGTTTGTGTGTGAAGGGTAAGAATCCAGTGAATCGGGGTGCGAAAGGTAAGAATCCAGCGCTCGTCCGGGCTCGCACCAGGACTTCTGAGGTGCCTAGAAGTAAGTTCGCACTACCACAAAACTTATTAATGTCCTGGGGCCTCGTCAGATGAATCTCTACGACAAGATCATGTCGAAGTCACCTCAAACTATCAACTTCATGATGACGCTTCCAAAGTCGTTGTTTCACTACGAAGAAGATATGACCACGACGATCAACTTTGGGGACATTAGAGAGATGATGTGTGGAGATTACCTGAACATTAACATTATTCAAGCTTATCTAACGTAAGTATTCTTTCCTCATACTGTAAAAACATATAGAATAATTATCTATGAAGTTGCATTGGGCTCTACTTTATAGTACATGTGTTATAATAGAGGTCTACTTGAGAGATGTCATGAGAAGAACATCACCTTCATTATTGCGGTGTGCCGGAGCGTTATCGTTTGACTCGGTCAATAGGGACCCGGGGAGGTTTATGGAATACATGAAGCATTGCTTCAATGTTGCTGATGAACAGAATAAATATTTATTCAAATGCCGTATCACCAAACGTGAGTTCTGATGTAAAATTACATACTAATTAGCTAACTTTTTACCTTCATTTCTCATTTCATTTTGTATTTGAAATTGTAGCCACCACTGGGCTTTGTTTATCTTCTGCTCTGTCACGCTACTCTGCTCGTTCTAGATCCACTAGGACAGTGGACAGAACTCAACACTGAAGACTTAATCAAAACGTAAGATTTATTACTATTTAATTGTTTGTAAGTTTTTTGAACCAAAATTAATGTACTCGTTATTTTGCTTAACGCTTTTGTTAATATAGTCACAGTTGTTATAGTAAAACCACTCAGGGAGAGTTGGCTGAAATGACCGTTGATTACACCAAGGTTTGGTAATTCATGTATTTCATTCGTGCTGCTTATCTTATACAATTGTTTTACATTTGTGAATTTGGTGATTTAGTGCCCTACCCAAAAGGATTCTAGAAGTGCGGGGTACTACGTGATGCGGTATATGTACAAGTTTGCGGGTACTTCCTAGCATTTCAGAACTCTAGAGACAAGGTAATACGAACGCTATGTTGTATTTAATTCTTTCGGCAGATTTTTTGTGGTCTTATCTAATCTCATTGGGTTCCATTCCTTTCCTTGTTCCAGATTAAAGAGCATTTTGCCAAATCCTCGACTTACAGTGCAAAAGACTTATATCATGTCAGAGAGAGCATGTCAGCCTTATTTATGAGAATGAAAGTGGTAGACTAGCTAGCTAGCTTTTGTACATATTGTAGTGGCATGAACTGAAATGATCACAGTTACTGAAATGCTAGCTGATGTAACAGATTCTGGTATTGAATATTTTTTGTTGCTGTAACAGATTCAATCTGTAACAGATTTTTGATCTGGTGTATATTAGATGTTATTCCTGTTGCAATTGTGCGCAGAGAATGAATTTGTGTTGTTGCTATTTGATTCAGATGTTTGAATTGTACAGTTTCTGCACATCTGTTGCATATCTGTTATAATTCTGGCTCTGTTGCAATTGTGTAGCTTTGTAAAAAATAATTAATAAAAAAAAATACACTTTACATTACGGTTATTGTTAAAGCCGTAATCTAAAGTCCATGACACGACGGAAAAGGGCCTTTAATTACGGTTTTAAACCGTAATTAAAGACGTCGCCGTCTTTAATCACGCCCGCGTAGACTACAGTCCAGAACCGTAATTATACACGGTTTGGACCGTAATTAAATGCCTCCGTTCCACTAGTGCCTTTTCTTGTTGTTTAATTTTAATATATATTGAATTAAATCTTACATAGTATGTATTTAAATAATGTATATAATATATATTTATAGAGAATATATGTTAATATTTTTTAAAATAATATAATTTATACAAAATATATATTCATAATTATATAAATTATATTTAAACTATAAATAATATATATTTACATAAATTAAATATAATGCATATTTATAATTATATAAATGGATAGAGTATATATAATAAAATTTACTTAAATTATAAATAATATAGGAACATGTATATAATATAAATAATATATATAAATAGTTATTTAAATAATTAATACATTATATAATATTAATATTAAATATAATATATATTAGTAATTTTTTAAATATAAATGAATATATATATTAGTATTTATATAAATTATATATAATATATTTTCATATCTATATAAAATATATAGAATTCATATAAATATATATATATATATATATATATTTAAATTATAAATGATATATTTTAATATTTATAAATATACATTAATGATATATTAATACTTTTAAATTATAATATATAATAAGATTTACATATATTAGAATAACATAAATTAATATTTGTCCAAATTAAGCACGAATGGATGAAAGACGAAACAAAGGGAATACCATTCCCCACTATTTTGAGGGGAATCACTGTAGAGAGATATGAGGGTTTTTTAAACTGAAAGTGGGGGAAACATAATTTAAAAATGTAAACAAAATAATTACAAAGGAAATCATTAATCCTTAGTCCTTTGGTGTTATGTGGCTACTCGGTTTTCTACTTTTCTATAATTTTCTACCCACTTATCTTCTTCCCTCTATTCTATGTCTTGCATGCTCCCTAGTATCCCACCTTTTTTGCCCCATTTCACTTTTGGCATTACTTGTCACTTTAGTCTAGAATTTTCTATTTCAGTGATTCTACCTCCGTTTCTCTCCTTTTTGGACTGTTTTCTGGATTTTTAGTTAGCTTGCTCTGTGTCCTCTTGTAGGTTTTGGGGGTTTGGGGAAACGTAATGTCACTGCATGGTTAGTTCCTGCCAAAAATCCACTATAAAGGTTCTGGTATTAAAGTTATTATGTCATGATGTTACATATTACCATTATTCTTCCTTTCCTTAAATTATGTTATTCTTAGTAACTTATCTCCTCTCGGTTAGTTTGACGATACTTAGCAGTAACCGTTAAAGTGTTTAAATTGAGTGGTATATCTGTTCGGCATGGCTGTTTTGGCAGCATAAATGCAGCATATTTGGCAGCAGGAATGCGCTGGCATAAATGTAGCATATTTGCTGGCAGGAATGTGCTGGCATAAATGCAGCTGTTTTGAAAACTGTTGTTTGGCAGTGCAGCATATATGCAGCATGTTTGGTTAAGTTAGTTATATGTAGTGCGTTTACCGTTTTCGTATTACAATTATAATTTATTATATTACACTACGTAACTTTATTTTGTTAATAAAAATAAATAAAAAAAATTCACAAACAATAAAAATTTATTTCTATTATTTAAGCAAAACTTGTAACTCCTAAACATATATTTTATTATCTAAATTTTATAATTCTTACAATATAAAAACGTAAAAAAAAGAGAAAAAGCGTTTCAAATTTTCTGATAATGTTATGTGAATTTATTTAGATAATATTTTTGTAACTTTGTATGTGAATAAATTATATGCATTCATATTCTATATACTATTTTAATATTTTAATTTATATATCAAAAGTGTGTATATTTATTCGTTTTTTTAATTTTATTAATCTATGTGGTATTACAAATAATATATTATAGATTTGTATTATAAATGTGATTTTTTATAAATTTGGCTAAAGATGTAGTACTATTTTTTATAAATTATTTAAAGCATTATGTAATTTATTATAAATAAAGTAACTTGTAAAAAAAATTCTTTTTTTTTAAATCAATAGTCACAGTAATTGCATTATGAAGTGAGTAAAGAAACGGAAGTGAAAGCACGAAAACGAAAAAATAGCAGTTGCTGCGGGCATTTATGCTGACATTTATGCTGTCATTTATGCTGCCATTTATGCTGACATTTATGTGTTTTAGGCGAACAGCAAAAACAAATAAAGGAGTCCAAAACAGCATATGTTGTATATTATGCTGTCAAAAAATGCACATTAGTGCAAGGCGAACGCGCCCATAAAGTTCTGATTTGAGTCTTCATTCTTTGGTTCTCCCCTGAAATAAAGGCCTCGAAAATTTCTTTTTTATTCTGGTTCTTTCTTTACTTTTTTTTTTGTTTCTTGGTCACTGTGAATCCAAAGTATAGCCCATCTACTTTTGTCGATTACATATTGTATTGTGTTTCAGCGTTGGAAAGTTTGTGAAAACAGTGGGATATTACAAAGTATCAGAGCATTTTTCTCACGCTATGAATTAACGATCCTTTTCTACGCAACTTTCTGCTTCTTCTTCGACTGATTGGGGCCACCAACGGCAATTCCTTAGGTAAAGGAAAGAAGACTCAAGATCCCTTGGGGAGTAATTTGAATAGTTTCACTGATAATGACTACCCCTTACATTTGGGCAGTTCCGACCATCCGGGGATGATACTTGCCAATAAGTTCGACGACGCGGGCTTTACCTGCTGAAAAATGCAGATGACAATCGCCATTGGTGCCAAAAACAAGATGGGATTTATTGATGGAACCCTAAAGAAACCAACTGATTGCGTCCAGAAGGCGGAAGCCTGGGCGACTTGCAACTCCATGGTTAGGGCTTGGTTGCTGATAGCGCTCGAGAGAAATATTACAGATAGTGTATTGTTCATGCCTTATGTGGTTGAGATCTGGAAGGAGATATGCACCAGGTCCGATCAATCCGATGCGACAAGAATTTACGCCTTGGAGCACAAATTGGTCAACATCAACGAAGGGGGATACAATTTGTGATTACTTCACAAATCTGAAGAAGTTGTTGTGGGACGAAATTGATGCAACAAAGACTATCCCTGGTTGCGTATGCCAGAATTGCACTTGTGAAGCTTCCAAGAAATTTATAGAGTACATCAGAGTGAGAAGAGTCATCAAATTTTTCATGGGGTTGAATGAAAAATTTAGTGTTATACTGGGTAACATTCTTATATGCTCAAGCCCCTTCCGCAAATTGATCTGGTGTTTTCGCTCCTAATTCAAGAAGAGAGGCAAAAATACCTCACAACCCTAATTTTGTCAAACACAAACTCCCGCTCTTTTGCAACATACCAGGCAAAGAAAACCCAGTCAAGGTTCCAAGGCGAGACTTCCAGATGAAACACTTTGCAATGTTCTCACTGCCCAAAAATTGGGCACACCGAAGATAGATGCTATCAGGGTTTCCGCAAGGATGACGAAACCCCTCGAGCAAAGAAGAGTAGTGTCAATGCCATCAATTCTCTAGACCAAAAGGACGAGGATTAGAGAACCCATTTTGGTGATCCCTTTGGAGGGATTATTTCGACGGAGCAAGTCACCAAGCTCCTTGATTACATTAGCAAATTGGCATCTAGCAACAGGGACTCACAACCTGCAAGTTTTTCCAACTGTGGTTTGTGAATAATATTTATATACTTTTTTCTGCTTAAATTACAAAGTTCATCATGTTTTGAATGCTGAAAAGGACAACACTTTTGTACCTCCTTATTGGATTCTCGATACCGGTCTCTGATCATATGTGTGGCAGTTTGGTTTTGTTTGATAATTATATATTCTGTTTTGGATCAACCTCAAACGGTAGGGAGGCCTGATGGCCATCCCCAGTATGTTAAAATTGTTGGAAATATTTGAATTAGCCCTTTGATATTGTTGAATGATGTTCTGTTTGTTCCTGCCTTTAAATTTAATTTGATTCCATTAGCAAATTAAGTGAGCATATGAGAGGAAGATTTGTTTGATTCTAAATCATGTATTTATCAGGACTATGAAGAGAATAATGCAGTGCGAATGGGAAGATTTATAGTGGCTAATACACATTAGATGGTAGTCATGATAAGAACCGACATGAGGAGCACACTTCTTTGGAATGTGACAATAGAGCCATTAATCTAGGGCTTGATTGTACTGATAAATTTTTTCTTTTGAATCATAGGTTTGGTCATATTTACCTGCACCTTTTTTTAAATAAGTGACCTGAAACCCAGTTTGAAGAGGCAATACTAAGACATTGGGCACTTTTCATTCCTTTACAAAAGGATGGGTACAAAACAATTACATAAAACAAAACTGAAGAATTAAGCGAACAAAAAAAAATGCTGGCCAGGCTCATTTGATGCAGGGGAAAATTCTTCAGGGAATAAGATTCTATGTTACACTCAAACACCAATCGATTGATATAGCCTACAACCATTACAAGAAAACAGTAGTATCACAGACGGAATATTCCGTATGTAAAAGCTAAACTTTGTATATAACGATAACCACAGACGGAAATTCCGTATGTAAAAGCAAACTTTTGTATATAACGATAACCACAGACAGAAATTTCGTAGGAATTTCCGTCTGTAATAAACGGGTCAGTAATACTATTCCGTCTGTGAAAACACATTCCGTCGGTGATATTATGAATTTTTACAGACGGAAAATTCCGTAGGTAATAATATAATCACTGACGGCATATTCCATCTCAGAAAATGCTTATCACCTACGAAATTTCTGTCCTAAAAAAATGGTTATCACCTACGAAAATTTCCGTCTCAGAAAATGATTATCACCTGCGGAAAACTCCCTCTCATTTAAAGTTATCACCAACAGAATGTTCCCTTTCTGATAATGTTATCACCTACGAAATTTTATGTTTCAAATATTATCACCTATAAAATGAATGAAACTTCCGTCTCATATAATCTTATTACCTACGAAATATTTCATCTCATAAGTTATCATCTACGAAATGTTTTGTACTTAATAATTTTCACAAGCAAGACACATATAACCTGAATAATATATTAAGGGAAAATTCCCAAAATACCAATAAAAATTTTGTTAATTTATAAAAGACCACAGTTTTTAAAAAAGTTTTCCAGATACCACAAAAAATAAATTTAATTCATCAGATATCACAATTACAAACCTGAAATATTTTAAGACCAAAATACCCTACATGTTAACACAATACCATGAAATTTAATAAAATATATATTAAGAACAATAAAAAATAATAAAATTTAAGTTTATCATTTTATGTGATAAAACTTTTCAAAATACAAAAAAAACCACACAATTAATTAATTTTTTTGAAAAACATAAAAAAATATGTATATATAATTTAAAAGCTAAAAAGCTAAATAAAAAAATAAAAAACAAGTTAAGGGAATGATAACTCTAATTTTTTGCAATACTTTTACTCAAAATATTTTTAGTAATGCAAAATAGTATTGTAAAAAATTAAATATATATATAAAGTAAATTACAAAAATTAAACAACCATTATATTACTGCTTTTGTCTATTTTTAATCAAGTTTGTGGCTTCTCTAATATATTATACTTTTTATAATTCTTTAAAGATTCTTTTGTATATATATATATATATATATGCGATTTATTTTTTTTAAAATTAAACCCATATATAAGAGAAAGTCAATTTTGTTACTTACTTTTTATAAAAGCGTTTAATAATTTTTGTTTTCAATTAATATATATATATATATATATATATATATAATGATATTATAAAAAATGTTAGGCTATTACACTCATAACTAGTGTTTTATTTTTTGTCAAATTATTTAACTTGTATATAGTGTATAATATTTTTTAATAATACCCCTTAAATATATATGTTAATTCAAAAATACAACAAAATTATAATATCACTTTATATATATGTTAACCCATATATAAAAAGAAGTTACTTTCGTTACTTACTTTTTAAAATATATTTAATAATTCGTGTTGTCTTTTTGAAATAAACATATATATATATGATATTATAAAAAATATTATATATTATATACAAACTAAATAATTTGACAAAAAAATAAAATAATAGTTATGAGTATAACAGTCTAACATTTTTTATAATATCATGTTATATATTTTAATTCAAAACAAAAATTAATAAACATATTTTTAAAAAGTAAGTATTTTGCTCATATATGGATTGAAATTGAAAAATATAAAATATAACAAAAGAATCTCTAAAGAATTATAAAAAGTATAATATATTAGAGAAGCCACAAAATTGATTAAAAATAGCCAAAAACAGTAACATAATGGTTGTTTAATTTTTTGTAATTCACTTTATAAATATTTAATTTTTTATAATACTATTTTACATTTCTAAAAATACTTTGAGTAAAAGTATTATAAAAAATTTGAGTTATCATTCCCTTAATTTGTTTTATATTTTAAATTTAGTTTTTTAGCTTTTAAATAATACATACATTATATTTTTATATTTTCAAAAAATTTAGTTAATTGTGTGATTTTTTTATTTTATAAAATTTTATCAAATAACATGATAAACTTAAAACTTTTATTATATTTTACTGTTCTTAATATATATTTTATTAAATGTTGTGATACTTTGTGAATAATAATATTTATGTGGTATCTTGTGAACTATGTTTATTAACAAGTAGGGCTATTTAGTCTTAAAATGTTTTAGATTCGTAATTTGCGGTATCTGGTGAATTAAATTTATTTTTTTGGTATCTGGAAAACTTTTTTAAAAACTGTGGTCTTTTGTGAATTAAAAAAACTTTTTAGTGGTATCTTGTAAATTTTCCCATATATTAATAACTATTACATTCAAAGCTGAAACACCTTTAACATTTTATAAAGTACTACATAAACTAGTTTTATCCATAGTCACAACATTCCAAAGTACTCTTATAACTAGCATATATTTCCATAAGAATGAAACTATAAGCTGTTTCTCATAAGAATTCAAATACTATAATGCCCATTTCTACCAAAAGTTTACAGTATTCAAGTTTACTGACTATGACAATCATTTTCACATTTACATCATAGAAAACACATATTCTTTAGTTGAGAGCTCCATGTCCCTTTGAATCCAGTTACTTCCAAATGAAAAAAAAAACATAGAATAAATTATGTTTGGAAAGTTTTGAAATAGATATGTATAAATCCGGTTCATAATTCGCACACACACCAAAATCAGATAAGCATAAATTATGTAAATACTTAACTAGAGTAGAAATTAAAACTCGTGTATATTATCTATTATAACGATAAGCCAAACTCATCATTTCCATCGTACTTATTTCAATCGCTTATATATATAACTACCAAGTCTGACTATATAAATGTAAATCAAATTAATAGAAGACATTGATAATGATACTGCATTACCCTTATAATATTCGAAACTCAATCTTTACGTTAACAGTGAAACGGTAAAAATATTTTACTAGATTTCAAAACATTAATCCAACCAAATATGATGAACGTCAAAATAAATCATAGTAATTGATATGTATGTTAGAGAGCCGCAAACCAGAGAAGAACAGCTTTAAGTTTCTGTAATAGTAATACGTATATAACCAGAAATCGGTAGTTTAATATTGGCCTCGAATCATCACAAAATCGGACACAGCTAGTTCAACAGAAGATAAAACTGTTGAAGATAAAACTACACTATACAAGAAGCAACTGCAAAATCAAAAATCATAACTTCAATTGACACATTAACTTCACCAGCCTTATGAAAACATTAACTTCCTCCTCATCCTTCCATGATAGTAACATTTGAAAGCATTTTTAGAGAAAACAGTTTGATTGTTTTCGTCAACGCAACACAAAGTGAACCAGCAATACCATACTCAAACAACAAGAGATTCAAAGACGGGAAAACCTTTCATAGCCACTTCTTGTTCATTCACAAAAAGTAGAATTAGTGAAAAACCCATATCATATATTCAAGGATGGTCCTGACAAAAGTAACATCAGTAACCATTTGTTATCTAAGAGACAGTAAAAGATGCCAATTTAGATAATCATTTCCACAGAGCAATAAGAACTCTCGACATTCGGGCCAGAGCTCATAATAGTCTTTGTTGAAAATCTGAGTGAAAAACGAGAGGAAAAACGAAGAAGAAAGATGAACGATATTGAGGAAACTGTGGGTTTTAGGGTTTCGTATTAATATGCGTAAAAGAATATATTTACAACCCTAAATCAACCGTCTACTATATAGACATAAACTCATCCAAAAAAAAACCCAATATGGGCCCGAAACCCAACCCACAATAGATTTTAAGTCAATTACAATAGTCTTATCAACAAAAATCTTATGCTGTCTTAACAGCTTAGACAAATACCTGTATGTGGCGTTGCCAGTGATAAGTGCAAAACATATAGACTTATTAAGTTTAATCACCTTATTAATTGCAGCATTTTTAGTAATGTTTCTCACTTATCTTGGTTTTTTCCTATAATTATGTTGTTATATTAACTGATGTATTACATGTGTTAAAATGTAGGAAAAATGACAAACAAAGACATATATTAAAAGGGTTAAAAGAGAGGCACGAGGAAGTCACGCGTGAAGCACATGTATGTGTCCGCCTTCTGTACCGCTCCATAAGAGGCGGACAATAGAGAGGGCAACTGCCCCTTAACAGGCGGATAACACATAGACAGAACCGCTACAAACCGGGCGGACAAGAGACAGAGGAGACCGCCTATTAACATGCGGTTGAGATACAGAGGAGACCGCCCCTTATCTAGCGGACACGTATAAATGTGCAGTAAATCAACGGGTTATTTTCTTTGCCGACTCGCTCGATTCCGTCATATCCATTAGCAGTCAGCGCCTACCAGAAATCACTCACGCGTTGTTCCTGTCCCCTGCAATCAATGAGGCTTCAATCAACGAGCTCAATCAATGAGCTGCTACTCTACCTCTTCTTCTTCCTCTATAAATACAACGCTCAATACACCTTCTCCAGTGTCCTTCCAGAGGTTCCGTCCGTGGTTCCTCCTGGAGTTCCAATTCACACCATCATTCCATCTTCGTACCAGTACACTTTCACTCACTCGTTCATTTTCATCTCTAATCTCCCGCTTCTCCATTTGTTCTTTTCATCTCATTAATCTCACCTCTAGTCTCACGTATTTAAATAGAAGACCAAACTATTTAATATGTTAGCTAGAGTACGTATACTCTGGGGATAATTATTATGTATCTGTATTAATTATGCAATATGTTTTACTGGTTTTAGTTTTAATGAAGTTTGTTACGATTAAAGGTTTTCTCACATCTTTTAATAAATGTCATGAGTTTATTAAATTGCTCTACTAAGTCTATTTGATCAGACCAGGTGATAAATAGACAGGTTAATTAAGGCGTAAATCTGGAGAAAGCTTATTATGATTTAATGAGTTAGTATTTTCAGGTGCAAATGTAATCCCTCAATACTCCTCTTGCCGTCAACCGGTGGGTGCATGAGTTTTCATCGGACCTTGCACAACTGGCGCGAGTTCTTATGAGGCTATGACTTAGTCCTTAAGATAATTACAGGAATCTTGCCAAACAATTATAATTAAACCAGTAGACCTAGCATGGAAGAGCAGATAATATTAATCTGAACCAGAGTCCCGTTTAGTTTATCTGTTAATTTAGTTAATTTTATCTTTCCCTTTTATTTATAAAAATAAGTCAATTAATCCCCCCTCTTTGTGACACGCTTAGGTACTATTATATGTATATTAGTCCCACGGTTCGACATCCGGTCGCTTACAATTTCACTATACTACTACGACCGGGATTTGTTTGCAGCCCGACGTTTAATTTGAGTTTTAATTTCTTTTCTTTTAATTTTACACCAGTTTAACCACTCACCATATAACGTCTGCAACCAGTGCCAAATGAAACCAGGTCTCCATCTTTTAAAATCATTTATTATCAGGGCATTCATGAGCATTTTCCTTCACCCCATCAGCCCTGCTAATAAAGGTTCCATACTTTGAGCAATCTCGTACCTTGACATTAGTAATGAAATCTAAAGTCTTCTCTTTCACAAGATGCAAAGATACCATTGCATCAACAACTATCTCAGAATGAACTCGTGAAACTCCTTTGTCTTTACTAATTGTAACATCACAACCTACGTTTCAAATGTCAGACCAAACTATTATGCCAAATGAGTTTGTTCAGGAAAGGAAATAACAGACAACATTTATATGCATATATTCTCTCACTAAACATTCAACACACCAAAACCATCATTCAAGTTCCCTCCTTACAACAACATTGTTACGCCTCCTAGTATTGTTAATAATAAACGTTTTGGTCAGGTTTATGTTAGAAGGGGTTAATTGGTAATTGTTGCTTGCTGTATTTGTTAGTTCCTTCTGTTAGCCCTTGACTACTTATAGTGGACGGTTATGAGCTGGCAAAGGGGTTGAGAATTAATAAAAGTTCCTCTAACTGAGGCTTTGGGAGGTTGATGTCCTCGAAACGCATCAATTTGGTATCAGAGCGCGCACTCCTTTCCTGGTCGCGACAAGTGTAGTCTATGGTGTCGACTAGGAGTGGGAAAGAAACTTCGATGGAATTCTTGGAGAAGGAGCAATCGGTGATTAAAGGTCGGTTGGAAGATATCAACGGCAAAGTGGACAATCTTTCGGCCGCTGTTGTCTGATCGCAAAAAGATATAGATGGAAAGGTCGATTCTCTTTCTGCCGCAGTGTTGCAGATGCAGAAAGATCTGCAGGCTTTCTTGAGGCGATCGCCGCAAGAAGGTGAGGTTAGTCATCCGCAAGGGGCTCGCAAAGGTACTGACGCTCAGGTGTGGAGGAGTAGTCAACGGGAATTCAAAACCAGAAAATTGGAGTTGTCGGTGTTTTCTGGTGAAGATCCTCGCGAGTGGCTGTGTAAGGCGGAGCGGTATTTTGCGCTTTGCGGAATAAGTGAAGAAGAAAAAGTGCAATCGGCTGGGATTTACATGGAAGGGGCAGCTCTCCATTGGTTTGAGTGGTATGGTAATTACATCGGCTTACCTTCTTGGAAGGAATTCCGTGAGATTCTTATTGACCGGTTCAGTCCCACGATTGATGGTGATCGATTAGATGTCTTGTGCAATCTCAAACAAGATTCATCAGTAGAGGAGTTTTGCCGGCGATTCGAATTTTATTCCGCACATTTGGCGGACGTCCCCGATGCGATTCTCAAGGGAATTTTTAGGAGCGGGTTGAAAGAGGAGATTAAGAAGGATCTGGTGCTGTTTGAGGTTACCGATTTGGAAAGCCTGATGCGCGCTGCGAAGAAGATTGAGGAGAGGAACAACTTTGGGAGTTTGAGTGGTGCGGCGTCAAGATCGGTCGGGGGGAGTTTTTCTTGCGGCGTCTCGACTTTTCCTTCGCGCGCTTCTGAAGCGTGACCAAGAAGCCGCCATGGTCTCCTGCCACCGTTTCACGCGTGGACCAGATTAGGGAAGTTGGAATCCCTAATTTATCTCCCCAATCGTCTTCTGTTTCCAGTTCTGCTTCCTCTGCCCCAAATCGTTTCAAGCGTATTTCTGAAGAGGAAATGCAACGTAGAAGGTCCCAAGGGCTATGTTATCGATGTGGGGACAAATGGAGTGGTACGCACCGTTGCAAAATTGCGGGGTTGCAGCTCCTACTTACCGACGGTGAGGATGGAACAAGACGGCATTTGAAATCAGTCCCTTGTCTGAGGATAATCGTGATGCAAGTGAAGAATTGAAAGTTGAACTTTCTCAACTCTCTTCTGTGGGCTTTCCTCTCAGAAAACCATGAAATTAGTTGGAGAACTGTCAGGTAAATCTGTTCTTATTTTAATTGACAGTGGCGCCTCCCATAATTTCATTAGTGAGAAGCTGGTTGAATCGTTGCGATTGGCTGTGGACAAGTCTGTTAGTTTCGGAGTAACTATTGGTAATGGGGAAACTATTCCTAAACTGGGGATTTGTAGATCTGTGCGGTTGAATTTGCAAGGGGCAGAATTTGTAGTTGATTGCTTGCCTTTTGAACTGGCTGGGGTGGATATGATTTTGGATTCAGTTGGTTGGCTTCATTGGGAGATACTCACACTAATTGGAACAAGTTGTTGATTCAGTTTAAGTGGGATGGTGCGGATGTGCAGCTAGTCGGTGATCCCACCTACTCGATTTCTGAGTGTGGGCTTAAGTCTACCGTGAAGGCTATGAAAGATGGAGGAGTTGGGTGGTTTTGCTACTTGGACAGTCAACAGCAGTTATCGATTTCAGGTGATGAAAATTTCAGCTCTTATAAGCAAGATCTGCAGTCGGTTTTGGATGCTTATCCTGATGTGTTCTTACCCCTTGAAACCTTACCTCCTAAACGTTTCCATGACCACCACATTCCCCTTAAACCCAATTCTGTCCCTCCCAACATTAGGCCTTACCGTTACCCACATTACAAAAAAAATCAGATAGAGAAAATCGTTCAAGAATTACATTCTGCTGGGTTTATTCAAGCCAGCAATAGCCCCTTTTCTAGCCCGGTGCTGTTGGTGAAGAAGAAAACCGGTGATTGGAGATTTTGTGTTGATTACCGTGCCTTGAACGATATTACCATTCCTGATAAGTTTCCTCTCCCTACCATTGACGAATTATTGGATGAGCTGTTTGGTGCATGTGTATTTTCTAAGTTGGATTTAAAATCCGGTTACCACCAGATTCGGGTCAGAGATGAAGATGTCCATAAGACCGCATTTAGGACTCATGAAGGGCATTATGAGTTCCTTGTTATGCCTTTTGGCCTCAAAAACGCCCCAGCTTCGTTTCAGTCCTTGATGAATCATATTTTCAAGCCTCTCTTGCGCCACTCAGTTCTGGTTTTCTTTGACGATATTCTTGTTTACAGCAAGAATGTTTTGGAGCATCTTGAGCATTTGAGAGAAGTGTTGGCAATCTTGTCAGCCCATCAGCTGCGTGTTAATTTGAAAAAGTGCAGCTTTCTCAAATCAAGGATAGATTATTTGGGCCACTTTATCTCTGGTGAAGGTGTTGAAGTGGATCCAGAAAAAAGTGAAGAGTATGTTATCGTGGCCTGTTCCTCGCTCTGTTAAAGAATTACGAGCTTTTTTGGGTCTAACGGGATATTATAGGCGCTTTGTTAAGCACTATGGTATAATTGCTGCACCGCTGACCGCCTTATTGAGGAAAGATGCTTTCAGTTGGGATGATTCTACTCAATCTGCATTCGATCAGCTGAAAGTGGCATTGTCATCAGTCCCTGTGTTAGCTCCTCCAGATTTTAATTCTGAGTTTGTGGTTGAAACGGATGCATCTGGTAAAGAAATTGGTGCTGTTTTGATGCAACATGGTCGTCCAATTGCTTATTTAAGCCAATCTTTTTCCCTTCGAGCGCAAGCTAAATCGGTGTACGAAAAGGAGCTGATGGCAGTTGTTTTCGCTGTCCAGAAATGGAGGCATTATTTGTTGGGTAGACACTTTCTGATTCGTACTGATCAAAAGAGTTTGAAGTATCTGTGGGAGCAGAGACTGATGTCTGAGGATCAGTATAAATGGGTAACTAAACTCATGGGATTTGATTTTGAGATATGTTACAGACCTGGAAGGGAAAATGCAGCAGCTGATGCACTGTCACGGGTTGAAGGCAGTTCCTCTTTATATCCTATGTCCACTGTTTTGTTTGAAGGATGGAAGGGAATTGATGAAGAGATTGAACAAGATCCTGTTCTGAGGAAAGTTGTTCAAGAATTGCTGATCTCAGCTGACAGCAATCCTGGTTACTGTTTGAAACATGGTCACCTATTCTATAAAGATAAACTTGTGTTGTCAAGTTCTTCTCAGCTGGTGCCACTGGTTCTGAAGGAATTTCATGAGACCCCTACCGGTGGTCATTCTAGTTACCTGAGAACATTTAAGAGGATTTCTGCGGTGGTGTTTTGGCGTGGGATGCGCTCCTGCATTAAGCAGTTTGTAGCAGCCTGCGATACTTGTCAAGAGTTAAGTACAATGCTTTGTCACCAGCAGGACTGTTACAGCCCTTACCGATTCCGGATAGGATTTGGGAGGATATTTCTATGGATTTTGTGACTGCTTTACCCAGAATCAGATCAGTGGACACCGTTCTGGTGGTGGTCGATCGGTTTCCAAGTTTGTGCATTTTCTGCCATTAAGTCACCCCTATTCGGCTAAAGATGTTGCAGCTGTCTTTGCTAAGGAGGTTGTGAGATTGCATGGTTTTCCTAAGTCTATCGTCTCCGATAGAGATCCAGTTTTTCTCAGTCACTTCTGGAAGGAATTATTTCGTTTGACTGGTACTAAGCTGTGTTTAAGTTCTGCTTACCACCCGCAATCTGATGGGCAGACTGAGGTGGTGAACAGATGTCTTGAGGATTATCTAAGGTGCTTTTCCTATCAAAAGCCCAAGCTGTGGTTGCAAGCATTACCGTGGGCTGAATACTGGTTTAATACCACCTTTCAGCAGAGCTTAGGAACTACCCCATTCCGTGCAGTCTATGGACGTGACCCTCCGGTTTTACTTCGTTACAGTCCCTTGGGTTCTTTGATTCATGAAGTTGATGTACAGCTCTCTAAGAGAGACACTTTACTGGATGAGTTGCGGGGTAACTTACTGCAAGCACAGCAGCGAATGAAGAAGCAAGCCGACTCTCATCGGAGGTCCGTTCAGTTTGAAGTGGGTGACTGGGTTTTCTTAAGGATTCATCCTTACAAGTACAAATCTCTCATGAGGAAGAGGAACGCCAAACTCAGTCCCCGGTACTACGGTCCGTTTCAGATTGAGGCCCGAGTTGGTGCTGCAGTAGCCTATAGGCTCTTGCTTCCCTCTTCAGCTAAGATACATCCTACTGTCCATGTCTCCCAACTTCGTAAGGCACTTCCTCCTTCTTCTCACAGCAGCCCAAACTTCCCTCGGGTCTGACCAGCGAGCTTGAGTTGCAAGTGCAGCCTGCTGAAGTTCTGGATTATAGGCAGCGGGAGAATGCAGAACCTGAGGCTCTGATTCGTTGGACGGATTCTCCAGACTTTGATGCTTCTTGGGAAGCTATTTCTGTTCTCAGAGAACAGTTTCCCAGTTTACACCTTGAGGACAAGGTGTTAGTTCAGGAGGGGGGTGATGTTACGCCTCCTAGTATTGTTAATAATAAGCGTTTTGGTCAGGTTTATGTTAGAAGGGGTTAATTGGTAATTGTTGCTTGCTGTATTCTGTTAGTTCCTTCTGTTAGCCCTTGTCTACTTATAGTGGGCGGTTATGAGCTGGCAAATATGTTGAGAATTAATAAAAGTTCCTCTAACTGAGGCTTTGGGAGGTTGATGTCCTCGAAACGCATCACCATATCTTCTTCGGTATGTATTTTCTGGCCTTGCACCTTGCGGTTTGCCTGTAATATGTCCAGTTTTGATGCTTCTCTTGACACCTGATCACATTTTTTTGGCAGATTGCTTATAGAGACTTTTTATAGCCCCCTTTGCAGGTTAGCAGTGTGATTGTCAATTGTTGTAGTTAATTGTGATAACAATTTTACCATGTCCTGCCTGTCATATCCTCTTTTCCTAAAATATTTGGAATATTTTGTGAATGCAGCCTCTCATGGACAACCTTGAGGCTTAAACTTATGAAACATTTGAAAAGGATTTGACAAAATATACTCAGGTCTTGAGTGCTCCCCTCTTTCTCACTTTAGCCAATATGCATTTTCTGGCTTTTGTTCATTCTGGCATGTTTATAGTATAGAAAAGCTATTTGCAAAGCTTTGCTGGACAGAGTTTCGGATGAGAAAGCATCGCTTGTTACAACAGTATGTACATTGACAACATTGTGGATCATAATGTTTTCTAGCATGTGTTAAATTCTTGATAAAAAGCCATTTTGAGCCTGTCCTGGGCTGGTTTTTGAAAGGATTCGAGCAACAACTTAACATCAAGTATATGACAGGGGGCGACTAAAGATCTTGAAAGGATTCGAGCAACAGCTTAAAGATCATATGGTCAAGGAAGCTGAAGTTGGAGCAGGGTACTTAGTCTCATGCAGTGATGGTGATCATGTGCCCTTTTTATTTGATTTCCTTTCTGTTTTGTAATATCTGCATCATGTGTTGAATGGTGATCACATTATGAGCTTGAAACTGAAAGTGTCAAACCTTATTGTTTTATTGAGATCGGTGCTTAGAAGTTATTTCTCCAGAGGACATATATAATAATATGAATGGTATATAGCTGTTTAGGTGCTTCGAAGATTTAGTCTGATTTTATTTTTTTCCTTTAAAAAAACATCTATGAGGGCAACAAAAGTCGCCCTGATAGATAATCAAAGGGGGCGACTAAGGGTTTTGTCACTATTGACTGGAATCAAACGGGGCGACTAACACAACTCGCCTCAAATGTATTCAATCAAACAGGGCGACTAATACAACTCGCCCCCAATGAATTCAATCAAAGAGGGCGACTAACAAAGTCGTCACCATAGAATGCATTGAAATTCAACTAAAGGAATGACCAAAGAGGGCGACTGTTAACCTCGTCGCTGTTGACATCAATCAAAGAGGGCAAGTTTTTCGTACTTGCCTCAATTGACACGAAACAACGGAGGCAACCGCTTTAAGTCGCCCCTCTTGATCATTGGTCAAAGAAAGCAATAATATTGTTTCCACTGTTCATCTCAAAGAGGGCAACTAAAGTCGCCCTCGTAGATCTTATCAACCAGGGCAGGTCAAATAGGTCGTCACCACAGTCTAACATGGCATATCTTCAAAGGCAACCTTGGAGGCAATTATTAACTCGTTCTTATAGGCTAACGTGGCAAGTTATTGATCTATTACGGCAATAAAAGTTGCCCTCATAGATCTAATATGTTGAATGCCCGATCAAAATATGAGCAAGTTTCACCATCGAAAGAGTTACTCATTCTTTGAAATACTTTTTTAAAAAATGTTTTTACTAACAAATGGGTATGGCATGATAAATAATAGTGTCCTAATTAACATTAGAAAGTACTTATCCAGTAAATTATGTAAATTGTACTCTCTTATCTGAAATATATATATATATATATCCTTGTCACGGCTCAAATTCAATATTTGATATATAATGTATGTGAATTTTATCAATGTAGATTTGTGTATCCATTTTTCTTGTAAGGAATTTATTGTAAAACTTATATTTATCACATTTTTTATCTTTAAATTTAATTAAATTTTAAAGTATAAATAAGTGAGTCAAAGTCAATAGAGAGAGTTTATATGAGATTAGTACCTACTCCCTCCTGTTCAAAATAAATGTCGTTTTAGGCTTGAGACTTATGTTCAAATTATTTGTCGTTTTAGACTTTTTGTATCTTACTTTCTACTTTTGCCTTTTTCACTTTTTTAATTATTAATGTCATTGAACTCTACTTTTTTGTCTTACCAATAAAGTATACTTACTTTTTTATTCTTCTCATACAAAAAGTAAGGACACAATAGTCATTTCAAACACTTCCTAAAAATGTGTGAAAATGTCTAAAACGTCATTTATTTTGAACTCGAGGGAGTATTTAAAAAAAATACTTAATCGCTTACAATCAAAGACGGAGCTCAAAACTATTTTATCTTTCATCTCTCTTGTGACAAAGCTTGGCTCAGTCACTTATCGTATTTAGATGATTCGTTAGTCTTTAGTAGCGGTGACAAAGGCCTGGTTATGTAAAAAAAACCAAAGAAGTTGCTGATCAGTTATTACAATCTTCCTCACCTAATATCATCTCCCACAACTGTACTATTTTATTTGGTAGCGTGGAGGTGAAGATCATTGATATGCTTGGGCTTCGTCAAGATTTGTTGCCAATTAACTATTTGAGGGATGCCTTTGATTGTTGGTTAATGATTATGCTCATTTTTATATAAGATGACTCGGAGTGTTATTGGTGTGCAAGGAGAAATTAAAGAGTTATCTTGTGTGACTTTTACTTGCTGAAAGTACTTTTATAAGTATCTATGAGGTTTTGGTCAAATATCTTTGTCTTACCTATCACTGTTGTCCGGCAGTGAAATAATTTATATTGGGTAATGATGAACATAGAAGGATTTATCTAATCCCTTGGCGTGAAGTATGTAGCCTAGGAGCACGGGCGGAGTTAGGAATTTTATATTAGGGGGGCCGGGATATATTTTGAATATTTTAATATGATAGAATGTGTGAGTGTAAGTAGCTATTAATTGACTAAGTGATTGTTGTATTGTTAGTTGTATAGTAACATAGTACGTAAATCAACAAATAACTTTCACACTCAATCTCAATAACTTAACATAAGATTGAACAACATTCACATCAATAAGAATATTTTTATATTAAACTGAACGACTATACAATACTCAAGTATATATACTACCGAATGTTTAATAATATTTTTACCAATGAATGAAGTGGTTCATAACAACTCATAAATGATAAGATCAAACTATAACTTACATAACAACCTAAATTGTATTTTCATGTATAACATGTTATCCATAATTTTCAGTATACCTCTTAAGTATCACACTCTTGTATTAACGATAATATAATATCATAATCAAATATGTAAATATAAACATTATCATTAGCTCATTCAAACAAACATTCATTCACAAGGAGAATTTTTTAAGTATAATTCTAATACAATCTACGGAGAGTGGGGAACTTATTGTCAAAGATGATAACTCATCAACTTGACTACATTGTTTATGAAGACAAGGAGAAACTCTTAATTGCTTAACTTATATTACTTGTTCAAAAAAGTAAACTTACATTTCTGATTAGTACATATTTTCTGCTATTAGATAAACAAAATATACATGGTCATTTTCATTGCATAAGGAAAACATAATTTAAAGATCCCCACCACACTTTTACTATATTAAATAAACAATACAAATATATAATATTTTTCCTGAAAACAAAATTAGTTATGAAATTTTCTGATTTATATGTTACTTATTTTAGAAAGTAATGCAAAAATATTTACTTATGAAATGTGAATTAAGAGGGTAATTTTAAGTGGCCACCAAAATAGTTGGGGGGGGGGGGGTGTTGGGCAAAATAGTAGTTAAACCATCTTGCTAACTATGGGCAGTGAACCCAATCTTTGTAGTACAACAAGGTCGTATCCACAGAGACTTCGCAACTGTCTAATTAATTATCCAGTTTAGTAAATGTACAAAAAGATAAATAAAGTGCATAAAATATAAATTGGGGTTTAGCCGGAGGCAAGCTTGATTTTCAGAATTAGTACAGAAATAATAAATACAGTAAAATACAATAAATGGATGGAAGAAGGTATCCTAGGATAGCGGGGGAATTTCCTAAATTACTTAAACAATTTTATAATCCTGTCTCAAATATTTATTGTCTATTAGAGTTAATAATTGTCAGTTACGAACTCCTAATAATAGCCTTAGTATTTTCCTGCTCAAACCGGAGTGTAAATACTAAGGTTAATTCCTTTGTGGTACTTTGACTATCTCAAAATCATATGTTGCTAGTTACCAAATAAATGCAGTAGTTTGTCACGCTAAAGCATATAACAATATTTGCTGAAAGGAATTAAAACAAGTTTAATAAGTGAAACAGGTGATAAATATTTATTTAAGTGCAGAAAATAATTATAATCCTAATTTGCTCTTATTTGTCTGTTTAAGAATTTATCTTGTGGCCTTCCTAAATCATAGATAAGGACAACTCTTAATTAATTCAATAGACTCTTGCAATCAGAAGAAGTCTAAAATCATTAATTAGCTTTAAGCAAGAATTCTTTTTATAACAGCGATGGATTTTATCTGCTAATCAAGGAGAATAATATCTAACGTTTATCTCTCTTTGTGGTATATTCTCAGATTTACAAAATCATTGAAATAAGAGAAACCGTAAATGCATAAAAATGATCAGTTGTTAAGCATTTAATAATTTAGAGAGATAAAACAAATATTTATAAGCAAACTTGGTATTAATAATAAGTCTGAATTATTTAGGATCAAATCCCATCCTAGGATACGAGTAAAATCACTCAGACATTAACAGTAATAAAAAGGAAACAGAAATAGCCATTAATTTGGAGACTGCCGGCGGAGACTGGACGACGATTCTGCTCTGCCTTTCTTCTGTTTCTTTCTTCTGTCTTATCTTCTGCTTCGTGGTGAAATGAAGACTAAAAATAAAATGGAGAAGTGGGAGATAAGAGAATGGAATGGATCGTGGGAGTGAGCGATTATTTACTGGATGGGATGATACGGTGGTCTATGTGGTCTGCTTTGGATTGTGAGGAAGGGAATCATTTTATTGAGCAGAGGGCGTGGGTTTATATAGAGGTTTGGATCCGTACGAATTTGATTGCAGATGAAGAAGAGCATTGATTGCTTCATTGATTGCGCAGGGGACAAAGCTCACGCGTGAGGAAATTAAGGTAGGCGGTGCGTAGTAGATAGATATGGCAGTGGACGAGTTGTGCGAGTTGCAGACGGCGAAGACGGGCGAAGAAAAACTGGTCGCGACTGATAATTAGTCACGACCGCCGGTTCTGCTTGTGTCCGCCTGTTGGTACCGCCCAATAAGTGGCGGTTTGGTTCTTCACGTCCGCCTGGACAACCGCCCATTAAGTGGCGGTCTCCTCTTGTTTGTCCGCCTGTACAACCGCCCATTAAGTGGCGGTTCTATGTGTGGTGTCCGCCTCTAAGGGAGGCGGTTGAGTGTGAGACGTCCGCCTCGTGTACCGCCCAATAAGTGGCGGTTGCTTGTGTCTTGTCCGCCAGGCGGTTGCACGTGAGACGTCCGCCTGATATCGCGATGTACGGGTCGATGTACAAGCTTATTCTTCTACTATCTCTAGATTCTTCGTTTGGGCTCCGTTTTCTGAGCCGTCTGCGCCTACGCGTTCGTCTCTTTGTCTACTTCACTCCCGGATTGGTTTTCCTCATGTTAAACCAATAATTTTGTGAGATAAACAATAAAACATAAACTAGAGGAAAACTAACCGAAGTGGAGAAATGAGCAAGAAAAGTGCTAATATTATACATGAAATACACCTAAATAACATGCTCATTTGGACACTTATCACACCCCCACACTTATCTTTTTGCTTGTCCTCAAGCAAAACCATGTACCCAAGCAAGTAGGGAATGCTCAATATTAACAAATACTATTATGAAGGGTAGGATAAAGAAGTCAATAGTACATGATCTTTAAACTTTTTAGAGGAGTGTGATCCATCACCTACTGGTGGCATAGGTGTACTCAGGGCAAAAATAAAAATTAGAGTTTCGGGGTATGATCCGGAGTACTTCAATGCTTCTTGATTTAAGGTGACTTTGAGAACTTTTACCATGGCCAACTTCTCTCAAGAATGGGTATTGAGGAGAAAACAAAAGGAAAAATAGATTTATGCATTTTGTTTCACTTTTGCATAAGAGATGAGAAGATAATATGTAGGCATCAAGCCTTTGTATTTAAGAACACTCAACTCTCTGTTGGTTACCAATGGTGTCTCGTAAGTCCCTTATTTATTATATATTTTCTTTTCTTTTTTTTTGACAGAGAAGCACCCCTTAGCAATCCCTAAGAAAGAAGACAGAAAGAACCCCTGAGCAATAAAAATCCAACCATTGCAGATCATTTGGTCACACCGCATAAAAATGCTCCTCAAAAGTAATCAAAATTTTAAAATTTTGTACCATTTATCCCACAATTCATAACAATATTTATTCCTAAAGAGAACAACCCACATAAAAGGGTTCACGATATTAAATTTGGACAAACGCAAGATAGGCCGAGAGATTAAGCATTTTAGCATAAAATGTCACCGAAAAGGGCACACTCCCCCACACTTAAATTGAACAACGTCCTCATTGTTCACCAGAAAAACAAGGGGAAGGTTTCAGAAGGCCTTTTCGGTAAGTAGATAAAATAGAGAGAACACGAAGCTCACGAATATTCATTTAAGCACATAAACTCTCCTCTACAGATTTTATTTAAATAAAAGCAAGGTTAAAGAAACTGGTACTCCCCTGATATTATTTTTGCTAGCGTGTATTGAACTTCCCCCACACTTGAGCTTCAGCCTCAAGTAGCGTAGCTTGGTTGCGGTGTAGACATGAAGTTGCACCTGCATAAGACACTAGAAGCAACCATACTATAAACGGGTTAAGAGTTAGCAAAAATAAAATTCAAAGGGAACCTGAGAATTAAAACAACATAAAAGCATATAAAAGATAAGTTCGTCCGGGTTGCCTCCCGGAAAGCTGCCCTTCTTTAACGTCTTTGGCTAGACGCCTGCTTCGTTATCCTGGATCAAAAATATAAGTAGACAATAGCTCTGCCAGGAAAACGAGGTTGGCAGTAATTAAAAACAAACCACCTGGATCAAAACAAAACGTTACTTCGGCAAATATAATAGGAAAATGAATACTCCACAAAACCTGGTGTTTTGAGGAGGTACTGCCGGTAGCGTAGTTCTAACAGGAGACCAGGTGTGATTGGCTTTGCTTCCTCAAATTGGAAGATGTAAAAATCCTCCTTGTTGTTGAGGCTTATGGTAATCAACGTCAGAGGGAAGTGGCTCCTTGAAATTGATTATAGCACTCTCTTCTAACGGCTGGGAGAGAGGCGGTATCTCCTCCTTCTCAAGGTTGAGGATGTGTCCACCCTCATCTTCTGGGTAGAGCACGGAGAAGGAGGGGAAATAGTAGTTGACTTCAGAGGGAGGAAACTCCATGAAGTCCAAGGAGAAACTCTCTTCTGAGGGGTTGTCTCCATAGTCAAGCTGATGGTTGTTTGGTGTTGGATTTTCTAATTCGAATAGGGGAGGAGGTGGAGAGTAGCTTATGTCCTCAGCAGGTTGTTCCTCCTCAGGGACCACTTCATTCAGTTGTTGAAGCGGTTGATCCATGCGTTCGATCTGATTTAGCGTTTTTTGCTGGTTCCTTTCAAACGTTGAGGTAAAATTTGCCATCATTTCTCTTAAAATGGCGTTGTCTCTCTCTATTGCAACCATAGGACAATGGGAACTTTCATGGTCTCCTCCACACTCTTGGCACACAAAGATGGGGATAGGCTTGAGAGATGACTTGTAATCCTCCAAGATAGCTCTCAATTCAGCATTTGGGTCTGAACATTGGGGGCTTTCATGGTACTCTCCGCACCTTTGACAAACACTCCATTGAATGTAGTCCGCTGCGTCATAGGGGTAACCATACCAATTTCCTGCTTGATCGTAGTGACTATCCATCATAATTAAGTACCTTTAAAAACAAAAACAAAAATTTATACACAAAAATGGCAAATAACGAAAAAAAAAGAACAACTAAACAAATAATAAATCAGATAGTTGGACCGAAGTCCCCGGCAACGGCGCCAAAAACTTGTTAGGCAAAATAGTAGTTAAACCATCTTGCTAACTATGGGCAGTGAACCCAATCTTTGTAGTACAACAAGGTCGTATCCACAGAGACTTCGCAACTGTCTAATTAATTATCCAGTTTAGTAAATGTACAAAAAGATAAATTAAAGTGCATAAAATATAAATTGGGGTTTAGCCGGAGGCAAGCTTGATTTTCAGAATTAGTACAGAAATAATAAATACAGTAAAATACAATAAATGGATGGAAGAAGGTATCCTAGGATAGCGGGGGAATTTCCTAAATTACTTAAACAATTTTATAATCCTGTCTCAAATATTTATTGTCTATTAGAGTTAATAATTGTCAGTTACGAACTCCTAATAATAGCCTTAGTATTTTCCTGCTCAAACCGGAGTGTAAATACTAAGGTTAATTCCTTTGTGGTACTTTGACTATCTCAAAATCATATGTTGCTAGTTACCAAATAAATGCAGTAGTTTGTCACGCTAAAGCATATAACAATATTTGCTGAAAGGAATTAAAACAAGTTTAATAAGTGAAACAGGTGATAAATATTTATTTAAGTGCAGAAAATAATTATAATCCTAATTTGCTCTTATTTGTCTGTTTAAGAATTTATCTTGTGGCCTTCCTAAATCATAGATAAGGACAACTCTTAATTAATTCAATAGACTCTTGCAATCAGAAGAAGTCTAAAATCATTAATTAGCTTTAAGCAAGAATTCTTTTTATAACAGCGATGGATTTTATCTGCTAATCAAGGAGAATAATATCTAACGTTTATCTCTCTTTGTGGTCTATTCTCAGATTTACAAAATCATTGAAATAAGAGAAACCGTAAATGCATAAAAATGATCAGTTGTTAAGCATTTAATAATTTAGAGAGATAAAACAAAATTTATAAGCAAACTTGGTATTAATAATAAGTCTGAATTATTTAGGATCAAATCCCATCCTAGGATACGAGTAAAATCACTCAGACATTAACAGTAATAAAAAGGAAACAGAAATAGCCATTAATTTGGAGACTGCCGGCGGAGACTGGACTGCGATTCGCTTCTGCTCCAGCTCCCTTTTCTTCTGTCCTTCTTATCGTGTTTCTGCTTCGTGGTGAAATGAAGACTAAAAATAAAATGGAGAAGTGGGAGATAAGAGAATGGAATGGATCGTGGGAGTGAGCGATTATTTACTGGATGGGATGATACGGTGGTCTATGTGGTCTGCTTTGGATTGTGAGGAAGGGAATCATTTTATTGAGCAGAGGGCGTGGGTTTATATAGAGGTTTGGATCCGTACGAATTTGATTGCAGATGAAGAAGAGCATTGATTGCTTCATTGATTGCGCAGGGGACAAAGCTCACGCGTGAGGAAATTAAGGTAGGCGGTGCGTAGTAGATAGATATGGCAGTGGACGAGTTGTGCGAGTTGCAGACGGCGAAGACGGGCGAAGAAAACTGGTCGCGACTGATAATTAGTCACGACCGCCGGTTCTGCTTGTGTCCGCCTGTTGGTACCGCCCAATAAGTGGCGGTTTGGTTCTTCACGTCCGCCTGGACAACCGCCCATTAAGTGGCGGTCTCCTCTTGTTTGTCCGCCTGTACAACCGCCCATTAAGTGGCGGTTCTATGTGTGGTGTCCGCCTCTAAGGGAGGCGGTTGAGTGTGAGACGTCCGCCTCGTGTACCGCCCAATAAGTGGCGGTTGCTTGTCTTGTCCGCCAGGCGGTTGCACGTGAGACGTCCGCCTGATATCGCGATGTACGGGTCGATGTACAAGCTTATTCTTCTACTAGCTCTAGATTCTTCGTTTGGGCTCCGTTTTCTGAGCCGTCTGCGCCTACGCGTTGTCTCTTTGTCTACTTCACTCCCGGCTTGGTTTTCCTCATGTTAAACCAATAATTTGTGAGATAAACAATAAAACATAAACTAGAGGAAAACTAACCGAAGTGGAGAAATGAGCAAGAAAAGTGCTAATATTATACATGAAATACACCTAAATAACATGCTCATTTGGACACTTATCAGGGGGGCAGGCCCACCCTAGCTTATGCATAGCTCCGCCATGGATTGGATATAATGGTAATACAAGATGGAGTTAAAAATTATAGTTGATGGGACATTGACAAAATTATCAAAAGTTAGGGGTGTCTTTTATTAACATTTTCCAAAAAAAAATACACTATATTTTGTATAAATTAGCAAGGTTGGGGTGTCTCCCTCCGCCAGTGAGTGCAATCGAAGAATAAAGTTGCATATCTATCAAAGTGTTGTTGTAATTGAATTGAAGAAACAATAGTATGTATTTGATATGTGGACACTCGTAATATTATTGGCTATGCTATATATATATAGACCTGGCAATTTGGGTCGCTGGGTCGGGTTGATATCAACCCTAACCCAACCCATTTAAAATATCATCAACCCATGCCCAACCCAAAAATGGATGGGTCAGAAAATCATGACCCTAACCCAACCCGTTTAAAATCCTTCAACCCTAACCCAACCCACCCAACCCATTTTTTATGCATAGAATAATTTAGACAGATTAGGAGTAGACTTTAATAAAAAAAAATCCAAAAACATCCAGTGCTAACTAATAGGATGAAACAAAAGGAAGAGAAGTAATCTTGCTTGATCGACCCAACTTTAAACGAATTTCATGTTATGCAAAGAATGTAAAAGTACTACACCAATTTCCCATGAATAGAATAACACGTACTTTTTCCATAAGTTTATATTTATCAATCTGAGCATAAAGATCTACCACTGTTGGGGAGGAATCCTATCTAGATATGCACATGATCCTAGTGTCCTTAATAAAGACGGAACGAAAATAAAAATCTTCATTATGCATTAGAGAAATATACTAAAGATAAATCTTCTAAAGTTTGAAATAATTATAAATTGAGAGTTCAAAGCCTCAAACTATGACTAATAGTTTAAAAACAATTACACCTATTTAAATGAGTGCTCATGCCTGAGAAAAGTAAAATTACAATCACTTAATCGTTACCAACAGTTGAGGAACTTCTATGCAGCACGCTATCCGTATTGTTGGCTTCAGAATTCACTAAGAGGTCTATAATCAAGATCCTACTTACAAAAAATACATATCACCTACTTTTGTTCACCATTCTAGA
The DNA here is from genome assembly GCA_023374045.1 of Limonium bicolor. Classification (NCBI taxonomy): domain Eukaryota; kingdom Viridiplantae; phylum Streptophyta; class Magnoliopsida; order Caryophyllales; family Plumbaginaceae; genus Limonium; species Limonium bicolor. The sequence goes on along the minus strand of CM041779.1, from coordinate 147,800,924 downwards.
AATCTAAACATACATATGTTCTCAAGAACAACTATGAAAGTGAGAATAAGAAAAACAAACCTTGGGCAGAGATGAAGAGCCACATAGACATGAACAACGACGTAGAGAAGAAAAATGGATGTGAGTCTACAAGACGAGAGTATTTGGGTTTTCAACATTATGTTAAGGTCTGGTTGGGCCCTTTATTTGATATGCGGCTGGTTAGGCTGTTTGTTTAGTTAAAAGTATGTGATATTATTAAATGAGGGATAGTTCAACTGCACTTGGGCTTAAGACTAAGGTATAGTTTCATCTGAAAATAATATATATATATATATATATATATATATATATATAATTTGAATAATTATGATAAAATATTTCGGTTTCGGGTTGGGTCATGGGTTATGATCTCTACCCTAACCCAACCCACAAAATTAGCTTATTACCCTAACCCAACCCAGAAAATAGATGGGTCAATAATCAAGACCCTAACCCGCAAAAATATGGGTTGGGTTCGGGTGGGTTTCGGGTTGGGTCAAAATTGCCAGGTCTATATATATATATTTGGAGTGTGAAAGCAAAGTTCGCTCATGTTTAGTGGCAAAGAAGATGTCTTGCTATTAGAGATGACATCATGGAGAGCAATACTAGAAATGTTATCCTCACAATTGTTAAAGTCAATGGAGTAAATGTTAATGATCTTTATCAAATTCTAGAGCTTTAATTTGAGTCGGAATAATTGTAGGGGTGAGATTGTGTGGAATTGGTTTATTGCTCCTCATGCATAATTTATTTGGTGGCTTGCTGGTTGGAACACGTTTACTGTCCACAAGTGATCACAAATATTATGTGCTTTTTTTATTCAATATATATTATGTGCTTTTTAATAGTCAGGTAATGATCATACATCTTATGAAGATGAGTTTTATAACCAATTTTTTAGTATGCAATGTAGAAATGGCTTCAGGTTATGTCGATTACAATTAAGGGGTATATCATGTTTTGAGGAGTTCTAAATGTACGTAACACCAAGCAAAGTTGTGCGCAAATTCGATCGTATAGTCGGCCTGCAGAGATCATTACACGGTACGCTAGCTGACAGGCCAGTCAGCATGTGATATTTGTGGAGAGAAAAAAATTTATATTAATTTTAAATGGTTATAATTTTTAATATATAAGTTCAAAATAAAAAAAAATTATATTATTATTTACCTAAATTCAAGCTCTTCAAAACAGGTCAGTCATGGATATGTTTTGACAACTTTGTAAAAAATTTTATATGTGTATGATGATACACTAAAATGATAATATGATTCATTAATTTTAATATTATGATTTATTAAAATTGATATTATCAAACAATAACTAATAAGTGGTGAATTAGATTACAAATTTCAGAACCAATAAAAAATCATTATTGTTTTGTAGTGTATTATTATTGTTGTATGGTGTATTTAAATCTTATATGGTGAATCACGTATTTTCATACATACCAAATATTATTTTGTGTTGTATTATTGTTTAATTTTTTATTTCTATATGTTTATGTTGATACACTAAAATGATGATATAATTCATTAATTTTGATATTATAATTTATTAAAATTGATATTATGATTCATTAAATAATAAGTGGTAAATTAGATAGCAAACTTCGGAACCGATAAAAAATCATTATTGTTTTGTAATGTATTATTATTGTTGTATGCTGTATTTTAAACCTTATATAGTGAATTGTTTATTTTTCATACATACCAAATATTGTTTTATATTGTATTATTGCGTAAAAAATATTTATTTGTATATGTTTGTGATGATACACTAAAATAAAGATATGATTCATTAATTTTGATATTATGATCAATTAAATTTTATATTATGATTTATTAACTAATAAGTGGTGAAATAGATAACAAAATTCGTAATCGATAAAATTATTATTGTTTTGTAATGTATTATTATTTTTTGTGGTGTATTATTATTTTATTATTATTATTATTATTATTATTATTTATATGATGTATTTAAGTCATGTGGTTGATCATATCTTCCTGACATACCAATTTTAAAACAAATAATGAATTATTATTGTTTTGTATCGTATTATTATTGGTGTATGGTGTATTTTAAATTATATATGGTGAATTAATTGTGGAGATATCTACATATACACATGTAAATAATATAAAATTTTTAAAGTTGTCAAAACATATTAATGTCTGGTCTTGTTTTGAATAGGTTGAACTTAGATAAACAATGGTATATTTTTTTCATTTTGGATTTATATTTTAAAAGTTACAACTAATTGAAGTTAATATTTTAAAAAGGCGGGTCAATCAGTAGAATAGTCTAGTTAGCAACCGACTGAACTACCAACTAGACAGGACTGCACCAACTTACACGCGACTTGTGAGTATGCTGTTTTAATTTAGAAATGTAAGAAAAAAACATCTCACATAAAGACTGATTAATCAAGTGTTTGAGTTTATTTAGGAGTGTTGTGATGTAAGTTATCATTAATCAAAACGTAAAGATAGAAAGTGTTAAAAACTTGCTGTTTTACTCACTACAACAAAATCAGATTTTTTTATATAATTGGGCTTAAAGCCATATTATTGATAAATAATGAGAGATGTCTGGAAGACCAGACGGATGGGAAAATTGGGCCTCATTAAAACCTCCTTAAATAAAATCCAGTGGAAAAAATTTAGGGAGGAAAAGAGTACCCACCATCCAAATACAAGCCTACTACCGACCAAAATAGGAAATAAATACTAATACAAAACTAGTCAAACTAGTTACACCAACAACCAGACCTTTCTAACTCTTAATGCGCCACACCCAATCAAAAAGCATCCTACATGACAACTACGAAAGGTATCACCTAATATCAAGCAGCACCTCTCTCCTCTTGGAGTTGCATGGGAACCTCGCATCCAAACAAAAATACAAACACGCATTTTACCCACGCGCCCTCATGACAAACAACACCCCACCTGCTCCCTTGACAACATTCACCGACTAAAACCTCTTAAATCTATTGCTCTTGAATTTGACTGACAATATTCGCTTTAGTTTTATCAATATATAACTTACAATTTCATTTTAAAAATAAAGAATTTAATGTTTCCATTTTTATATTTGTGGACTGAATATATTTTTTATTTCTTATTAAGTCACCATCCAATTCATCATTTTCCAGCTTTCTACATTACTCTGCTGTAGGAGTGGGTCCTAAAAAATAAAAATGCATTGTTTGGGTTGGAATACGTACAAGTTATACCTTCCCCCACTAATTCTCTCTTAATTAATATTCTTGTTTTAAGAATGATTAACATAATTTGATGTACTTAATTTATGCACACCTACTTCGAGATCGACCTTTAGTTCCGGTGGAGCTTGAGCTGGAACCAGGAGTAGTCTACAAAACTCAACGCTACGCCTACTACTCGCATTCATACATCCAACCGCCTACGTGGGGTGTGTTTCTCTGTGGAAAACAATTCAGAAATTCCGACTAATTAATCAATTCCCTAAATTGGGCTCTACATGTCACCTTTATGCGTCTCGATACCCACTACTAGTCCACCGTTTACACATGACGAATGAGCTTCTTTTTTCACTCGCTGCTTTATTCATTTCTGGGTTGGAACGCAAGTACGCGACGAAGGTAATCACCAACCATCATTTCGTCGTTGAATTTTCTCATTTCAAATCCTCGTGTTTTTTTTTTCCTTTTCGTTACTTTATGATTTGGGTTTCTGGGTTTGTTTCTCCTGGCATGGAACTATAATTAATTACAGGGGTTTGAAAAACGTTAGTATCATATTAGCTTAGCTATCAAGAGAGTAAAGCTGGCGAAGTTCAAGAGAGCGGAGAAGACGACGAAAATGGGGTGTATCTGTTTCGGAAGCTCCTCCCGCAAGTTGCAAAAGAACAAGAATCCTGCTGCTCACAGTCTTGATCACATAGAGGGTACATACGTGAAACAACTCCTTAATAAATTTTCTTGTTAATCGTTGAATTAGCATTCGTAACCTTGCCTTACTATTCTCTAGCATACCCCATTCTCCCTATTCTCTTATAATCATTTCCCAATATGAACACCCACTTGATGAATTCAATCTTCTGTCCATCATACTTTCCTCTGAATTGGCTAAACAACGGGTTGTTACTGTTGTTCTCATTCTTGTGATCAAATAAACTAAATCACCCTTCCACGCAATTGCTGATTTCTGGTCTGGTAACTGTTACCAATAATTAGGGCAATTGTTGGGAAACATCAGGCGGTTTTACTACAATGAATTGAGGCAAGCAACTCATGATTTCAGCCCCAGTAACAAGATAGGTAGAGGAGGGTTTGGGATGGTGTACAAGGTAAGGTAACAAAATACCTCATACTTTCAAATTTCTCCTCCTTTGACTCGGCAAAAGGAATTTCAATTTGTCATGCATATAGTAACAGAAGCAAGGATATATTTTTCAGGGGACCCTTGAGGACGGACTTCCTATAGCTGTGAAGACACTATCTGTTGAATCAAAGCAAGGAGTAAGGGAATTTTTAACAGAGATCAGGACCATATCCAATGTCAAGCATCCAAATCTGGTAGAACTTATTGGTTGCTGCGTGGATGGAGGGTTCAGGATCTTGGTCTATGAATATGTTGAAAACAATAGCCTGGACCGTGCATTATTAGGTATAAACAAAGTTTATTACACTATTCGGTACAAATAGATTATCTATGAATAATTTTGAATGATTATCTGGGTAGTGTTTTAAGTGATGGTTGGTATTTGTTTGTGAGGCAGGGTACACAAGTGATCGTGGGAAACTGGACTGGAAGAAACGATCTTGTATATGCTTGGGTACTGCTAAAGGCCTTGCTTTCCTCATGAAGAAGCTGTCCCACCCATTGTACATAGAGACATTAAGGCAAGCAATGTACTACTTGACCTGGAATATCGGCCCAAGATTGGGATTTTGGATTAGCTAAGCTGTTTCCCGAGGACATAACTCACATCAGTACTAGAATAGCAGGGACAACGTATGAATGTTTGTGTTAGTTAATTTGCTGCTGTTTGAGCCCCAAACTGATGATCAGCGTGTTATAAAGTTGAGTGGGACTATTTTGGTAATTGCAGGGGTTACTTGGCGCCGGAGTATGCGTTGGGTGGTCAATTGACAAAGATGGCAGATGTGTACAGCTTTGGCATTCTGATTCTTGAGATCATTAGCGGGAGAAGCAGCGCCAGGGCGGAATGGGGAGGTTCTCAGAGGCTTCTCTTGGAATGGGTAGGTTACTCTCAGTTCTATAGGCGATTCTCATTATCCTCTTTTGTAAATTCTAAACTGTAGCTGTAAGTGAAGGCTATATGAATGAAAGTTGAGTTTGAAAACAGACATGGCAACTATATGAGGAAGGACGGCTACTGGAGCTAGTCGACTCAGAGATCGGAGACTACCCAGAGGAACAAGTGATGAGATACATGAAAATAGCACTCTTCTACACACAAGCATCCACCAGGAGCAGACCCTTGATGAGCCAAGTGGTTGAAATGCTGTCGACAAACAAGAGTCTTAATGAGAAACAGCTAACAACTCCTGGGTTCTTCCCGGATTCTGGTGTTACCTCAAATCCGAAGACATATGATGCTGGGTCGACCAGCCAACGGTTCAGCTCTGCCCACATTACATTCACCGAAATAGCACCTAGATGAGGACGCTCGTTAGTTCTGATTCGTTGTTGGTATTATTGCATTGCATTTTCATGCGTAAGCCTTTTTGCTTGTATTGGTCTTTATGCTGTTTTTGGCATGTCCCAAAGTACAAAGGCTCTTCGGTTGTATGCCTATTCTCGTGGTTTACAATGGTCAAAAAAAGAATTCAAATGTTGCGGTTATGACTGTTGGCAACTTGGCCCATATACCACTCATTTCGGTAGTTATATGGTTCTGTCTTATAAATATATTCAGAAGTGACAGAAATTTGCCAACTTGACAGGAGATATCTTCTTTTTTTTTTTTGACCGAACGAATGATATATTCATTCATACATTACAAAGGAGTACAATATTGTTCGGGGATCTGACCAGATCATAACTGATTAGCCCTTCCACCTCTAGCTATGTTAGCAATCATATGAGCGCTAACATTATCTACCCTTGATACATATTTTCACCATACATTTTCACACTTAGTGTTTACAAAAGACAAGACATCACCCATCAGAAGCATACATTCATAAGTAAGACTACCCTTCCTAAAACCGATTCTTGATACAGCTTCAACCAGGGGCAGTCCGAGAGGGGGCTAGGGGCTTCAGCCCCCCGAAAATTTTGAAAATTTGTCAAATACTCTTAAATTTTTTTTAAAAATATACATAATATAAAATTTTAAAGAAAATTAGTGTCAAAAATTTTTTTGCCCCCTAAACAAAATTTCTGGGTGTAAAAAAAATTTTGTCCCCCTAAACAAAATTTCTGGGTCCGCCACTGCTTCAACCGCTAACTTCAAAGCAAAATCTCCATCTGCTGCCCGCGCAATACCGAATCCTCCCTTCATTGCAACAGCCACCAACTTGTTGTTATGGTCTCGGCAGACCACACCCAATCCAAACCGCGCATGATCATCACAACTTCCGTCGATGTAAACATACAAAACATCCCCTGGCAACTCTAAGCATATATCGGTAGTAGAACAAGATACAGTAGTATCATAACATACAGTTGCCAGGAAAGCATTAGCTCGCCGACTCGCCCTCAAAACATCCTTGACTGCACCATGTTTCACTTGACATCGAGAAAACCACAATTTCTAGAGAAAACAAATTAAACAAGCAATAGTAGGAACTGGGGAAGATGAAATAGTATGAAGCAACCAATCACAAAATGCATCGTCAGAAACCACGCCAAAAGGCCAAGAATACCCCTCAAGCCTTCAAACCTCCTTCGTACCCCAACAAGAATAGAAAACATGTTGAAAAGTCTCAACAACACCACAGAAGCAATTCGAGATAGAAGAAGATTTCCACCGAGAAGACAAGACAAATCTAACAGGAAGAAAACCATGCAAGAGCTTCCAACCAAAATATTTAATACGTGACGGGCGAGTAGTTTTCCAAACCCGCAAAGCAGTCGATCCTAATTTACTTTTATTTGAGGAACCACATGTATCAACACAATGCCGCTATATTTCAAGATAATTGGATCGAACCATAAAAGCTCCTGATTTCGTAGGCCCCAACCCACCAATCATTTGTCACATTAGAAAGCAAAGGGGTAGATAAAATATGAACAACATCATCATTCGAAAACCAAGACCGCGCCAGAGATTTGCGCTAAACTCGAGAGAAAGGATCAATAAGCCGAGCAACCTTTCCTTCATTCCTTACAAATTCAGGAACACAATGAAGGAACGATCGTCCCCCAGGTTTAGAATGAAGCCATGCATCACGTAAAAAAGTATCTTCCCCATTACCAATGCCCCTATGCAAACGTAAAATGAGAATATCAATAGAACCCCATAAAGCCCTCCAAATGGGGCTAGGCTGATGACTGAGCTGCGCCCCTAACAAAGAACCATTCGGAAAATACCGACCCTTCATAACACTTGAGAGCAAAGATGAAGGATTAGACAAAATACACCAACATTGCTAGCTTGGCTAACAAAGCACGGTTGAAACATCTTAGCTCACGAAGCCCAATCCTCCAAGACTCTTACTTCTACACAAATCAATCCATTTTTTCCAATGAATACCCTTTCGCTCAACCAATCCTCCCCACCAAAACCGAGAAATAACACGAGTGAGCTCATTAAGCAAACTGGAAGGGAGCTTTATAACACTCATTACATAGGTAGGTATAGCTTGAAGGACACTCTTAACAAGAGTTGCTCTGCCAGCCTGAGACACTAGTCTAGTCCAGTTACTAATACGGGAAAGAACCCAGTCCCAAAGAAAATAAAAAAGATGTCTCCTACTTTGATTAATATGACTTGGGAAACCAAGATACAACCTAAAGTCACCTACCTCCTGGTAGCAAACAACCACATGAAATCACGAATTTGGGAAGAGACACCAGCAGAAAACATAATACTCGACTTTGCATAATTAATGCATTGACCCGAAGCATCCTTAAAATCATCAATAATATCAGAGATCATGCAAGCATTATCACAACTAGCCGCACCAAAGACCATGCAATCATTAGCAAAGAGAATATTCATAATATCATAAGGCAATCCCTGTATACGAAAACCACGAATTTGACCAACCTCAGAGGCTACTCTAAGACTGGAAGATAAGACCTTCATACAACAAATAAACAAATACGGGGAAAGGGGATCCCCTTGCCGAAGACCTCGTTGTGGATGAAAAACACAACCCGGGTAACCATTGAGTAAGATAGACATAGAGACCGAAGATATACCTTTTTCAACAAGAGAAACCCAATTACTGTGAAAAGCCATACTGTGTAATACATCAATAACAAAATTCCATTCAACCCGATCAAAGGCCTTAGCCATATCAATCTTAAAAGCAAAAGACCCACGCATAGTTGCTCTAGAACTCCTCATCATATGCATGATCTCATTAGCCACAATAATATTATCAGTAATAAGATGACCTTTAACAAACGTTGCCTGCTCTGGTGAGATAACATAATGCATAACATCTTTGACTCTATTCACAAGAACTTATGTAATCACCCGGTAAATAGGGTTACAAAGGGAAATAGGGCGATAATCTAACATGGAACAATTAAGCTCCTTTCTTTTTAGGGATGAGCACAATAAAAGTATGATTAATATTATTCAGCATCACACCAAAATCAAACACAGTATTCATAAAGTCATCCTTAACAAAATGCCAGAAAGAGAGTAGAAAAGTACCGTTATTGCCGTCAAGCCCTGACGCCTTAGAAGGATGCATGCTATGCAGGGCCGTAAGAACTTCCTCTTCTGTATAGGGTTGAGCAAGAGATTCATTAGCATAATCAAGAACCCGTCCATCCACACAAGCCAGAAGATGCGGGTTAGGACATGCATGAGAAGACGTAAAAAGATTCTGAAAAAAACCCATGAGCCGCAGACTCAATCCCACACCAGTCCATAACCTTAGAGCCATCCGAATTAGTCAATGAGAAAATCGCATTCCTTTTAGCCCGAGCCTTAAAACAACTGAAAAAGTATTTTATATTTCTATCCCCTACAGAAATCCATCGCTGCCTAGCTCGTTGGTGCCACCTAACTTCCCTCTTATGTATCAATAAATCTAACTGCATAGACAATTCAGCCCATTGCTGCAAATTAGCATTTGAAGGATCAACATTAGCAAAATAAGAGAGCTCTGGTTTAATATGATTAATCTCACAATCCTCCTCACGAACCTTACGAGCACCCCAAGTTTGCAAAGCTTGACCACAGAGAGCAGACTTACGCACATACCCATGAACATTAGAAGAAGAAGACCAAATACGGGAAACAATATGCTTACATCCATCATCATTAACCCAACAATCTTCAAAATGAAAGGGTTTCAGACCCCTTCTAATAGCCGAATGTAAAACAAATTTCAAAACACGATGACCCGATTGTCCCCATGCAAGATGACTATTAATAGCGTGCGGAAAAGATCAGCCCATGCATTATTACTTATGAAACGATCCAAGATGACTCTTAACGTTAGACAGACCCCTTCTCTTATTGTTATAAGTAAAAACATTACCAACATATCCAAGATCATTACAATTCACAATCACGTAGACAATGGAAGGCAGCCATACCTTGCCTCAAACGTGGGTAACCTCGATGCTCAGAGGAGAAGAGAACCTCGCTCCAATCCCTACAAAGAAGCCACGGCCCAGACCACAACCCTCTTAGATGTCGAAGCAAATGCCAAGTCTTCCACTTCTCATGCACAGCCGACCACCCGTACACACCCATCAGACGCCAAGTATTGCCCCACCAGTCTTCCACCATACCATCAATATGCTGAGAAGAGTAAGAGAGGATCTTGACCATCAAATCCTCCTTCCGTGCCAAAAAAAACTCTAGCACTCTGACCAACGCTACCACCAGCCAACCAATTATAACCCCGAAATCTTGCACCAAAAGGACGCAACTCTATGGCTGAGAGTTTCATCTCAGACAAAAACAAAACATCCATCGATTCATCCCGAACCACGTCCAGGATCCAACAAACTGCACAAGAATCGCTAAGCCCTCGGTAGTTCACTACCAAAATAGACATTATTTCTGGCAACCCGGGGACTCCCCCTGGGCCGCCTTATTAGAGAAAACACCCGAATCACACATGTTCCTCTTCGCACATGGCTCCATAGTTTGACGTTCCAAAAGCTCCTCAAGAGAAGCATCAAAAATCTACCACCCCCGGCTTTCGTTTCCTGCCCTCACTATCTGGACAGGATTGATCCCTTTGCAGTAGTACAACATCATCCTTTAAAACTTGGGGGTCAACTCCACCCGAAGACTCACCACCAGAAAATGGAACATGCACTGATGCATGCATCTCCTTGCTCGAACCCATACTCCCTCCATCTACATGGCTTGAGGGTTTTGGTGCCATAAAAGTTGGCAAGACAGACGATCCATCAACATTTTGATGATTAAATCCCGGTCTGCCTGCCCTCAACCAAGGGACGTAAGGAGGGTCCAATTCCAAAGCCTCTGTCTTGAAAGGACAATCTCTCGATCCATAGATAAATCGACCGCAGAAGAAACAAATGATGGGTAGTCTTTCGTAAGTAAGGTGAAGGATTGTGCACTGCCCATCTAAATTGATACGAACACAACGAAGCAACGGCTTAGAGATATCAATCTTAACCTTAACCCGTAAAAAATTCCCTCCAAAATGTCTGCTTTCTTCAAAGTAATCCATGAACACACCTATTTTGTTAGCAACCCGCTACGCAAAATCGCCATCCAAGAACATAACAGGCACCTCGTGAACTCAAACCCATATAGGAACCCACAGAAAGGAGTGTTCACTAGGATCCTTGGTCTGATCCACATGCTCAAGCACCAGCAAGGACCCATCCACCATCCAAGGCCCCCAACGGATATTGCATTCAATCTTTCCTCATCGCCAATTTTGAAAAGAAACAAACCTTCCCCTACTGCCCTAACATGCAGCTTCCCCTCCAACTGCCACACGAGCTGAAGTGCGTTCCAAGACTCGGGCATCAACAGAACCACCAGAGTAAGGCTTACCCAACAAACAGCAAGAAAACGGAACAGTCGAAGAAAGATTGGCAATATCGTTTACCTCCATAACCACCTTCTCCTAGGAAGTTATGGTCATCACTTGGCACTGCATTATGGATTCCTCGATCGCTTTGCCCTTATCCGCCATGCAACACCTAGAGAGAAGACAGCAAAGGACAACCAGCACGCAAAACTTGAAAAACCAAGAAATGGAGTGGAAGGAGTTGATCGAGAAAGCAACAAAAATCCATGAAAAACGCACGAGACCGGGAAAAGAAGGAGAGCAAAGCGAAAGTTGCCAAAAGACATGCAAAGACCAGCAACAAAATAATCCACCAATAAGATGCAAAATAAGCCACCACACCCAAGCGTGACAACACCTCACACCAAAAGGAGAATGCATGCAAGAATCTTGGAGGAAAATTTTCAGTGGTCTATAAAGGGAGACATCATAATTCACATGCATGCCTTAAAATGCATGCAGCCCCGGAGTAATTAAAACGCACTTAACAAGATGAAAGAGGGCATAAATAGAGATTTTTCACCTCAACCAAGAGACACATAAAGCTAGATTGCATAGAGTCTAGACAAACACCCTATCACCGCCAAAATAAACGACAAGAAAACTGTAAATGTATATTTACTGAAGGTTTTTGATGTGGCAAAATTACCAGAGCAAGGCTTGCCTATATTATCTCAACAACCTATACAGTCAGCTTTGGGTAGAAGATCTTAACATAATATTTACTCAATAATCAGAAGGAGTAAAATCATAGGCGACAACATTATACTAGGAAATAGTTTAGAGATATTTTAGGATCTTGTATTTTGTATTTATATTAGTTTTAGATAAAGATTTTTTGTAGATATTTAGGAGGTTGTTATCATTAATATAAATGTATAGCAAAAACATCAGACAAGGTAGAGCTTCTACCGTAAAAAGATAGTCTTTGAGAGAGAAGAGAGTTGTTGATAGTAATCAACGTTTTGTCTAGAATTAGACGTGAGAGTGATTGTTCAAAGTGTTGAACAGATCAGGTGAGGAGTTTTCAAGTTATCAATAATAAGATTGGTAACAGAGTTTTTCTTCTAAACACTTTCTATCTTGTTCCTCGTTTCTGCTCTTTGTCAGTCTCGTACTGAGACTTCTGATTTTACACATTACGAACTTACAAGTGGTATCAGAGCAGGTTTATCCAATATAGAGGTTAACACTTCTGGGTAGATCATGAAAAATGAGTTTGTATTATGTAAAAACACCAAGGTTGACGAATTTCAATTATTCCAAGTGGTACGAACAGATGGATGCTCAGTTGATGTCCGTGGATTACAAGGTTTGGAAAGTGGTGATGCAAGGTGATTACAAACCTACTGTCGTTGTTAAAGGTGTGAGACAGAACAAACCTGAGGATCAATGGACAGAAGCGGATGAAAATATTTTAAGCAAAAATAAACAAGCTCTTTGCATTCTTGTCTCCTCCTTGTCCGACGAAGATCAAGGAAGGGTCTTGGGTATAAGAACGGCAAAAGGAGTATGAAACTTCCTGAAGATTGCTTATCAAGGAACAAAATCAATCCGCAAAGCCAAGAAGAAATAGTTTCAACGAGATTTTAACAACTTTAAAATGTCAGAGGGCACGAGTCTAGCACTGACGGTGGAAAGGCTCAATGAAGTGCTTATGGAACTCAAAACTGTAACACCCCATCCAAAGCCAATCGTGGTTATCGCTAAACTTAACGCTTAATCGAATTCGTCGCAGCGGAAATAACAAACACCTGGACCTTGCCACGGTCTGATCGTTAGAACATACCGGCCTTATAATATTACAACACTTATCCAAAATGAACAACCGACCAATCACCACCAACCAAAATACCACCAACCAACCGAGTATAAGTACTAAGTCATAATTACAACCTTACATCAGTTTCAATATAAACAGACGGGAGCACAAGCACAACCCGTACTCAAAATAACAACCCATCCTAAGTCTAACCGCTCCTACTCTCGTGGTGCGTCTTCATGGGCCTCTTACCTGCAAGTGTAAAAACAACCCCCAAAGGGGGTCAGCACGAATGCTGGTACTCCCTCTCATGGCCCCCAAGCTAACGGGGCTACGACGACTAATTGTCGATAGCATGGAAATTGATTAAGTACACAAGCATGATATGAGGTGCAATAAACAACAATCCACAGATGAACATATATAGCTCACACACAATGAACGACACAAGCGTTCCCTTATCAAGCGGGTTAGTAACCCCCTCGATCCTTAGTCCTTATTTTTCTTAACCTCAGTTCCTTATCTTTCCTCAGTCTTAACCTTATCTTATTCTCAGTATACAAACCTTTCCTGGAAGGGAATGGTTGTAGCTTAATCTCAAACCTAGGATTTAGGTGATCCTACCGCACCATCTTAATGCCACCTACCCTGGACGGGAGTCCAGCGTAGCTGAGCCGCAACCGGCCCTAGGCTACAAGTCCGAAGACAAGTCCTTAAGCGGAGGGCGGATCTGATTCAGATACCGTCCCCCTTTCCTTAGCATGCATGACCGGAGTCAGTCCCGGGTTTCCTCACTCAAGTTCCAGTTAGTAGAAATCTTAAACACCATGTGTTAGTTAAACCTTAACGGGTATTAACCAACAATCACCAATACTTAACTCTTATTCTTAACTCAGTAAGTGCTAAACTTGGTTAGTAACAATCTCAAGTCTCGTGGGTTAGTGAAAAAAAACACATACACAACGAAACAAATATAACCGGTTGCATGCTTTATCTTGTCTTAGTCATAGCAAGTAAACAGGTAGCACACAAGCCGAGGGACACCTCGTTAGCAAGCAGGTCACAAGAAAGATTGTACCGTTCACCGTCGATCGTCCCGGTTGTTTAATACTCCTCCGGTTTCCAACTTTCAACTCCTAAAATATCCATCCAACTTAGATGATTAAGTATCTATACATTGCTTAACTTATTTAACCCTTAGTGGTCCCCAATTAGCACTTCTTAAGTCTTATAACTTAACCTTGCAACTTAACCTTAAACTTATGAACTTATACTTAACTTAATTTAATCCCCTTGGGTTCTTTGGTTTCTAATCATCATTGCCCTACCAATGGCTTACCCTAATACCAATCATCATCCTTAGAATTTCAAATTTCTCTTTTTTTTTTAGGCTCGACCGAACTTACCGACCGACCTTACCCAAGGTCGGTCCATTCCAGAACATATTACCGTTTGAAAATTCTACCCCGACCGACCTTGCAAGTCCGGTCTCCAAGGTCGGTCCATTCCCGAGAGTTTTCCTCGTGGGAAATTTGAGCTCGACCGAACTTGCCAAGTCCGGTCCCAAGTTCGGTCGATTCCAGAGACTTATTCCCGTACAAAATTTAGGCATGACCGACCTTGCAAGTCCGGTCCCCAAGGTCGGTCCATTCCAGAGACTTAATTCGTACACAAAATACAAGCCCGACCGAACTTGTAAGTCCGGTCCCCAAGTTCGGTCGGTTCCAGAAACTTTCTCCGGCAGTGTAAACTGAGCTCGACGACCTTGCAGGTCCGGTCCCTAAGGTCGGTCGGCTCCAGAACCTTGTTCTAAATTCTCATTTAACTCCAAACTTCTCCTCATATATCCTAGTATGTTCTAACCTCATTTGGGCACCTCAAATACACCTTAAGCCAACCACTAAACCCTTTAAATCACTTACCAACGTCCACCTTAGCCATTATGCATTTTCCCTTGTAATCATGCCAACACTTGTAATGTTTTTCACTAGGTTTCTATGTGGTGGTTCATACCTAATGTAACCACTATGCCAAATGCTTCCTCACCACTATAACATCATCTCCCAAGCATCTTTCTCCATCTAAAACTCTTTTATGCATTTACTTAAAGTTCCTTCACAAGCTTATGCTTCCATCCATCTACACATTATTTCCTTCCTAGTTGTTTACCAACATTTGCCTAAGTCCTAAATACTCAAGTACATTCTTTTGATTCCTAAATCCTTCATAGTGATGCCTAAGTCATTATAAACCATTTAAACACCTTAATCCCACCCTTTTTCATCAAGACAACCTCTAGAACTTCCTAGTACTTCCTTAGTCATGAAATCTCCTTAAAACATCTCAAACACTTAGGTTCTCCTCTAAATTTTGCCATGGGTTCTCTAGTATATAGTTACATCCAAACACTTGGTTTTTCACCATCAAACAACCAAGATCACTTAAATTCTCATCACAACACCTTAACACACAATTTACACTAAAACTACACCACATCATTACATAGTGTATAAACTTAAATGCTTGGCACTTAGGCCCTTAAATGACAATAATCTTAACCACTGAATTTCCACATATATTTGCCTTTAACCTGCGAATACACACAACAAGGCTCCCATTGAAATAAATGCTTCTTGTAATTCATCTCAACATTGTTTGACTATCTCTTTTCTCATTGGCTCCTTAATCACAAGTTCACAAGTATAGTCATTGTTCTTTCTCCTAGGTTTTATAACCCATTTTCCCAATGTAATCTCTACACTAAACTCATCACATATCCAAATCACATTCCCTTAAACAATAAAACACCTTAAGGTAAGTAATTTACCTTATTCTTTCACAAGCTCACAAACTTTCCTCCTTAGGTTTTTCCTTGCTCAATCTCGGTCACCACTTAAACTCTCCTTGCCAATGTTCTAACCAATATCCAATGACTCCAATGAGTACTAGATAATACATTAACCCTAAGGAACAAACCTAGGTTAAAATGTGCTTTAAGGTATTAAGGTGATTGTTTTACCTTGGTTTCTCAAGACAAGCTTGGATATGAAGCAAGAAGGACCTCCTTTATCCTTTGAAGAGTAGAAAACAAGCTAGAACAAGGCATTAAAATGAAGCCTCATGAGCATGTATTTTCGGTCATGAAGAAAAAGTGATGGAAACCTAGATTTTCTTACACTTTCTTTACCTTAAGAGAATGGAGAAGCCAATGGAGTCTCCAAACTTGAGTTTCCTCCTCTAATGGTGGTTTGGCTTGGCACCAAATCAAAGCTCTTGAAGTTTGAAAAGATAGAAAGAGAGAGCTTGAGCTAACTAAGAAGAATATGTAATTTGTTTTGGTTTTGGAGCTAAAATGAGTAAGTAGTGTACAAAGGAAGGTGGAGCTAGCATGGGGTTGTTCTTCACGTCAATGGAGAAGAAGAGAGGCAGCTCAAAACCGTGGGAACAAGAGAGAATGAAGAGGTGAGGAGAGAGGTGATTAAAGGTGAGATATTTATGTTGCTTTACAAAAGCAAATAGTGACTAGTACATTTCTATCTTATTTACTAATAATCTAGCTTACTCACATGGTGAGTCATCCCCTTAGAAACCGGCCCCCATTAAGTATCAAGGGGTAACTTAGTCTTTGTTGACCAATTAGCTTACTTATATTGACTTATGTTATAACTAGCTTAATTTAATTACTATTCACAAAACAAGGCACATATTTGTGAAATTTTTGATTTCCCATTGATTTAGACTTCCTAATGTGATACTAATTAGTACACATGTTAATTAAAGAGTAATGATGGACATTTAGCCACTCAAAACCCATTTACAAGACAATTTTTCAAAAATGTGCTCTAAGACTCCTTAAAGCACATTTTGTGTTTTAACTTGTTTTCAAGCTTGGTTTTCTTTGTTAACTAATTTAAAATGACCATTAGGATATTACTAAGGTCTTAGAACAATATTTGGGTACTCACCCAAGTCTCTCCAAGCTTAGAGCACGTTTTTGCTTAAACTGCTCTTTTGGTGTTTCCTTATGTTTTCTTTGGTTAGAAATGTTTCTTAATATTTCTAAGGCATTATTTATCCTCCTTATAACTTAGTTTATCACTTAAACACCATATCTAAGTTTGGGGTATTTCAAAAACGGTTGGGGTAACTCTTTCTAATGAGATTATTAATGAAAGATTTCTTGATTCACTAACCAAGGATTGGCTTAACTATACATCACTTCTTGAGAAAATGAAAGAATTATCATCTATGTCGTTTGAAGAATTGTGTTCAGATTTGATGGCTCATGAAAGCAAGATGAAGGAACAAAATATAGTGGTGCACAAGGATCTTGCACCAAAAGCAAAGATTCCCTTCGAGACACCATACTGGGGCTATGATGATGACATGGAGAATGAGATGACTATGCTGGCACAAGGACTGAAGCGCATTCTTAGTGGAAAACATGGAGGTTACCATGGTGGAAATTCTAAACGTGAGTATAATACCAGCAAGCATGAATGTTTCTGATGTTACAAAACTGGACATTTGATAATGGATTGTCCTTTACCATCGAAACCTTCACAACATCAAGAATGTGAGGCACGCATGGCAGCCGCCGTGTGGGGTGAGGATGATGCTGAATCAGATGGCATAGAAAGCATTGAAGCACATTTTTGCATGACTGCAATCCATTAGTCTCATACTGACGTTGCCAAATATGATGAGACTATGTGTTTGATGGCTGGAGATAAGGTACTTCAATCCCTCATAAGAGATCAGGTAAGTTCTCAAAGCTTGAATGATTTTCATGATAGTTCTACTAAGCCTCATGTGTTTGATATGTTGAAAGATGCTCTTTCAAAAATTAGGGATTTGGAAGTGAAACAGGACCGTACCACTGAGTCTCTTGTTGTGATTAATAAACTGAAAGAATAAATGGTTTTTTTTGAAAGAACAAAATAAGGAGTTGGCATCTCAGCTAGTCTTGAACTCAGCTAAGGTTTTTCAATCTACATTTACTGCACCTGTCAGTACGAAACTGAGTTCTATTCCTAAGTGGGCAGAAAAAAGAAATTCAGTCTCTCAGAGCTGATAATGAGTGGATACGTTAGAGTAATGCTGATCTACAAAGATAGTGTGATGCACTTAGTAGAAAATTAGACATTATGACTTTGAAAAATCCCTCTTGGTGTAAAGGAAAAGCTAAACTTAATGAAATGGTAGGTCGACCTAATCAAGGGCATGCTGGTCTAGGGTTTTATGGCACTACTTCATCAACGTCTAATGTTTTACCTCAGAAACAAAATTCACAGACTAGGACTGATCCTAAAAGATATCCTAGTGTCACTAATCCATGAACTTCATATACTACTACTATGAATGTTGCTTCAAATGTAAGGGTAGAGTGCAATTACTATCATATACATAGTCACCATATTTGTTCATGTCATAAGCTTCAACGCAAGAATGCTTGACTTGGTCAGTCTAATACTGTAAAATATGCTCAACTTTATATCAATCTTAGACATCCCAGACAACAATGGGTCCCTAAGCGGCACTAGCTATTTTATATTCTCAGGATAATAAAGACTTTCCAAATTGGTGGCTGACGAACTTTGGATGCTCTCGTCATATGAATGGAAATCATACTCTACTAACTTTGGTTTGGTTTTTCATATAGGATCTGCCCTCTTCCTAAGGGCCTTCACAGATCGAGACTGATAAAAAAATGCTGGTTGTGCCCCAAATTGGTCGGCTTAAGCCCGGTGTCTTGGTTTTTTTTCTAAGAGGCATTCACATATTGCACTCTCCATCATTGAAGCTGTATATATCGTTGCTACTACTTGATGTGCCCACAACCTCTACCTACAATATCAATTGGCTGACTATGGTGTTCCTTAGTCTCCTGTGCCAATATACTATGATATTCTCTTCATCATTTCACCGACGAAGGATTCAGTTCTACATTCCATGATTATACATATTGAGATTCGTCATCACTTTTCTCAAAATCAAGTTGGCGAGAATATTGTGGATCTCCCTCATTGTGCCACTGATCAACAATTGGCAAACACTTTCACCAAAGCTCTTCCACGCAAAACGTTACCTTCCTTTAGTCTTGCACTGTGGATATTCAATGTTTACAAAGGTGCATTCTTTTTATTTATCGTATTGACTTCTATTGTGTGCATCAAACTTGGTACTTTAGAGTGAGTGGAGCGTGACGTATATTTTATTATTTTATTTAACTCCATAATAAAGTGAGGATTACTTTTATTTCTGTGGCATTTCTTGACTATTAATTTGGCTGATCTGGATCAAATTCTAAGTTGGAACATTGAACATCTGGTGGCACTATCTATTTATTACCACCACTTAAATTTCCGGTTTTCTCTACCTGAGCTACTGCTCCCTAAGCATAGAACCCACTTTCACTGGTCACTTTACACTTACCATTTTCTCTACAAGTTTCCCGTCCCATTTTTCCAGTTTCTTTGCTGCACACATTTTTACCTCACCAATATGGCTTTCATACTGGTTTTTTTGCTAGTCTTTTCTTCCTATCCCATAAAGGATTCTCGAATAATAACATGAAAAAAAGGGTGATTCGCTTCTGGTTGTACAAGCATCATCCAACATCAGATGCTAGATTTGCTTCAGCACAAGACTAGAACTAAGGTTTAGTGGGAAGAAATAAAGGAATTATGCAACACCCTACAAACGGAGATTCGTATCAGTCTTACCCACTTATGATGTACCATATGTTGCACAAGATTCCAGAAATAATTGTTCATGTCTACGCCTCTGGATCATAATCATGATTGGATCCCCAACTCTCTCCAAGATGGGTCTTAAACTGAACGATGATCAGTGTATTGTCAAACAACCACTAAAGGCTTCAGCGGTGCCTTCACAACCCTCAAAGCTTCTGGCCTATCTACTTAAGCTGATGAAGAAATTTGCAGAAGCTATTCATGAATACCTAACCTATATTTTCACACGCTTGGCCATATGGTATTCTTGAAGTATGTGTTGATCTCTTGTCCTTTTGTCTTGTTGCCTTTAATTTTGATAGTCAGCTTTCTAGTCAGCCTTATCCTGACCCTGCCACACCTTCATTGCCTTTTCTATGAACAGCATATCCTTATGTTCTGTGTTCCTACTCAGGAATTTGTATAAAATGCCATTTTCATGATCTTGCATGCTATTTTACACTTCGTGAGATATACTTTTTAGTACCATTTTTTGATTTCGCAAAAGGGGGAAATATGGTGGATAATTTGAATATGTTACTTGATTAACTAAATCATAATCAGCCTACCCCATTGCAGGTGAGGAATTTGTGAGGAACGGAAAGTTCATAACCTCGAAAAGAAATTCTTAGGAAAATACTGCTCTGAGCATCATGAGTATCATTACGACATTAGCACACACAACCATTTTCACGAGAGATTGACCCACATCCCTCCAAGAGAGTAAAATGATTCACACATTCCAGTTCATCAATCACTCAAGATCAAACTGAAGATGTCTTATATTCGTAAACCTCATATTAATAGAGATAGAACCGTACCTTCCCTCCAAAACTTGCATGTGCATTTTGCATCGTCTAGCATTTAAATTTGCATGCACCATAATCATTTCATCTTCAACATCCGACTGGTAAGAATTCTACCTAGTCTCGTTGAAAGTCGACTTCAGTTGCCGCTATCAAAGCGTAACTTCCGATAAAAAAAGCCAAAGCTGGAGCCATCTCACGGCCATATCTAGAACCAAGTTGGAGCCACGCAAGAGCCATCTCAACGTTGAGACCATCTCTAGAGCTACACGGGAGCCATCCCAACAGTTTTAGAACGATATTGGAATTGAGTAGGTAGGCAGCCCGTCCAGGGTGCGACCACCTCAAAGGCGATAACCCCTTTTGCTTCTCGAGATCATCAAACAGAGCATCCCGGAATCATGTCGGAGCCATCCCAAAGCCATGATCAGAACTACACCAAAAGCATCCAACCATGTTTGACTATTCGCATATGATAACACGTTTACCCACAATAAATCCATCACCAAGGCTATTTGACCACAAGAAAATCCATCAATCACATCAAACCTCATCAAAACCATAATAAATCCATCGTTGGGGCCATCAAACCACCTTGAAAATCTCAAATGTAAATCAAAACCCACCAATTGCCACAAAAATCACAAGTCATATCAAACCCACCAACCACCCCGGGACCATTAGCCACACCGGAGCCATCAGTGCATGCCGGAGCCGTCAGTGCATGCCGGAGCCATCGACGTAATCGGGAGCCATCCATACATGCAAGAGTCATCTCAGATCCTGAATACAATAATAAAGCCACTCAAAAGTCATCTCAAAGTTTGAAACAACTCTGGAGCCATCAACTCGCACAAAAAGAAACTTTATCCACAAACAGGGAGTCTCAGTTTAACTAGTGCATTTGTTTTAAACACCCCACATCGCATATCATTTGCCTATACCCACAAACTTCGTTCCCTATCAAATACATCTTCATAACCCGCTAGGCAGCTATTGCGCTACTAGTGTGGTCCCACCTTTTTTCCTTCACTAGGCATCTATTGCGCTACTAGTGCAAGATCGTCCACTTCACAACCCGCTAGGCAGCTATTGCGCTACTAGTGCGGTCCCGCCCTTTTTCCTTCACTAGGCAGCTATTGCGCTACTTGTGCAAGATCGTCCGCTTCATAACCCACTAGGCAGCTATTGCACTACTAGAGTGGTCCCGCCTTTCTTCCTTCACTAGGCAGCTATTGCGCTACTAGTGCAAGATCGTCTGTTTCATAACCCGTTAGGCAGCTATTGCGCTACTAGTGTGATCCTGCCTTTTTTTTCTTCACTAGGCATCTATTGCACTACTAGTGCAAGATCGTCCGCTTCATAACCTGCTAGGCAGTTATTGTGCTACTAGTGCGGTCTCGTTTTTTTCTTTTTTCCTTCACTAGGCAGCTATTGCGCT
This sequence comes from Limonium bicolor, assembly GCA_023374045.1. NCBI lineage: Eukaryota > Viridiplantae > Streptophyta > Magnoliopsida > Caryophyllales > Plumbaginaceae > Limonium > Limonium bicolor. The sequence goes on along the minus strand of CM041779.1, from coordinate 147,778,954 downwards.
ACTAGTGCAAGATCGTCCGCTTCATAACCCGCTAGGCAGCTATCGCGCTACTAGTGCGGTCTCGCCCTTTTTCCTTCACTAGGAAGCTATTGCGCTACTAGTGCAGGGGGAAGGAGGTTTTGGAATACTAGGAGATGGAATAGAGTGGGTCTCTCCTCCTTCATCTCTATTTCTTGAGGGCCTCTCTTTCTTTTCCCGCCTTTCTTCCTTCACTAGGCAGCTATTGCGCTACTAGTGCGGTCCTGCCTTTTTTCCTTCACTAGGCAGCTATTGCGCTACTAGTGCAAGATTGTCTGCTTCATAACCCGCTAGGCATCTATTGATATACTAGTGCGGTCTCGTTTTTTTCTTTTTCTTCACTAGGAAGCTATTGCGCTACTAGTGCAAGATCGTCCGCTTCATAACCCGCTAGGCAGCTATTGTGCTACTAGTACGGTCCCAATCTTTTCCTCCACTAGGCAGCTATTACGCTACTAGTGTGAGATCGTTCATTTCATAACCCGCTAGGCAGCTATTACGCTACTAGTACGAGATCGTTCGTTTCATAACCCACTAGGCAGCTATTACGCTACTAGTGTGGTCCCGTTTTTTCCTCCACTAGGCAGCTATTACACTACTAGTGCAAGATTGTTCACTTCATAACCCATTAGGCTGCTATTACGCTACTAGTGCGGTCCGTCGTCTTCATTCACTAGGCAGCTATTGCGCTACTAGTGCAAGATCGTCCGTTTCATAACCCGCTAGGCAGCTATTGCGCTACTAGTGGTCCTGTTTTTTTTCCTTCACTAGGCAGCTATTGCGCTATACTAGTGCAAGATTGTCCGCTTCATAACCTGCTAGGCAGCTATTGCGCTACTAGTGCGGTCTCGTTTTTTTCTTTTTCTTCACTAGGCAGCTATTGCGCTACTAGTGCAAGATTGTCCGCTTCATAACCCGCTAGGCAGCTATTGCGCTACTAGTGCGGTCCTGTTTTTTTTTCCTTCACTAGGCAGCTATTGCGCTATACTAGTGCAAGATTGTCCGCTTCATAACCGCTAGGCAGCTATTGCGCTACTAGTGCGGTCTCGTTTTTTTCTTTTTCTTCACTAGGCAGCTATTGCGCTACTAGTGCAAGATCGTCCGCTTCATAACCCGCTAGGCAGCTATTGTGCTACTAGTACGGTCCCAATATTTTTCTCCACTAGGCAGCTATTACGCTACTAATGCGAGATCGTTCATTTCATAACCCGCTAGGCAGCTATTACGCTACTAGTACGGTCCCGCTGTTTTTCCTTCACTAGGCAGCTATTACGCTACTAGTATGAGATCGTTCGTTTCATAACCAACTAGGCAGCTATTACGCTACTAGTGTGGTCTCATCTTTTCCTCCACTAGATAGCTATTACGCTACTAGTGCAAGATCGTTCACTTCATAACCCATTAGGCAGCTATTACGCTACTAGTGTGGTCCTGCCGTTTTTCCTTCACTAGGCAGCTATTACGCTACTAGCGCAAGATCGTTTCACACCCACCTGCTAGGCAGCTATTACGCTACTAGTACGATACTTGATCAAAGTATTATAGGCTCGTTATAAGTCCTATAGCTAGATGTCAAGAGGTCTAGTTGAGGCTCTCCTAAGTCCTCGTACTTTCAATTGCATTTTAGGCTCGGCATAAGTCCTGAAGCTAGATGTCAAGAGGTCTAGTTGAGGCTCTCCTAAGTCCTCGTACTTTCAATTGCATTCTAGGCTCGTCATAAGTCCTAGGACTGGATGTCAAGAGGTCCAGCTGAGGCTCTTCTAAGTCCTCGTGCACCCCAAACCAATCTAATTGTTATTATAGGCTCGTCATAAGTCCTGTAACTGGATGTCAAGAGGTCCAGTTGAGGCTCGTCATAAGTCCTTGAAAACGAATTCTTAATTGCTAAAAGACGCAAGTCTATGAGAGCGAAGGTATTGTTACAGACACTGATTAACATCGGATTACTTAAGCGAACTTCCACAGCAGGAAGCGAGATACAACAACTTATTGTGAAAACCAATAGTACATCCAATGATGTGACCCAACATTGACAGAGTTCAGAGAACAAGAGAATTATGTGGATAACCTACAGATGATTAAGAATACAACAGTGAACCGAACACCGGCTCTCACTTGAGACTAATCAAGCATTAAGGGCCTACGAGCCAAGAATGTTAAATACAACAGTGCTCGAGGCGCAGGAAAGCATAAAAAGGCTTATCTAGGCCATGAATGAACTACATCTCGTACATACGAGTGGTTATGAAAACCTATACTAAATTGAGGAGGAATTGCCAAAAAAAGGGCACCAATGAGAATAGAGAGATGATACTATGACGGAGGTAGAGAACGAACCACTCCTTTTAGGGTGGGGATACCTCTCCTTGTTGTGAGGCCTTGAGTGGGAATAAACCCCTCGAAATGGGCTTTCACTTATTAGAGATAGAATACAACCTACAAACAAACCTGAAATTTGAAGCAATTATTTTTGAGCTAAATGATTACAATCTTACAGTATGATGCGATAACCGCCACACACCTGAATCTAAGGAACTTCTAGTGTGTTTACACCATGAAGGGGATTGAATATAAGACGAGACGTTAAAGTAAAACGATTGAAGAATTGTGCCATCAATGGGCAATATAAGACAGCTAAAGTTACTTCGGTAGTGGAGGCCGTGAGAATAATATCTGTCAGGTAGATTAAGTTACGGTGCGCAGCAAAGCAACCACTATATATAAGCCATCAAATATTGTCACGAAAGCAATCAGATTTATGAATTAAAACCCAATGTAAGTAAGGTGATGAAATGGGAGACAGACTGTGCAGTAACGCCAGTAGCCTGGACCATGTGATGGAAGATTTCACAGGAAGCACACTGTCCATTCCGTGAGGAACTGGAAGTGCATTCCAAGTGGATCGACATGATAAATAAGATAAGAGGCTCTAAGGAAAGAGACCTCAAATTACTAAAGGATCGAGTCCGTACTAAATACAGAAGGTATAATGCAATTATGAACCCAGTAGATGGATATTCCCTGATTAAGTTCAAGAAGAACGACATGTGCGTTATTATGGAATGATGAAAGAGGAGATCGACAATAGAATACTTCACAAATTAGCTATAACCAAGCATGTGACGAGCACTACAGAGTGTACTTAAATGAGATGTGGGACGACCGCACTCCAAAGGAGCTTGTGGGCCTGATGGACTTATTTATAAGTTAGTCGGGTAAGTAGCAATGTATCAGTAAGGTACCCCATATATGTAAACTAGTAGTGTAAGAAACACGAGAAGTAGTCGACTCCGTACGACATTCAGCGATGCAAACTCACACCAGAACAGCAAGTTACCGTGAACAATAGAGGAGGAAGAACTCAGTTAAACCAATGAGATTAAAAGAGTCAAAGAACTCATTCCAGGAGGAAACAATTAAGAATTATCAAGTGCGAGAAGCACTAATTAGTAAGTATGAACAGTTCATATGTTTCAAGATTTTTGAGGAAACTGTAAAGAGCAATAAGCACTGAACAGTAACTCCAGAGTATACAGAAATCTCAGACTGAGGGTCAGTTAGTAGGAAACAATTCAGACGCTGAAAGGCGTAATAACAGCATGAACATCAGATCTCCAGAGAACTGGATAGACAAGCTATAACTCATTGAGACCGTGTATAAATAAAGATACCACGCGTCCATTAAGAGACCATTATTCCTAAATTATAATGATAAAATGGAGCTGTAAAATATATTGAAGAGGGAAGGAAGGGCAAACTAAGCCCCAAGATTATCAGAGTCGCGCAGCAGAAGCTAGTGGACCGAATCTTAAAGGTTTGATATGCCTAACAAAAGGGAAAAAAGGAACGATGTATTGCACATCTTCCAGTCGAATAAAATATACGACTTATCTACCAAATACTTTGGAGCCTTAGAGGCTACACTGGAACACAGTTGTAAGATTGGTATGAACACCAATAAGAATCCTTGATACAGAGACTAAGCCATTACCGTGGTGAAGACCCTCTGAACCAATCATAATGTGAGATAGACTACGTGGAACCTAAGAATGCTCCATGACACCTAAACATCTTGAACCTATGTCCAAGGATGATATAATGTTGATTACGTGGCGTAATCCATTTTAAGGGGGGGTAGAGCGTCCAATCGCTTAGCGTATGTTTCACGTATTGAGTACGTAAACTACAGTGTGCATAGCACAATACAATTAGTTGTGATGTTTGATACGTATGTTATATAAACACATGTATTCATTCTTATGTGGTTGTGGTTATTACGCACAATTAAATGCGAATACCAGATGTATTAGAGGACGACCTCGTTAACTTCGGTGCGAGAATTCAGGAAAAGAGGAGTAGAAACTCCAGTGGAATTAAAAATCCCTACGATATGTAGTGATATGAGACCAAATATGGTAATGTTATGAGGTATGAATCGGTATGAGACCGATATAGAACCTGGTAGGAATTAAATTCTCTAAGTAATTGCTGAGAGGTGAATTAAGAATACTGATGGACTGAGTTCCATAATTTGGAGATGTATTGATTTATGATTATGACTAGAAGGACTAAAAGATATAAAATGCTACATGAATAATTATTTGGTTGTTTGAAGTTGACGTGGGAGGTAGAACTTGATCTTGGCCAGATCAAGGAAAACTGAACACAATTTGGGGTGAAAGGATAGTTCAACACTGATGTTGATCACATCAGGGTCGGATGATTCCTGAAACTCCCTACAAGTGGTCACAATTAACCTCGTTAAGAGTAGATGCAGTAGCATAAAGTGGAATTGGAGTTGACATGTATTTTCTTTACTAATTCTCCCCATGAAGGCGTGGACGTACGAGCTTTTGTCTTCGGACCGGTTACTTGAGGAGTATACAACAAAGAATACAAAGAGTATGTTGATTACTAAACATGCAAAAGACATGTTGTGTGACAAGTGTGGTAATATATATATATATACATATGGCAGACCTTGAGTCAGAATGCCTGTACAGATATTGAGTGATCTATATGATCTTTTAGTGTGAAGTTACCTTTGTGTTCTAAGAGATGTAGATACATAGGAACTTTGGGGACAAAGTTCTTTTAAGGGGGGTAGATTGAAATACCCCAAACCTTAATATATTAATGAACTATCTAATTAGGATATACTAAGGCTAGAACATGCCTTACAAACATTAGAAGAAGTGTTAAACTTTAACAACAATTTACACCAAAACATGTTTTAGGAACAATTAGAGCAAAAGGTGTTTTAAAGAGTATAAATCAATTAGGTAACTACAAATAAGTTCCCAAGAGATTTGAAATGTGAAATACCTCTAAGATTAGTAATACACATTAAGCGGAATTAGCGTTTAAACCGGAAACGCACCTTAGAGCACAAAAATGTGCTTTAAAGAAAAATGTGCTTTAAGCATGTATACATGGAACTAAAAGGCTAATGAGCCAAAATACCATAAAGAAATAAGGGAACAACAATTAAATGGTCATAGGAGCCATAGCGTATACACACAAATTAAGTATACAAAGTCCACAGTAAACAGGTACTAAACTGACGAAAGTCAAAGAGAAACCACTAAACGACTTGGTTTAAATTGGAATTAGCAACATGATATTTCATGAACAAAGTTTATAAAGGTTTTAAATATATTAAGGAAGCATTTAAAATAGCCAAAACAAATTGCATAATCAATGTGAACCCGGAAGCACATAAAATGGTGTTTTAAGGCATTTTTGGCTATGTAACATACCAAACACATGGTATATTAGTCCTATGACGAGTTTAATGTATCAAATATTACATAAAACATTAGAAAACAAAAAAATTCAGGTCAAACAAGGACCTAGGCTTCCGACATGCGGGGGGACTCACCAAGCTAAAAGAATGCTTTTAAATTTTACTATTTCAACAACTAAGACTTCTTTGAATTGCCAAATCATCTTGTCCCCTTAGTGCATCATTAATGAGACTCTTACCTGTCAAATGAGAGCTCCCAAATTCGTAGCTCATCCTCTCTTTGAAGAAACAACACAAAAAACTCCATGTTCTTAGATTTAAGCCTTAAAGAACACCTTGTCTTGTAGAAATCATAACTTTCTCGTCCTAGCTCCAAATCACAAGCTTGATAGCTCGTTGGAATCCTCTCTTCAAGAGATTTACAACCATAGCTCATGAGCCCCCAGATTCTCTGGAAAAACCACAAAGAAGTGCCTTTGATTCTCGAGGTAAAACATTGCCTTCTTGAAAACTTCTTGTTCTTTGGTTTTTGTTACAGCCGATTGGCATGGGATACTAACCCATCTTATTCTTCATCTTGTTGTATAATTTTGGAGCCAATTTCTCTAGCAAATTGCTGTCAAAATTTCTAAGGAAATCAAGCTTAAATATTAAGCTAATGGTTAATATACAAGGTAAATCCTACAACTACCTATTTCAAGGTTCTAATTGTTGATCTATATATGATCTAAAATATTGTTCATCTTATTATATATTGCCGAAATTTTGGTGATTAATATTCAGTTTTTAGCTTATTAAAAGTTAATGTTTATTAAATCTAAGGATAGATTTATACTCCTTATGATATAAGCTTTAATATAAGCTATCATAATATACAAGAAAAATTCATATACTATAATTTATATGGTGGCCGAAAATTAAGGGTATTAATTGAGTTAGAAAAAAATATCTAACTTAGTTAAATTAAAGGAATTAGTATAATTAAGAGTAATATGTAAAGTTTAAGAAGTTTTAGTACTAATGGTGATTACCGAAAATTAATGGGGTCAATATGGAATTTTTGAGAGTTTAGATGATGAGAAAATAATTGTAGAATTAAGTTTACAATTTATAAAGAGTTTATAAGTATTATAAGGAATTTATAAGGTTATTGGTATATTTAAAAGTTAATAAAGGATGGTATATATATACTATAACATTAGATAATTAAATCTGGTGATATACAGAGGTTTAAAATGATTTTTGATGTTCAAAATCTGTAGGTAAATTAATTACGAAAATTAGAAATTAATTGGAGTTAAATTGGTTAATAAATGAGTTAGGATAAAAGAAAAGACCACAAGGGTAAAATGGTAATTTCCCTGGTCAAACGTGGTCAAACGTGGTCAATGACAGTTTATAAAATATTTAGATGAGTTAGAATAAAAATTATAGCAAAAGATTAGGTAATTAAATGTTTAAGGAATAAAAGTTAAGATAAATTAACTTTAGGGGTAATATTGTAAATTCTGAAAGTTAGGGGGTTTGACCGTAAAAGACTGGTCAAACATGGGTATATTTTGGTGATTGACCAAAAGTATAGAAGAAATTAATTAAGAAAGACTTTGGAAGAAATTAGAAATAAAAATAACAAGTTTAGGACTTATTATGGGTAAAATAGAAATTAAAAGAAAAGTATGGGTAAGAAATGTAAATAACACATTTTTATGTGTTTAGAAGGTTAAGGAAATTAAATAAAGAATTTAGAAACAAGTTGTAAAAGAAACAGAGTTAAGACGGGGTTAAACGAGACCCGTATATAACTTAAGGTATACGAGGGGTATACCCGTAATTTAAGAAAAATAGAAGAAATCAATATTAAAGTATTTTTAATGAAAATATAAGTTATATTGGGAAAAGAAATAAATATGATACAGAGTATCATACGGACGTATACGAAAAATGTTGGTATACATGAATAGTACTCATATACGTGAATAGTATCCGTATACATGAATAGTACTCGTATACATGAATAGTATCCGTATACACGAATAGGAAACATGTATACGTGAACAGTAAAATACGAGACGTATACGTGAACAGTAAAATACGAGACGTATAAGTGAATAGTGAAATATGGTGAATAGTAAAATACGAGGCCGTATAAATGAATAGTAAAATACGAGACCGTATAATGAATAGTGAAATGAATAGTGAAAAATACTAAAACCTAATACAAGGTCCGTATAAGTCTAAAGTTGCTGACTGTGCAACTAAATAACTGCTAACAACGTCAGTATGTTAATGAATTAGAATTGAGCTTGAAACCGCTCCTAAATGAACGAACCCGTTTAACGATAAACTATTATACCCGGGTTAACCTAGAAAGAGGTTTAAGTTGAAAAGAGAACCAAATTAGTTCTAAGACACAGGATACTAATACTAGTTTTGGTTACAGATCTAGATAGTTGGAGGCGTTCGGCGGATTAGGCGAACGTGGTATTCAGAGCTAGCCAATCTCCGATGTACGGTATGGGATTTTTGTAGCTTGCTTGCTAACGGGGTCTACCTCGATTTGTGTGCTATGTGTTATCGTGATACGACCAAACAAGATTAAGCATGAAACCGATTTACTGTATTGTTATTGTGTGTCCATTGCACCTAACACGACTTGATCCAGAGCTTGTTCATTAACTATGTTTAGTAACAATTGTGTAAGGTCATGAATACTCCCCGTTGTTAGTTGGTTAATACCGAGAGAGGTTTAACTAACAAATTGTCATTGAGACTTCAACTAACTGGAACTTGGGGGAGAGGAATCCGGGACTGACTCCGGTCATGCATGTTTAGGTTAGGAGGTCGGCATCTGTATCAGATCTATCTTCCGCATATGGCTCGTCTACGACTTGTCGCCTAGGGTCGACAAACAGACCCGACCAGCTCGAGTGAACAGTTCGAGGTGGGAGGCAAATTCAGGAGGCTCGGGAGGGTCAAGCCTACACCCCTCATAACTTAAGAATTAATGTTTATTAACCCAATGGAGCTAATAACTCATTGGCTAGGGTTACTTTGACCCGACAAAAATAAACAATTCAGTTAGAGAACAACCAGTTCTTTTAAGAGAACGGTTCACACTTATAAGGTATGGTCAAACACGAGAACTAAGCAATTCTCAGGCCTCAGGAGTTAAGAATCTAATTTACTCATTAATGGGCGTCCATTACGATGTTCGATTTATTGGAGCTGTGAATGTTGCACATGGGTGTGTTGTTTGTTATCGTACTTCTTATTATTATCTGTATGAATAATCAATTGCATGTGTACGACAAAGTAGTCGTGTGTAGCCCTGTTTGAAATACCCCTGACCTTTAAAATATAATTAAATGATCTATTAATGATCTAAGATGATTAATAAACATCTGAACATTATTGGGGAACAATCTAAAAGATCTCAACAAGGCAAAACACGCCTTAAGATCGGTAAAGCCAAAAATGTGCTTTAAGACACCATGAAGATTGTATGACCTCAAATAGGATCCAAAGTGGATTCCTAAGTATTATAATGAAGTAAGGAACACAACAAAACCATTCTCAAAGAGAACTAAGCTCAGGAACACCCTGTGACACAAAAATGTGCACTAAAACACCTTAAAGCACGTTTTTGTGAGATTGTCTTCTAAATTGATTTTTAATGGGCTTAAAGATTATAATTACCCTTAAATATGATATTTTATCATATTATATCATATTAGGAATTTAATTCCAGAAATTTACGAATTTTTACAAATTTAATATTAAAATATTAATAAAACCCTAAAGTGGGGCCCGCATGAGTCAAATTGACCAAGTATGGTCAATGGTCAAATAATGACCCATTTGACCTCAAGGGAATCGGCTGGCAAGAGGGGAGGAGACAGCATACAATGATTGTTAGACAAATTGCTACCTAACACATTTACTTTTGAAAATAAACTTACTTTTTCAATTATTTCCAACCTTTCCCACCTCTTCCTTCCTCCTTGTCCGATCCCAGCCTCTCCAACCGAGCTCCTCTCCTTCCTAGCAGCTCTCAAGCTTTGTTCTTGAGCATGGAAGGCAGATCTAACTCCTAAGCTCTTAAGGTAAGTGTTTTAAGGTCATTTTTAGCTCTTTTTCTTCATCTCTTCACTACCTACACCTAGATTTCGTGGCTCATCTGTTCCTATGGCTCATTCTCAGTGTTCTAAGGTTAGAACAACTTCCAAACTCGGTTGAGACAAGTAGAGGGACCAAGGTTGCTCAAAAGTGCATTTTAAGGTAAAAACATACCTTAAGCCTCTCCACTCTACATCCGGTTTTCTTCCTTGAATTTTTATGAGTTTATACACTCATAATCTTCATATTTACATGTTCATTCAGTTGGTTAGCCATTTGGAGCAAGTGTGGCCGAGATCCAAGAGAAATACTCTCTTTTAAGGCATTTTTCCAAGGTAAAACCTAATAACAAGGCAACTTGTTGTGATCTAGCTATTTCCTATGTCAATATGGTGGATCTAACACCTTGTGGTGTGTTTGATTCAGGCCGAACCCACCTAGAACTTCCCTTGCATTTTTAAGGTGATTTTTGCCTTAAATCTTACATTAATTATTCCTTATGGTTAAGCTCAAGCTTGGAGTATAACCATATCTTGTTTTGGTGTATTAAACATGTCTAAATGAAGTGGTGAATTTTCCTACAAGTGACCGAGCCCATACAAGGATAAATCAAGGTATAAACACCTTAAACTTATGATTTTTATAATTTCTAAGCATATATATATATGAGAGTGAAATTATAAATATGGGTTATATTGACCTAAAAATGGAAAAAAATGACTAAGATAAATTAAGCTAGTCATTTAAGAGATTTAATTAGCATAATGGTCAAATTATAACATTATGTGGAAAAATAATTAAATCAAAGTGAGGCCGAGGATATATGTTATATTTTGAGACATTTATTGTGTAATTTATTTTGCAAGTTCAAGGTTGTAATAAGGCCATGTCATTAGGCCATTTTAATTTAAGTTTATAAGCTTATTTGATTTATTTATGCTTATAATTAAAGTTGGGGTCAAACGGTAATTACTAACTAAATATTAGGCCGAGAGCTTAATATAGAGGAAATTAGGGTTTTTAAATGAATTTAATAAAAATTATAACATTTTATAAAGTTTTGGGTCAAAATTTTAAAAATAGAAAAGTATGGGTAAAGCTTTGTAATTACCGAAAGGTTTGGGTCCAATTTGGTATTTGAAGTCAAAGTTGACTAAATAGGAGACTTTGACCAAGTTTGGAGAATTTAAGGAATTAAAATACTACCTTATAATAAGATAGTTATTAAATTGTAAAAGATTTATAAGTCTTGGGGTGATATTGTGATTTCCGAAAACTTGGGGTAATAAATGGAGTTTAGAACAAACCTTGGGTAATTAGGAATTTTTAGAAGTTGATTTGGTTAAATTTGGAGTTTATATGAATTATATGAGTATAATATAAGATATTTCATAAAATTGTTACAAATGGGTAACATATGTGGTAAAACCGAGATTTAGAGAAAGTATAAGGTTAATAATGATATTTATAACCTTTTGGTATAGTTTGGTAATTTTTGGAATTATATATGAAGTTTTATGAAGATATGTGTAAAATACATAGTTTTGGTGATATTAGAAACTATAGGCTATTAAATGGGGTTATTTGGTGGTTATAAGAAGTTAAGTGGTGGAAATTAAATTTAAATAGACCATGGGGTCTGTTCGGTTATTTTGAGGAAATATAACCATGGGTTATAATATGTTAAGGAATAAGGTACATACTATAAGTGTAACAAGGAAATATAATTTAGGGTTGATTTGTAAATTATGGAAGTTGGTGGGAATTAATTAATACCGAGAGTTTTAAGTGCTGCATGGTATTTTATAACAATATATAACCATAGGTTATAATTGTTTTAATGACATAAATGTCAAAATACATGTTATATAACTATAATATAACATTATGTAAATGTGTGGTGGATTTGTAAATACTTAAGAAAGATAGGTGTGTTCAAAATTAATATTTTTGGATGAAATTTATAATATGGTTTTCAATGTTATAAGAGTTATAACATTTATAATATAAGAAGTATTCATTAAAAAGAATGGATATATATTATAAGACTTACCATGTTATGAATAGTTCCATAATACATGTATATAAATAAATATATGTTATGGTGACATGGTTTAATAACTATAAATTATCATAATTAAATGATAATAGATGAAGAGGAAGGAATTATAAACATTGGATATGGGATTCTAATGTTAAGAAGTTTACATGGGATAATAAGGATTTATATGATTCAAAAGTATTGTTTGCGTATGAATTATACCACATTTAAAAAAAAAGAGACAAACCTTAGGAAAAAATACTAAGGTGAGATGTATAGTGCATGACAAAGAATCATACATGCAATAAAGAAACAAACTATACGATATACGAATATACATTAAGTTACATGCGATAACAAAGTTCAACAATAAGTATATTAATATACAAGGCAAGACTACGCATGTAATAAAACGTTACCAATCTCGAGTTAAGCCGAAAACCCGACAAACATTGACAGTTTATAACGGGGGATTAACCGGGAGGTATTAGTGACGGTACGGGGTACCGTAGAGTTGTACTGTTATACGGGATGCTAATCAGTAGCATTATGTGTTGTTTAGACTGCTAGAGACGACACACGGAGCATAGGACCTTGCTGATTCATACTCCACCGTAATACAACCCGGGTGAACGGTATGTTATTTATGTGGCTTGATTGTCTCTGAGGATTTCCTCAGTTCAGACATTGTGTGAAAATCTGTGACAAGATTGAATGTCTGCTTGTGTGAATTAATATGCTTGAGTTGCGTATTAAAGCTGCTTTGTTATTATTACTGTTGTGCGATAACAGTACCGTTCGTATATATGAACATATTATAAAACGAACTAGCGGCATTGATGCTATCTTATATGTGTAATATAAGGAACGTAAGTAAAACGTTGTAGCATTAGGATAATAAGATATATAAAATATCTGAGACTTATATACGGAGCACTGGCCTCTTTAACGCCGCTCTCGTATCTAGCACTGGATCCCGAGTCGACATACTCAGGATTGGACTACGACCTTGGTCTGCTGTGTTAGGAAAAAAAATAGTGAAGCGATGCGATGGTATAGATAAATTTATCAAAGGATGTGGCTCTTGCTGTGAACTGTGATCCATTAACGATACTAGGATACCGTGTCGTAACCGTAAGTATCAGGATAAACTTCCAACGAACTACAGATTGTTCGTAGGACGGAGACTCTACCGCTGGAGTGGCTACTGCCGTGGGTGACCCGCCATAAGAGATGGGTAACTTAGTGACACGTCATTCTAACGAGACGTTGTCCTTAGACATGACTGAACAATTACGAACGACTATATTAACTCGTACATTAGACGAACATTATTTGGGCTTGCATGCCAAGACGAGAGTTGATACTCGTTTATGATTCTCGTTGTTTCGCCTTATTGTTCATTGGTTGTGCTTTGTGGTTATGTGTGGTATGTTGGTGGATTTGTTTGAACGAGCCATTGTGCTCATATTGTGTGTTGTGAACTGGTTGTGTCGAGTCACCGTACTCATGTGTGGATTGTGGTTGGGTGTTTGGTCGAGTGAGTCGCTGAACTCAATTATGAATTATTAAGTGTTGTTGGAATGGAGTCTCTGTACTCATATAAGCGCTGTAAACGCTTTCAGTGGTTTATTGCGATGCGATGTGTGAAGCCGGGGGCTTGTTTGCTGTTTGAGTTTACTGCAATATATATTGTTGCTTTACAGTTTTAACATTAAACTATTTGCATGGAAATGAATTGCATGCTCTCGACCAAATAACTGAATGGTCCGAGGGTGCATGACAGTCAGGTAATAACATACTCAGCAGGGGCTGATTCCATACCACAAACTACCATTTTTTGCAGGTATGCAACTTCCGGTGTCAGCAAAGAGAGTGACGCACTGGGTAGTTTAATTACAGTTGTTTTGATATGCACTGTTGTATTTCGATACAAACCTAGAAACGTGTATAGGGTTGGGATACTTAGAATGCTCACTGTGAATGTAATTTTATATTGGTCTGGAAGGTTGGATCTATCTCTTGTTGTCACTGCGAGAAAATGTTTCGTATTTAAGAGCTTATCAGGAAGCACGTTATTACTCGTATGGGCGATCAAGAACGGTGACACCAGTAGTCAATTGTTGAGATTACCGCTGCGATTATATTGTTAAGTAAGATGATTAGGAGCCGAATAGAGTAGGGGTGTTACACTGTTAGCTTGTGGGCTGCACGTTTTCTGTACCAGCAACGTACTGAGCCCCTTGGGGCCTGTGATTTAAACTTTGCAGGTAGGTGTCAGACGAGGACTCAATCTGAGAGTAGGAGCGGGTAGAGTACTTCGGGTTGCTTTTACATTTGTTACACGAGTTGTGCATGTACGCTCGTTTAGTAATTGATGAGATGTTAGTATGATGTATTAGGATATGAGATACTCGGTATAAGTTGTGGTTTATGAATTATATTCGGTTAGTCAGACCGTGACTTGTATGAGAATAGGCCTAGTTAGTCACGTGGGTGACTAACGGCGGTAACACCAATTTAGTAGAACTTTTTCGCTGCGTTGTTAATGAACGAGATGGACTTAGGGCGACGATCACTATATTTGGAGCTGGGGTGTTACACCCTGTAACACCCCAACCGCTAATCCGTCCATTATCCTCTAATCAATCCCATACTTATCCTTCTCGCAGCGGAATACTTACTTACTCCCGGCGGGTGATACAACGCCGTTAACCCTCCAAGGTTAACAAGGCTACTATTACTTACCGTTTCGGTCTGATGATTAGAATGAAATACATACATACTACTTACTTTACAATACCAAATACTTAGCTTACATTTGATTACCGAGTATCCAAGTTTTACGAATTACATTCCATTGCTACTTCCCAAAAATGAAGAGTTTATACATCCTCTCCTTACTATCCAATCAAGGTTTCAATATCCAAAAAGGTGTACCACGTGGTACACCGGCTACACAAAAGGCCTTAGCCGTGTACAACTCAGTACACCGTTTCAATCCTACTACTACTCCAAAAAGAATCACATCTTGATCTTACTTTACCTTCATGCCTCGCGGGTACCTGTGGAGTAAAAACATTCCCCCTAGGGGGTCAGCTTACGCTGCATATGATAACCGCATACCCCGCGTACTAGCGAGGGTACGCCAATTAATTGGTCGAGTACATGCGGTTCGTTTCATTCATACTTACATACATGCTTTATACAATACAATACAATACATTCATTTTACCAAGCATACATACATACAATACATACAGGGATTACAATACAAGTCATTCATTCATACTTACCATACTCACCGCATTACGGAGATACAATTCTCCATTACATACAAAGGTCTTGTTAGCCTTATTACACACCCGGGTTAATCGGGTGTTCAATACTTTTACTCCGGGTCAATGACTTACAATAGTCAAGACCACACAAATACAATACTTACTTCTTACATACTTTACTTCCAGTTAAGTCGGTATGACCTCCGGGCAGGGATTACTACATCCCACCACCGGGCTTTAAGGTGGCCCACTAATCCAGGATGCTACCCATTCAAGGGATTTGGTCCAAGGAAAAGATTATAGCCAGGATTCGGATCCAACCTCTTGTGTCTCCTTATCCTCACGCGTGGCCGAAACTATATCGGGCTTCTACTCGTTCCATTTTACTCATTACTCATGTTAGGAGTTAGATCGTTAGGAATTAGTAGAAGTCCATACTTACTTCCATACATACATACGATACGCAAGTACTCATACTTACACATACACTTCATTTCCATTCATACATTTCATGAATTATACAAACTAAATGTTCAAGAGCATAAAACAAGAACAATATAGTTCAAACACAATTAGGTGCAATATAAGTCCGATTCGTGCATTTATCTTGTTGGTGATCACATAAGCACACAAATCGGGGTAACCAAGTTAGGATACAGGGCATGAAGAAATCATACCGTTCACCGTCGTAGGGTACTACCGGTTCCTTTGGAGCTCAACTATGGGATTCCTATACATACATGAAGTAGTATGATCAATGATCTAATATTGATCTACTTACTCCTTCATTGATACTTTCAATGCATACTTACTACTCCATTACTTTCTTACTTGGTTATAAAACCATTCTTTCCTTTACTACTTCATAAACTTACTTCCTTACACATTTACTTACTTTCTTACCATTATTACTTCATTAATGGTGTATATGCTACTTATACATGCATACCGGTGTATAGGCATATACATATACATACATATGCTTACTATAGTCATATTATAAAAACATTTTTTTTTGTAAGTGTTTGGGCCGTCCGACCCACCGTCCGACCCAACCCTAGGTCGGACCATTCCAGTAGGTTTTCGTCCTCTGAAATTACTCCCGTCCGACCCAGCACTGTTCTGTCCGACCCATACACCTCTGGGTCGGACCATTCCAGAAGGTTTCAGTTTTGTCATCCAAGCCATGTCCGACCCACGTCCGACCCAGGCTCTGGGTCGGACGAAGTCAGAAACTTCGCCATTAGAAAATTTTCCCGTCCGACCCACGTCCGACTCACGGCCCTGGGTCGGACCATTCCAGAAAGAATTACCGTCGTTTCTCAAGGCCCGTCCGACCCACGTCCGACTCACGGCTCTGGGTCGGACGGTTCCAGAAAGTTTATTTGCGTTGTTCAGGCCTTGTCCGACCCAGCGTCCGATCCAGGCTGTGGGTCGGACAGTAGCAGAACTTTGCTACAGGCCTTGTTTTCTTTTCCCAATTTCACCCATTGCTTCCCTATTCTTCCTACATGCATCCTAACATGTTTTAGTACTATTTAGACACTCTAAATCATGCTAATTCATTCCTTAATACATCACACAATCCTATGCTTATTTATACACTCAATTTCCCCAAGTTTCAACTCAACACTCCCATTGTTTCTTCCCTTACACCTTATGCTACAGATTTTTCCCTCTACTCTTATACTCCAATACCTCCTCATCCAATGCCACTCTTAGCATCTTAAATACATTAGCTCACAACCTAGTTCCATCTCATTTACAAACCCATATTCAAATCTGTTACAAGGTCCTAACATTCCTCCTAAACTCTCCAAATACTTCCTCTTCTTAAACAACTCAAGTCCTCTCCTTTCTACACAAATTTTGACATGGTCTCCCCTATAATTCTTACTTTCTCCACACATTATTTCAGCTCACAATTTCACATTCTCACAACCTGTTTGTACAATACACTATACTCACCATTCAACACTACTACACACATTAAAATTCCTGCACACATACACATACTACCCAAGGTTTTCCCAAGCTTTTAATACCCATTTAAAACTTCCAAAACTGTTACATTCTTTTCTCCAATACACTACTACATTACCACTACTCATTACTCAAATACATTACTTGTTTTTGATACTCAAAACTGTTACAACACAATATACACAACTAACTCAATGTAAGGGTATTTACCTTGTCTTGTTAGTCTCCTTTCTTTCCTTTCCTCTTCTCTTCTTTTCTTCTCTTTGTTCTCGGTCCCAATAGGGTTCCCTCACACAAAGTGCTACAGCACATAATACATACACCATACCATTTAGCATTCATTTTTATACTAACCCTAGAATTTGAGTTTTAGGGTTTAGAAAAGAGTGTTACCTTCCAATGAATGGATGAAGCTCTTGACTAGTGAAGGAACAAGATTTCTAGCCCACAAGAGAAGCCAAATCGGCTGGAGCAAGAGGAACAAAGCATTCAAAAACTGAAAATTCTTAAAATGCTAATGAGAGCTAGAAACGATGGATTTTCGGAATTCTTTTTACCTCAAGATGATAAGGAGGTGAAGGTGCTTCTAATGGTGGCTTCAAATCTCCAAATGGTGAACACCCATAAAATCGAAAATGGAGCTTTTAGATTTTTGAAAGGAGGGAAGTGTTCTCCTTTGCAAGGGGATTCCAATGGTACTAATTTTGTAATTTTTGGAGCAAGATTAGTGGGTTAACAAGAGGAGAGAAGGAGGGAGTTGTGTGAGTTTCTTCCTTTCTCCATTGGTGTCGCAAGGTAGAAGAAGAAGAGAGAAAAGAGAGAATAGAGAGGGGTGCAAAAACGTGAGTGAAGAGGGGAGTGAGGAGAGAGAGTCTAATTTTTTTTGCTTTTTACTTATTAGTTTTGTCCTTTAGCAAATAAGAGACAATTGAAGAGAGGGGGAGGCTCAATAAATCGGCCCACCTATGCACACACACTCACATTTTTTATTTTTATTTACAGAGTGGACACACTAAGTTTGTTTAATTGTATTCTCGCCCCACAACTTACCGGTTGTTACAGTTCTCACTAACCGGTACCCGTTTTCCGGAATTTTCTCGTTTAATTAGTTTTATTGGTTCCAAAGCTTCACTAATATTTATTAATGATTATTTAGTTGACCAATACTGTTACGGGTCTATTTGACCCGCTTAAAGTCACGTTTTCCCGGTTTCCTCGAAAAACGCGCTTTAAGGTTCGTTTATGCTTTTAACCCATTTTAAAGGTCCGTTTTCTTCGGGATTTATTCCCTAGTATTTATTTTAGTGTAATTAAGCCTTTAAAGATATAATTAGCCTAATTAATCACTGTTTTTAATTACGGGGTATTTCAATCTACCCCCCTTAAGAAACTTTGCCCTCAAAGTTGCTCAAGGTTATGGTTTACTATTTCTACTCATTTGGCAAACAATTGCCACAATGCATTCTACTACCACCTTACAAGGTGTTCACAATTCTTACACTGCCCGCATACGCAATTCAGATACCATGCCATATACTTAGTTCAAATACCATACGCAATACTCAATCCATACACAATGCTTCGTTCAAATACCATACACAATGCTCCATCCAATTCATACATTCCACAATACATTCGCAATACTTCACAATATCATTCGTGTCATATACCGTACGACACAAATGCATTACTCATTACATACATACCATACACATCGTACTACATACCGAATACTACTAGCACTACTTTGTGCCAATACAATACAATTAGCACTACATGTGCCAACAAAATACAATTACAATACATACATACTATGTCATGCTAACCGAAGCAATGCAAACGCAAAAGGCTCTACCCCCCTTAAAAAGGGGTACGCCCCGTACCCTCCGTGCTATACGGATACTAGACATCTAGTCTACAAACAGATTCGGGTACTTCGCCTTCATGGCGTCCTCTAATTCCCAAGTCGCTTCCTCGACATCGTGGTTAGACCACAAGACCTTCACCATTCGTACGGATTTATGGCGAGTGTCTCTTGTCTTGGTATCAAGGATTCGCAGTGGAGTCTCGACATATCTCGTCGTCGGCTCTAGGGATAGATGTTCGGGTTCTAATACATGAGAGGGATCGGCTATGTATTTCTTGAGTTGTGATACATGAAAGACATCATGAACACACCCCAATTCTTCAGGCAATGCTAGCCTATAAGCGACGGCTCCAATCCTCTCGGTAATGGTATACGGGCCTACAAATTTCGGGCTCAGCTTGCCCTTTTGGCCAAATCGAAAGACACCCTTCATAGGTGAGACACGCAAGAACACTTGGTCGCCCACGGCGAACTCAAGGTCGCGTCGTCGCACATCCGCATAGGATTTCTGTCTATCTTGGGCTGCTTTCATATTTGCTCGGATTTGTTGTACCTCAGCTTGTACTTGTTCCAAATACTCCGGTCCTATAATGACCGCTTCGCTTGACTCATCCCAACACAACGGGGTACGGTAAGGTCTACAATACAAAGCTTGGAATGGCGACATCTTAATCGAAGCATGGTAGCTATTGTTATACGAAAACTCGATAAGATGAAGCTTCTCAATCCAGCTCCCCTGGAAGTCTAAGGCACATGCCCTTAGCATATCCTCTAGTGTTTGGATGGTCCTTTCTGTCTGACCGTCGGTCTGTGGATGGAAGGCGGTGCTAAGCTTCAACTCAGTACCAAGCGCTTCCCGTGTCGCTCTCCAGTATCTCGAAAGAAATCTGGTGTCGCGGTCAGATACAATGGTTTTTGGTACTCCGTGGTGTCGGATTATCTCCTTGTCGAATAGCTCTACGAGCTTCGCCACCTTCCAGGTGTCCTTCATCGGTATGAATGGGCAACCTTGGTGAGGCGATCGACTACTACCCAGATCATGTTGAGTCCTCCCCTAGCAGGTGGAGTCCAACAACAAAATCCATGGAGATGTCGTGGAATTTCCACTCCGGAATGGGCATGGATTGCACCATTCCTCCCGGTTTCGGTGCTCGAACTTCACCTTCTGGCATGTGAGACACCTCAGAACATACTCAGTCACGTCTGATTTCATTCCTGACCACCAGAAGTACCTCTTCATGTCTTTGTACATTTTAGAGGCTCCCGGATGGACATGCAATGTCGAACAATGTGACTCTCGCAGAATGCGATCCCTTAGCTCAGCATTGCTTCGGGGGACGCATAATCTGCCATTCAAACGGATCAGACCATCTTCATGCAGTTTGAAGTCGTACTTTCGGCGCTCGAAGGTACCATCTGTGATTTTCTGTCTGATCTCTGTGAAGTAAGGGTCGCTCAACTGAGCGTCTCGCACCTCGTCAACCAAGCTAGAAGAAGCGAAGTAGCGAGTAGCGAATGGAGCGAGTGTGCTCGACGGCTCAGGGCGTCGACTACTACGTTTGCCTTCCCTTCTTTATACTGGAGGTTGATGTCGTAATCCGAGAGGAACTCCATCCACCTCCTCTGCCTTAGGTTCAATTCTTTCTGGGTGAATACGTACTGTAAACTTTTGTGGTCGGAGTAGATGGTGATGCTTACCCCATAGAGATAGTGTCGCCATATCTTCAAGGCGAAGACAATGGCTCCTAACTCTAGATCATGTGTCGGGTAATTCTCCTCATGCTTTTTCAGCTGGCGAGAAGCATAGGCTACTACCTTGCCATGCTGCATGAGTACGCATCCCATGCCCTTGCCCGATGCATCACAATACACCTCAAATCCCTCTGTGCCCTCTGGAAGTGTGAGAATTGGCGCTGAGGTCAATGAGTCTTTTAGTTTCTGGAAGGATACCTCGCACTCCTTTGTCCATACAAAGGGTGCATCTTTCTTCATCAATGACGTCATGGGCTTAGCGACTTTTGAGAAGTCCTTTACAAACCTCCGGTAATAACCGGCTAAACCAAGAAAGCTCCGGATGTCGGTAACAGTCTTAGGTCTAGGCCATGATCGCACTGCTTCGATTTTGGATGGGTCTACTGAAATGCCCGCGCTCGAGATGACATGACCGAGGAAAGATACCTGATCTAGCCAAAACTCGCATTTGGAGAACTTCGCATACAGCTGGTTCTCGCGCAGTGTCTCAAGTACTCTTCTCAAATGGTTTTCATGTTCTTCTGGTGACTTCGAATACACAAGAATGTCGTCAATAAATATTACTACCGAAGTGTCCAGCTGATCACTGAATAACCGATTCATTAGGTCCATGAATTTGGCTGGTGCATTAGACAAACCGAATGGCATCACCGTGAATTCGTAGTGGCCATATCTTGTTCGGAATGCTGTTTTCTGAATGTCTTGCTCTTTGATAGCAATTTGGTGGTAACTGGATCGGAGATCAATCTTAGAAAAGACGGATGCTCCCTTCAACTGATCGAACAGGTCGCCGATGTGTGGCAAATGGATACTTGTTCTTTACAGTGGCCGCATTCAATTCGCGGTAGTCGATGCAGAGGCGGAGACTACCGTCCTTCTTCTTCACGAAGAGGACCGGTGCTCCCCAAGGTGATACGCTCGGGCGTATAAACCCTTTGTCGAGTAAGTCATGTAGTTGTTCCTTGAGTTCTGCCATTTCTGCCGGTGCCATACGGTATGGTGCCCTAGCAATGGGACCAGTACCCGGTACAAGGTCGATTTCAAATTCTACCGCCCTTGTGGTGGCATACCAGGTAGCTCTTTCGGAAATACATCAGGGAATTCTGAGACTACTGCTACCTCGTCACTGAACTCTGGATCTCTCTCCAGGTCTTGCACGTGACATAAATACACTTCATGTCCTTTTCTGAGCTCCCGATACATTGCCATGGCGGAGATGACTGTAGTTGAAGGCTCTCTCGGTCTCTGGCGGTATGAAACAGTGACCCCAGATGGACTCTGAGCAGCAATCGGTGCTCGGCGCATAGGATTCTCCCCTTGTGCCGCTCCAACCAGTTCATTCCAATTATTAAGTCGAATCCCAATCCGTTGAATTCAATGAAGGAAATGGGAAACGCTTCACCTTTGATTTGAATGGTGGCTGATTTGTTATACTTGGTACACTGTACCCGCTCCTTCGATGGGAGAGTAACCAAGAAGTTCGGTAGCTCATCTGCATCTAGCCCCAACTTCTTCGCAAGAGATGGCGATATGAAGGTGTGAGAGGCGCCGGAGTCGAATAATACTGAGGCTTCGATGCCGTTTACTGGGAATGTTCCCGTTAGAATGGTGCCGCTCTTGCCGGCTTGTTCTTCGGTGAGGATGCTCAGGTTACCTTCAGTACCGAGTCCACAACCTATTGATTCATGAGATTATAAGTAAAGATGGTGGAACGCAAGTGGAATTTAATAACCAACACTGCTTTTATTGATTAACCAACCATCATACATAATGTGTCTCTAATACACGTTACTACTGGATTACATGCTACTACAAGATTAATACTTTCTAAAGGTAAGGTTCAGGCGTCCTGGTATCATGTGCGTGGCATTGATTATTGCCGGTGGTGCCGTATTCAACTTGATCTTCTGGATCCCGTGATACAGCAACCTTGACTTTCCACCCATGATTAGAACATCTCCTGATCTCAATACCAATTTTTCTGCGAGGTCCACACGCTTCCGCTCGCTATACAAAAGTACGGCGTCATCACCAATGGACCAAGACACTACGGGCACTCCTAGTTCAAGAGATTCCGCTGTCTCGTCCTTGTCTTGGTGTAAGCCAAGTCGCCCTTCTTTCTCATAGAAGTTGACGATACACAGGTCTGCTTCAAGTGCAGGGATTGGTTCATCTTCACATTGTTGTGCAATTTCTACAGCTTGTGTGACAAGCGTTTGGAATTCTGGGGGTATTGCTGGAGGTGTTGCTCCGTCTCCTGCTCGCGTTGTTTGGTATGTCTTGGTATAAGGGTTCCAGTCCTTTCCCAAGCACATCATTTTCAGCTTCATTGTAGCTCCACCGGGGAATTCGGGTGTATAAAATCCTCCTGGACCCGTTCCTAACTCGTTGCATCATCGGATGATTGAAATTTGTGCTTCGGGTGTCAGGTATCCTTTTAATAAGATCATACCTGGGCGGATGACCTGACACTGTTCGTTGTTGAAGTGGTGATTGGCGATGTCGGTCTCTTCATGAGGTGAGTTTGAAGGTATTGGGTAACAGATATGGAATTTCCCTAAGGTGGTAAATTCATCTAGAATGAGTTCTAGGCTTACTAATTCATTTCATGCTCAATACATACTTCCATGTTACTTACTCATGCTCAATTTCATACTTCAAGTACTTACGCATTCATGCTTTCATTCATACAATTACTTTAATACTTAGTCATGCTCTTCAAGGATTAAAGGTTACAGTGGTTACCTGGGCCGGACTTAGTCCCGGTCCCATCACGGTCTATGATGTGTAAGGCCGGCTGCCTCTGCGGTGCGCCCTTCTGCGGACCTCGGGACCCCTGTCCCTGTGAGGTGCTGGGCATGAGCATCGCCAGATGCAACCTCCTTGCCCTCACGCTGCTTGTAGCCCTGGTAGTTGCCCTTGGGCTTAGTTCTCCGGGCATGCATTGGCACGGTGGCCCGGTTTCTGACAAGTGAAGCAGCGGATCTCCCTTCCTTGGCAATCTGTGCCGGGATGATCCTTGTTGCAGTTACGGCAGATGTAGCTGCGGCCATCAGATTGGTTCTTTCCTTGGCCAAATCCAGAACCTATAGCTTCCAAGTTAGCAAGGTTCGATATACTTACAATACTCTACATACATACAAATTCACAAGCGTACTAATTCGGTTTCGGTTTCTTACCCCTGTAGGGCTGAGACCTCAGTGGCTTCGCTGCCACTGGTGCGGTGTAGGCAATCTGTAATGGCTCAGCTGCCTTGCCCTTCTCAGCATGGGCACCGCCGTCTCCGGAAGTGTTCTTCTGATGGGAATGCTTCCCTTTCCTTTTCTTCCATGGTTTGGATTGGTTTTGATCATCGGAGGGGTTACCCTTGCCGCTCACCTTGCGCTTCAGCGCTTGCTCCTCATCTCTTAGCTGGCAGGTGATCTCAACTCGAGATGCAGCGTGGTAACACTCCTGAATTACTTAGGCATTAGGTTACATTTACATACGGGAATACTAATTCGCATTACTCATGGCTTTTTAAGGGTTCAACTTGTTTACCTGAAGGGAGGTAAACCGTGTGAAGCCCATGCCATACCGGAGTCGATGGCTCAATCCGCCGTAGAAGCGGTCGACCAAGACTTGGCCGGTATACCCAAGGTCGGGTAGAAGTCGGAGAAGAGAGGTGAAGGTGCGGTAATATTCATCAACCGTCATCTTCTCGGTCATTTTTAGTGCATCGAGCTCAAGCCTTTTCTTGGTCTTGACATGCTCGGGGTAGTACTTAGATCGGAGGAGAGAGGTGAATGCTTCCCATCCGAATGCGGGTCAGCTATGTGCTCGGCCTTAACGAGCTTCCACCAGTCCATAGCCGCGTCTTTGAGGTAGTACGCAGCTATCCTCACTCGAACTCCAGCGGGAGTCTCAAGTGTCTCGAAGGCCGTCTCCATCTCGGAGAGGTAGGCCTCGAGCTTGGCGGGGTCGCTCTCGCCTCTAAAGCATGGAGGTCGAAGGTCGGCGACAGCTTTTACCCAATTCGTTTCTCGGGGATGAGGTGGGTCGGGCTGCTGCTGCTGCTGCTGCTGGTTTGTGTTGTTGTACAGCCGTGATTACATCCGGTAGCATCTGTGCTACCGTGGCGGCGACGATTTCGGCTATCGTCTGCGCGCTTGGTCCTTCGTTGCCCCCTCCTCTGGGACGACCTGGACCACGTCCTGACATCTGAACAAGTGTGGATTACATTAGATGTCGTGATACTATGACCTCATGGTCTTCATTCAAACAATGGTATCGTCTTTGCAGACGTTAGTGGTATCCGTTATTGCTAACGGTAGTTCCTAGTTAGGTTTCTAAATATCCGTCTTAAGACGGTTGAAATCCTAACTCGGTAATCACTACTCTTAAGATTCTAATCATCAGAGCGAGACTTCGCTCTGATACCACTTTTTGTAACACCCCAACCGCTAATCCTTCCATTATCCTCTAATCATCCCATACTTACCTTCTCGCAGCGGAATACTTACTACTCCCGGCGGGTGATACAACGCCGTTAACCCTCCAAGGTTAACAAGGCTACTATTACTTACCGTTTCGGTCTGATGATTAGAATGAAATACATACATACTACTTACTTTACAATACCAAATACTTACTTACATTTGATTACCGAGTATCCAAGTATACGAATTACATCCATGACTACTTCCCAAAAATGAAGAGTTTATACATCCTCTCCTTACTATCCAATCAAGTTCAATATCCAAAAAGGTGTACCACATGGTACACCGGCTACAAAAGGCCTTAGCCGTGTACAACTCAGTACACCGTTTCAATCCTACTACTCCAAAAAGAATCACATCTTGACCTTACTTTACCTTCACGCCTCGCGGGTACCTGTGGAGTAAAAACATTCCCCCTAGGGGGTCAGCTTACGCTGCATATGATAACCGCATACCCCGCGTACTAGCGAGGGTACGCCAATTTGGTCGAGTACATGCGGTTCGTTTCATTCATACATACATACATGCTTTATACAATACAATACAATACATTCATTTACCAAGCATACATACATACAATACATACAAGGAATACAATACAAGTCATTCATTCATACTTACCATACTCACCGCATCACGGAGATACAATTCTCCAATACATACAAAGGTCTTGTTAGCCTTATTACACACCCGGGTTAATCGGGTGTTCAATACTTTTACTCCGGGTCAATGACTTACAATAGTCAAGACAATACAAATACAATATACTTCTTACATACTTTACTTCCAGTTAAGTCGGTATGACCTCCGGGCAGGGATTACTACATCCCACCACCGGGCTTTAGGGTGGCCCACTAATCCAGGATGCTACCCATTCAAGGGATTTGGTCCAGGAAAAGATTATAGCCAGGATTCGGATCCAACCTCTTGTGTTCCTTATCCTCACGCGTGGCCGAAACTATATCGGGCTTCTACTCATTCCATTTACTCATTACTCATGTTAGGAGTTAGATGTTAGGAATTAGTAGAAGTCCATACTTACTTCCATACATACATACATACGCAAGTACTCATACTTACACATACACTTCATTTCCATTCATACATTTCATGAATTATACAAACTAAATGTTCAAGAGCATAAAACAAGAACAATATAGTTCAAACACAATTAGTGCAATATAAGTCCGATTCGTGCATTTATCTTATTGGTGATCACATAAGCACACAAATCGGGGTAACCAAGTTAGGATACAGGGCATGAGGAAATCATACCGTTCACCGTCGTAGGGTACTACCGGTTCCTTTGGAGCTCAACTATGGGATTCCTATACATACATGAAGTAGTATGATCAATGATCTATTATTGATCTACTTACTCCTTCATTGATACTTTCAATGCATACTTACTACTCCATTACTTTCTTACTTGGTTATAAAACCATTCTTTCCTTTACTACTTCATAAACTTACTTCCTTACACATTTACTTACTTTCTTACCATTATTACTTCATTAATGGTGTATTACTACTTATATATGCATACCGGTGTATAGGCATATACATATACATACATATGATTACTATAGTCATATTATAAAAACATTTTTTTTTGTAAGTGTTTGGGCCGTCCGACCCACCGTCCGACCCAACCCTGGGTCGGACCATTCCAGTAGGTTTTCGTCCTCTGAAATTACTCCCGTCCGACCCAGCACTATTCCGTCCGACCCATACACCTCTGGGTCGGACCATTCCAGAAGTTTCGTTTGTCATCCAAGCTCGTCCGACCCACGTCCGACCCAGGCTCTGGGTCGGACGAAGTCAGAAACTTCGCCATTAGAAAATTTTCCCGTCCGACCCACGTCCGACTCACGGCCCTGGGTCGGACCATTCCAGAAAGAATTACCGTCGTTTCTCAAGGCCCGTCCGACCCACGTCCGACTCACGGCTCTGGGTCGGACGGTTCCAGAAAGTTTATTTTCGTTGTTCAGGCCTTGTCCGACCCAGCGTCCGATCCAGCTGTGGGTCGGACAGTAGCAGAACTTTGCTACAGGCCTTGTTTTCTTTTCCCAATTTCACCCATTGCTTCCCTATTCTTCCTACATGCATCCTAACATGTTTTAGTACTATTTAGACACTCTAAATCATGCTAATTCATTCCTTAATACATCACACAATCCTATGCTTATTTATACACTCAATTTCCCCAAGTTTCAACTCAACACTCCCATTGTTTCTTCCCTTATACCTTATGCTACAGATTTTTCCCTCTACTCTTATACTCCAATACCTCCTCATCCAATGCCACTCTTAGCATCTTAAATACATTAGCTCACAACCTAGTTCCATCTCATTTACAAACCCATATTCAAATCTGTTACAAGGTACTAACATTCCTCCTAAACTCTCCAAATACTTCCTCTTCTTAAACAACTCAAGTCCTCTCCTTTCTACACAAATTTTGACATGGTCTCCCCTATAATTCTTACTTTCTCCACACATTATTTCAGCTCACAATTCACATTCTCACAACCTGTTTTACAATACACTATACTCACCATTCAACACTACTACACACATTAAAATTCCTGCACACATACACATACTACCCAAGGTTTTCCCAAGCTTTTAAACCATTTAAAACTTCAAAACTGTTACATTCTTTCCAATACACTACTACATTACCACTACTCATTACTCAAATACATTACTTGTTTTTGATACTCAAAACTGTTACAACACAATATACACAACTAACTCAAGGTAAGGGATTTACCTTGTCTTGTTAGTTTCCTTTCTTTCCTTTCCTCTTCTCTTCTTTCTTCTCTTTGTTCTCGGTCCCAATAGGGTTCCCCACACAAAGTGCTACAGCACATAATACATACACCATACCATTTAGCATTCATTTTATACTAACCCTAGAATTTGAGTTTTAGGGTTTAGAAAAGAGTGTTACCTTCCAATGAATGGATGAAGCTCTTGACTAGTGAAAGAACAAGATTTCTAGCCCACAAGAGAAGCCAAATCGGCTGGAGCAAAAGAACAAGCATTCAAAACTGAAAATTCTTAAAATGCAATGAGAGCTAGAAACGATGGATTTTCGAATTCTTTTTACCTCAAGATGATAAGGAGGTGAAGGTGCTTCTAATGGTGGCTTCAAATCTCCAAATGGTGAACACCCATAAAATCGAAAATGGAGCTTTTGGATTTTTGAAAGGAGGGAATGTTCTCCTTTGCAAGGGGATTCCAATGGTACTAATTTTGTAATTTTTGGAGCAAGATTATGGGTTAACAAGAGGAGAGAAGGAGGGAGTTGTGTGAGTTTCTTCCTTTCTCCATTGGTGTCGCAAGGTAGAAGAAGAAGAGAGAAAGAGAGAATAGAGAGGGGTGCAAAAACGTGAGTGAAGAGGGGGAGTGAGGAGAGAGAGTCTAATTTTTTTGCTTTTTACTTATTAGTTTTGTCCTTTAGCAAATAAGAGACAATTGAGAGAGAGGGGGAGGCTCAATAAATCGGCCCACATATGCACACACTCACATTTTTATTTTTATTTACAGTGGACACACTAAGTTTGTTTAATTGTATTCTCCCCACAACTTACCGGTTGTTACAGTTCCACTAACCGGTACCCGTTTTCCGGAATTTTCTCGTTTAATTAATTTTATTGGTTCAAAGCTTCACTAATATTATTAATGATTATTTAGTTGACCAATACTGTTACGAGTCTATTTGACCCGCTTAAAGTCACGTTTTCCCGGTTTCCTCGAAAAACGCGCTTTAAGGTTCGTTTATGCTTTTAACCCATTTTAAAGGTCCGTTTTCTTCGGGATTTGTTCCCTAGTATTTATTTAGTGTAATTAAGCCTTTAAAAATAATTAGCCTAATTAATCACTGTTTTTAATTACGGGGTATTTCAATCTACCCCCCTTAAGAAACTTTGCCCTCAAAGTTGCTCAAGGTTACGTTTACTATTTCTACTCATTTGGCAAACAATTGCCACAATGCATTCTACTATCACCTTACAAGGTGTTCACAATTCTTACACTACCAGCATACGCAATTCAGATACCATGCCACATACTTAGTTCAAATACCATACGCAATACTCAATCCATACACAATGCTTCATTCAAATACCATACACAATGCTCCATCCCATTCATACATTCCACAATACATTCGCAATACTTCACAATATCATTCGTGTCCTACACCGTACGACACAATGCATTACTCATTACATACATACCATACACATCGTACTACATACCGAATACTACTAGCACTACTTTGTGCCAATACAATACAATTAGCACTACATGTGCCAACAAAATACAATTACAATACATACATACTATGCAATGCTAACCCGAAGCAATGCAAAAGCAAAAGGCTCTACCCCCCTTAAAAGGGGTACGCCCCGTACCCTCCGTGCTATACGGATACTAGACATCTAGTCTACAAACAATTCGGGTACTTCGCCTTCATGGCGTCCTCTAATTCCCAAGTCGCTTCCTCGACATCGTGGTTAGACCACAAGACCTTCACCATTCGTAGATTTATGGCGAGTGTCTCTTGTCTTGGTATCAAGGATTCGCAGTGGAGTCTCGACATATCTCATCGTCGGCTCTAGGGATAGATGTTCGGGTTCTAATACATGAGAGGGATCGGCTATGTATTTCTTGAGTTGTGATACATGAAAGACATCATGGACACACCCCAATTCTTCAGGCAATGCTAGCCTATAAGCTACGGCTCCAATCCTCTCGGTAATGGTATACGGGCCTACAAATTTCGGGCTCAGCTTGCCCTTTTGGCCAAATCGAAAGACACCCTTCATAGGTGAGACACGCAAGAACACTTGGTCGCCCACGGCGAACTCAAGGTCGCGTCGTCGCACATCCGCATAGGATTTCTGTCTATCTTGGGCTGCTTCATATTTGCTCGGATTTGTTGTACCTCAGCTTGTACTTGTTCCAAATACTCCGGTCCTATGATGACCGCTTCGCTTGACTCATCCCAACACAACGGGGTACGGAAGGTCTACATACAAAGCTTGGAATGGCGACATCTTAATCGAAGCATGGTAGCTATTGTTATACGAAAACTCGATAAGATGAAGCTTCTCAATCCAGCTCCCCTGGAAGTCTAAGGCACATGCCCTTAGCATATCCTCTAGTGTTTGGATGGTCCTTTCTGTCTGACCGTCGGTCTGTGGATGGAAGGCGGTGCTAAGCTTCAACTCAGTACCAAGCGCTTCCCGTGTCGCTCTCCAGTATCTCGAAAGAAATCTGGTGTCGCGGTCAGATACAATGGTTTTTGGGACTCCGTGGTGTCGGATGATCTCCTTGTCGAATAGCTCTGCGAGCTTCGCCACCTTCCAGGTGTCCTTCATCGGTATGAATCGGGCAACCTTGGTGAGGCGATCGACTACTACCCAGATCATGTTGAGTCCTCCCCTAGCAGGTGGGAGTCCAACAACAAAATCCATGGAGATGTCGTGGAATTTCCACTCCGGAATGGGCATGGATTGCACCATTCCTCCCGGTCTTCGGTGCTCGAACTTCACCTTCTGGCATGTGAGACACCTCAGAACATACTCAGTCACGTCTGATTTCATTCCTGACCACCAGAAGTACCTCTTCATGTCTTTGTACATTTTAGAGGCTCCCGGATGGACATGCAATGTCGAACAATGTGACTCTCGCAGAATGCGATCCCTTAGCTCAGCATTGCTTCGGGGGACGCATAATCTGCCATTCAAACGGATCAGACCATCTTCATGCAGTTTGAAGTCGTACTTTCGGCGCTCGAAGGTACCATCTGTGATTTTCTGTCTGATCTCTGTGAAGTAAGGGTCGCTCAACTGAGCGTCTCGCACCTCGTCAACCAAGCTAGAAGAAGCGAGTAGCGAATGGAGCGAGTGTGCTCGACGGCTCAGGGCGTCGGCTACTACGTTTGCCTTCCCTTCTTTATACTGGAGGTTGATGTCGTAATCCGAGAGGAACTCCATCCACCTCCTCTGCCTTAGGTTCAATTCTTTCTGGGTGAATACGTACTGTAAACTTTTGTGGTCGGAGTAGATGGTGATGCTTACCCCATAGAGATAGTGTCGCCATATCTTCAAGGCGAAGACAATGGCTCCTAACTCTAGATCATGTGTCGGGTAATTCTCCTCATGCTTTTTCAGCTGGCGAGAAGCATAGGCTACTACCTTGCCATGCTGCATGAGTACGCATCCCATGCCCTTGCCCGATGCATCACAATACACCTCAAATCCCTCTGTGCCCTCTGGAAGTGTGAGAATTGGCGCTGAGGTCAATGAGTCTTTTAATTTCTGGAAGGATACCTCGCACTCCTTTGTCCATACAAAGGGTGCATCTTTCTTCATCAATGACGTCATGGGCTTAGCGACTTTTGAGAAGTCCTTTACAAACCTCCGGTAATAACCGGCTAAACCAAGAAAGCTCCGGATGTCGGTAACAGTCTTAGGTCTAGGCCATGATCGCACTGCTTCGATTTTGGATGGGTCTACTGAAATGCCCGCGCTCGAGATGACATGACCGAGGAAAGATACCTGATCTAGCCAAAACTCGCATTTGGAGAACTTCGCATACAGCTGGTTCTCGCGCAGTGTCTCAAGTACTCTTCTCAAATGGTTTTCATGTTCTTCTGGTGACTTCGAATACACAAGAATGTCGTCAATAAATACTACTACGAAGTGTCCAGCTGATCACTGAATAACCGATTCATTAGGTCCATGAATTTGGCTGGTGCATTAGACAAACCGAATGGCATCACCGTGAATTCGTAGTGGCCATATCTTGTTCGGAATGCTGTTTTCTGAATGTCTTGCTCTTTGATAGCAATTTGGTGGTAACCGGATCGGAGATCAATCTTAGAAAAGACGGATGCTCCCTTCAACTGATCGAACAGGTCGTCGATGCGTGGCAATGGATACTTGTTCTTTACAGTGACCGCATTCAATTCGCGGTAGTCGATGCAGAGGCGGAGACTACCGTCCTTCTTCTTCACGAAGAGGACCGGTGCTCCCCAGGGTGATACGCTCGGGCGTATAAACCCTTTGTCGAGTAAGTCATGTAGTTGTTCTTTGAGTTCTGCCATTTCTGCGGTGCCATACGGTATGGTGCCCTAGCAATGGGACCAGTACCGGTACAAGGTCGATTTCAAATTCTACCGCCCTCTGTGGTGGCATACCAGGTAGCTCTTTCGGAAATACATCAGGGAATTCTGAGACTACTGCTACCTCGTCACTGAACTCTGGATCTCTCTCCAGGTCTTGCACGTGACATAAATACACTTCATGTCCTTTTCTGAGCTCCCGATACATTGCCATGGCGGAGATGACTGTAGTTGAAGGCTCTCTCGGTCTCTGGCGGTATGAAACAGTGACCCCAGATGGACTCTTGAGCAGCAATCGGTGCTCGGCGCATAGGATTCTCCCCTTGTGCCGCTCCAACCAGTTCATTCCAATTATTAAGTCGAATCCCAATCCGTTGAATTCAATGAAGGAAATGGGAAACGCTTCACCTTTGATTTGAATGGTGGCTGATTTGTAATACTTGGTACACTGTACCCGCTCCTTCGATGGGAGAGTAACCAAGAAGTTCGGTAGCTCATCCGCATCTAGCCCCAACTTCTTCGCAAGAGATGGCGATATGAAGGTGTGAGAGGCGCCGGAGTCGAATAATACTGAGGCTTCGATGCCGTTTACTGGGAAGGTTCCCGTTAGAATGGTGCCGCTCTTGCCGGCTTGTTCTTCGGTGAGGATGCTCAGGTTACCTTCGGTACCGAGTCCACAACCTATTGATTCATGAGATTATAAGTAAAGATGGTGGAACGCAAGTGGAATTTAATAACCAACACTGCTTTTATTGAATAACCAACCATCATACATACTGTGTCTCTAATACACGTTACTACTGGATTACATGCTACTACAAGATTAATACTTTCTAAAGGTAAGGTTCAGGCGTCCTGGTATCATGTGTGTGGCATTGATTATTGCCGGTGGTGCCGTATTCAACTTGATCTTCTGGATCCCGTGATACAGCAACCTTGATTTTCCACCCATGATTAGAACATCTCCTGATCTCAATACCAATTTTCTGCGAGGTCCACACGCTTCCGCTCGCTATACAAAAATACGGCGTCATCACCAATGGACCAAGACACTACGGGCACTCCTAGTTCAAGAGATTCCGCTGTCTCGTCCTTGTCTTGGTGTAAGCCAAGTCGCCCTTCTTTCTCATAGAAGTTGACGATACACAGTCTGCTTCAAGTGCAGGGATTGGTTCATCTTCACATTGTTGTGCAATTTCTACAGCTTGTGTGACAAGCGTTTGGAATTCGGGGGTATTGCTGGAGGTGTTGCTCCGTCTCCTGCTCGCGTTGTTTGGTATGTCTTGGTATAAGGGTTCCAGTCCTTTCCCAAGCACATCATTTTCAGCTTCATTGTAGCTCCACCGGGGAATTCGGGTGTATAAAATCCTCCTGGACCCGTTCCCTAACTCGTTGCATCGTCGGATGATTGAAATTTGTGCTTCGGGTGTCAGGTATCCTTTTAATAAGATCATACCTGGGCGGATGACCTGACACTGTTCGTTGTTGAAGTGGTGTTGGCGATGTCGGTCTCTTCATGAGGTGAGTTTGAAGGTATTGGGTAACAGATATGGAATTTCCCTAAGGTGGTAAATTCATCTAGAA
This sequence comes from Limonium bicolor, assembly GCA_023374045.1. Taxonomy (NCBI): domain Eukaryota; kingdom Viridiplantae; phylum Streptophyta; class Magnoliopsida; order Caryophyllales; family Plumbaginaceae; genus Limonium; species Limonium bicolor. The sequence goes on along the minus strand of CM041779.1, from coordinate 147,744,947 downwards.
TGAGTTCTAGGCTTACTAATTCATTTCATGCTCAATACATACTTCCATGTTACTTACTCATGCTCAATTTCATACTTCAAGTACTTACGCATTCATGCTTTCATTCATACAATTACTTTAATACTTAGTCATGCTCTTCAAGGATTAAAGGTTACAGTGGTTACCTGGGCCGGACTTAGTCCCGGTCCCATCACGGTCTATGATGTGTAAGGCCGGCTGCCTCTGCGGTGCGCCCTTCTGCGGACCTCGGGACCCCTGTCCCTGTGAGGTGTGCTGGGCATGAGCATCGCCAGATGCAACCTCCTTGCCCTCACGCTGCTTGTAGCCCTGGTAGTTGCCCTTGGGCTTAGAGTTCTCCGGGCATGCATTGGCACGGTGGCCCGGTTTCTGACAAGTGAAGCAGCGGATCTCCCTTCCTTGGCAATCTGTGCCGGGATGATCCTTGTTGCAGTTACGGCAGATGTAGCTGCGGCCATCAGATTGGTTCTTTCCTTGGCCAAATCCGAACCTATAGCTTCCAAGTTAGCAAGGTTCGGTATACTTACAATACTCTATACATACAAATTCACAAGTGTACTAATTCGGTTTCGGTTTCTTACCCCTGTAGGGCTGAGACCTCAGTGGCTTCGCTGCCACTGGTGCGGTGTAGGCAATCTGTAATGGCTCAGTGCCTTGCCCTTCTCAGCATGGGCACCGCCGTCTAAGTGTTCTTCTGATGGGAATGCTTCCCTTCCTTTTCTTCCAAGGTTTGGATTGGTTTTGATCATCGGAGGGGTTACCTTGCCGCTCACCTTGCGCTTCAGCGCTTGCTCCTCATCTCTTAGCTGGCAGGTGATCTCAACTCGAGATGCAGCGTGGTAACACTCCTGAATTACTTAGGCATTAGGTTACATTTACATACGGGAATACTAATTCACATTACTCATGGCTTTTTAAGGGTTCAACTTGTTTACCTGAAGGGAGGTAAACCGTGTGAAGCCCATGCCATACCGGAGTCGATGGCTCAATCCGCCGTAGAAGCGGTCGACCAAGACTTGGCCGGTATACCCAAGGTCGGGTAGAAGTCGGAGAAGAGAGGTGAAGGTGCGGTAATATTCATCAACCGTCATCTTCTCGGTCATTTTTAGTGCATCGAGCTCAAGCCTTTTCTTGGTCTTGACATGCTCGGGTAGTACTTAGATCGGAGGAGAGAGGTGAATGCTTCCCATCCGAATGCAGGGTCAGCTATGTGCTCGGCCTTAACGAGCTTCCACCAGTCCATAGCCGCGTCTTTGAGGTAGTACGCAGCTATCCTCACTCGAACTCCAGCGGGAGTCTCAAGTGTCTCGAAGGCCGTCTCCATCTCGGAGAGGTAGGCCTCGAGCTTGGCGGGGTCGCTCTCGCCTCTAAAGCATGGAGGTCGAAGGTCGGCGACAGCTTTTACCCAATTCGTTTCTCGGGGATGAGGTGGGTCGGGCTGCTGCTGCTGCTGCTGGTTTTGCTGTGTTTGTTGTACAGCCGTGATTACATCCGGTAGCATCTGTGCTACCGTGGCGGCGACGATTTCGGCTATCGTCTGCGCGCTTGGTCCTTCGTTGCCCCCTCCTCTGGGACGACCTGGACCACGTCCTGACATCTGAACAAGTGTGGATTACATTAGATGTCGTGATACTATGACCTCATGGTCTTCATTCAAACAATGGTATCGTCTTTGCAGACGTTAGTGGTATCCGTTATTGCTAACGGTAGTTCCTAGTTAGGTTTCTAAATATCCGTCTTAAGACGGTTGAAATCCTAACTCGGTAATCACTACTCTTAAGATTCTAATCATCAGAGCGACTTCGCTCTGATACCACTTTTTGTAACACCCCAACCGCTAATCCTTCCATTATCCTCTAATCATCCCATACTTACCTTCTCGCAGCGGAATACTTACTTACTCCCGGCGGGTGATACAACGCCGTTAACCCTCCAAGGTTAACAAGGCTACTATACTTACCGTTTCGGTCTGATGATTAGAATGAAATCATACATACTACTTACTTTACAATACCAAATACTTACTTACATTTGATTACCGAGTATCAAGTATTTGAATTACATTCCATGCTACTTCCCAAAAAAGAGTTTATACATCTCTACTATCCAATCAAGTTTCAATATCCAAAAAGTGTACCGTGGTACACCGGCTACACAAAAGGCCTTAGCCGTGTACAACTCAGTACACCGTTCAATCCTACTACTACTCCAAAAAGAATCACATCTTGACCTTACTTTACCTTCACGCCTCGCGGGTACCTGTGGAGTAAAAACATTCCCCCTAGGGGGTCAGCTTACGCTGCATATGATAATCGCATACCCCGCGTACTAGCGAGGGTACGCCAACTATTTGGTCGAGTACATGCGGTTCGTTTCATTCATACATACATACATGCTTTATACAATACAATACAATACATTCATTTTACCAAGCATACATACATACAATACATACAAGGAATACAATACAAGTCATTCATTCATACTTACCATACTCACCACATCACGGAGATACAATTCTCCCATACATACAAAGGTCTTGTTAGCCTTATTACACACCCGGGTTAATCGGGTGTTCAATACTTTTACTCCGGGTCAATGACTTACAATAGTCAAGACCAATACAAATACAATACTTACTTCTTACATACTTTACTTCCAGTTAAGTCGGTATGACCTCCGGGCAGGGATTACTACATCCCACCACCGGGCTTTAGGGTGGCCCACTAATCCAGGATGCTACCCATTCAAGGGATTTGGTCCATGGAAAAGATTATAGCCAGGATTCGGATCCAACCTCTTGTGTTCCTTATCCTCACGCGTGGCCGAAACTATATCGGGCTTCTACTCATTCCATTTACTCATTACTCATGTTAGGAGTTAGATGTTAGGAATTAGTAGAAGTCCATACTTACTTCCATACATACATACATACGCAAGTACTCATACTTACACATACACTTCATTTCCATTCATACATTTCATGAATTATACAAACTAAATGTTCAAGAGCATAAAAAAAACAATATAGTTCAAACACAATTAGTGCAATATAAGTCCGATTCGTGCATTTATCTTATTGGTGATCACATAAGCACACAAATCGGGGTAACCAAGTTAGGATACAGGGCATGAGGAAATCATACCGTTCACCGTCGTAGGGTACTACCGGTTCCTTTGGAGCTCAACTATGGGATTCCTATACATACATGAAGTAGTATGATCAATGATCTATTATTGATCTACTTACTCCTTCATTGATACTTTCAATGCATACTTACTACTCCATTACTTTCTTACTTGGTTATAAAACCATTCTTTCCTTTACTACTTCATAAACTTACTTCCTTACACATTTACTTACTTTCTTACCATTATTACTTCATTAATGGTGTATCTACTTATAATGCATACCGGTGTATAGGCATATACATATACATACATATGATTACTATAGTCATATTATAAAAACATTTTTTTTTGTAAGTGTTTGGGCCGTCCGACCCACCGTCCGACCCAACCCTGGGTCGGACCATTCCAGTAGGTTTTCGTCCTCTGAAATTACTCCCGTCCGACCCAGCACTATTCCGTCCGACCCATACACCTCTGGGTCGGACCATTCCAGAAGTTTCGATTTTGTCATCCAGCCATGTCCGACCCACGTCCGACCCAGGCTCTGGGTCGGACGAAGTCAGAAACTTCGCCATTAGAAAATTTTCCCGTCCGACCCACGTCCGACTCACGGCCCTGGGTCGGACCATTCCAGAAAGAATTACCGTCGTTTCTCAAGGCCCGTCCGACCCACGTCCGACTCACGGCTCTGGGTCGGACGGTTCCAGAAAGTTTATTTTCGTTGTTCAGGCCTTGTCCGACCCAGCGTCCGATCCAGGCTGTGGGTCGGACAGTAGCAGAACTTTGCTACAGGCCTTGTTTTCTTTTCCCAATTTCACCCATTGCTTCCCTATTCTTCCTACATGCATCCTAACATGTTTTAGTACTATTTAGACACTCTAAATCATGCTAATTCATTCCTTAATACATCACACAATCCTATGCTTATTTATACACTCAATTTCCCCAAGTTTCAACTCAACACTCCCATTGTTTCTTCCCTTATACCTTATGCTACAGATTTTTCCCTCTACTCTTATACTCCAATACCTCCTCATCCAATGCCACTCTTAGCATCTTAAATACATTAGCTCACAACCTAGTTCCATCTCATTTACAAACCCATATTCAAATCTGTTACAAGGTACTAACATTCCTCCTAAACTCTCCAAATACTTCCTCTTCTTAAACAACTCAAGTCCTCTCCTTTCTACACAAATTTTGACATGGTCTCCCCTATAATTCTTACTTTCTCCACACATTATTCAGCTCACAATTCACATTCTCACAACCTGTTTACAATACACTATACTCACCATTCAACACTACTACACACATTAAAATTCCTGCAACATACACATACTACCCAAGGTTTTCCCAAGCTTTTAATATTTAAAACTTCAAAACTGTTACATTCTTTTCTCCAATACACTACTACATTACCACTACTCATTACTCAAATACATCTTTTTTTGATACTCAAAACTGTTACAACACAATATACAACTAACTCAAGGTAAGGGTATTTACCTTGTCTTGTTAGTTCTTTCTTTCCTTTCCTCTTCTCTTCTTTTCTTCTCTTTGTTCTCGGTCCCAATAGGGTTCCCCACACAAAGTGCTACAGCACATAATACATACACCATACCATTTAGCATTCATTTTTACTAACCCTAGAATTTGAGTTTTAGGGTTTAGAAAAGTGTTACCTTCCAATGAATGGATGAAGCTCTTGACTAGTGAAGAACAAGATTTCTAGCCCACAAGAGAAGCCAAATCGGCTGGAGCAAGAAGAACAGCATTCAAAACTGAAAATTCTTAAAATGCTAATGAGAGCTAGAAACGATGGATTTTCGAATTCTTTTTACCTCAAGATGATAAGGAGGTGAAGGTGCTTCTAATGGTGGCTTCAAATCTCCAAATGGTGAACACCCATAAAATCGAAAATGGAGCTTTTGATTTTTGAAAGGAGGGAAATGTTCTCCTTTGCAAGGGGATTCCAATGGTACTAATTTTGTAATTTTTGGAGCAAGATTAGTGGGTTAACAAGAGGAGAGAAGGAGGGAGTTGTGTGAGTTTCTTCCTTTCTCCATTGGTCGCAAGGTAGAAGAAGAGAGAAAAGAGAGAATAGAGAGGGGTGCAAAAACGTGAGTGAAGAGGGGAGTGAGGAGAGAGAGTCTAATTTTTTTGCTTTTTACTTATTAGTTTTGTCCTTTAGCAAATAAGAGACAATTGAAGAGAGGGGGAGGCTCAATAAATCGGCCCACATGCACACACTCACATTTTTATTTTTATTTACAGTGGACACACTAAGTTTGTTTAATTGTATTCTCCCCCACAACTTACCGGTTGTTACAGTTCTCACTAACCGGTACCCGTTTTCCGGAATTTTCCGTTTAATTAATTTTATTGGTTCTAAAGCTTCACTAATATTTATTAATGATATTTAGTTGACCAAATGTTACGAGTCTATTTGACCCGCTTAAAGTCACGTTTTCCCGGTTTCCTCGAAAAACGCGCTTTAAGGTTCGTTTATGCTTTTAACCCATTTTAAAGGTCCGTTTTCTTCGGGATTTTTCCCTCGTATTTATTTAGTGTAATTAAGCCTTTAAAATATAATTAGCCTAATTAATCACTGTTTTTAATTACGGGGTATTTCAATCTACCCCCCTTAAGAAACTTTGCCCTCAAAGTTGCTCAAGGTTACGGTTTACTATTTCTACTCATTTGGCAAACAATTGCCACAATGCATTCTACTACCACCTTACAAGGTGTTCACAATTCTTACACCACAGCATACGCAATTCAGATACCATGCCACATACTTAGTTCAAATACCATACGCAATACACAATCCATACACAATCTTCATTCAAATACCATACACAATGCTCCATCCAATTCATACATCCACAATACATTCGCAATACTTCACAATGTCATTCGTGTCATATACCGTACGACACCAATGCATTACTCATTACATACATACCATACACATCGTACTACATACCGAATACTACTACACTACTGAATACTACAATTAGCACTACATGTGCCAATACAATACAATACAATAGCACTACATGTGCCAACAAAATACAATTACAATACATACATACTACAATGCTAACCCGAAGCAATGCAAAAGCAAAAGGCTCTACCCCCCTTAAAAGGGGTACGCCCCGTACCCTCCGTGCTATACGGATACTAGACATCTAGTCTACAAACAATTCGGGTACTTCGCCTTCATGGCGTCCTCTAATTCCCAAGTCGCTTCCTCGACATCGTGGTTAGACCACAAGACCTTCACCATTCGTACGGATTTATGGCGAGTGTCTCTTGTCTTGGTATCAAGGATTCGCAGTGGAGTCTCGACATATCTCATCGTCGGCTCTAGGGATAGATGTTCGGGTTCTAATACATGAGAGGGATCGGCTATGTATTTCTTGAGTTGTGATACATGAAAGACATCATGAACACCCCAATTCTTCAGGCAATGCTAGCCTATAAGCTACGGCTCCAATCCTCTCGGTAATGGTATACGGGCCTACAAATTTCGGGCTCAGCTTGCCCTTTTGGCCAAATCGAAAGACACCCTTCATAGGTGAGACACGCAAGAACACTTGGTCGCCCACGGCGAACTCAAGGTCGCGTCGTCGCACATCCGCATAGGATTTCTGTCTATCTTGGGCTGCTTTCATATTTGCTCGGATTTGTTGTACCTCAGCTTGTACTTGTTCCAAATACTCCGGTCCTATGATGACCGCTTCGCTTGACTCATCCCAACACAACGGGGTACGGCAAGGTCTACCATACAAAGCTTGGAATGGCGACATCTTAATCGAAGCATGGTAGCTATTGTTATAACGAAAACTCGATAAGATGAAGCTTCTCAATCCAGCTCCCCTGGAAGTCTAAGGCACATGCCCTTAGCATATCCTCTAGTGTTTGGATGGTCCTTTCTGTCTGACCGTCGGTCTGTGGATGGAAGGCGGTGCTAAGCTTCAACTCAGTACCAAGCGCTTCCCGTGTCGCTCTCCAGTATCTCGAAAGAAATCTGGTGTCGCGGTCAGATACAATGGTTTTTGGGACTCCGTGGTGTCGGATGATCTCCTTGTCGAATAGCTCTGCGAGCTTCGCCACCTTCCAGGTGTCCTTCATCGGTATGAATCGGGCAACCTTGGTGAGGCGATCGACTACTACCCAGATCATGTTGAGTCCTCCCCTAGCAGGTGGGAGTCCAACAACAAAATCCATGGAGATGTCGTGGAATTTCCACTCCGGAATGGGCATGGATTGCACCATTCCTCCCGGTCTTCGGTGCTCGAACTTCACCTTCTGGCATGTGAGACACCTCAGAACATACTCAGTCACGTCTGATTTCATTCCTGACCACCAGAAGTACCTCTTCATGTCTTTGTACATTTTAGAGGCTCCCGGATGGACATGCAATGTCGAACAATGTGACTCTCGCAGAATGCGATCCCTTAGCTCAGCATTGCTTCGGGGGACGCATAATCTGCCATTCAAACGGATCAGACCATCTTCATGCAGTTTGAAGTCGTACTTTCGGCGCTCGAAGGTACCATCTGTGATTTTCTGTCTGATCTCTGTGAAGTAAGGGTCGCTCAACTGAGCGTCTCGCACCTCGTCAACCAAGCTAGAAGAAGCGAGTAGCGAATGGAGCGAGTGTGCTCGACGACTCAGGGCGTCGGCTACTACGTTTGCCTTCCCTTCTTTATACTGGAGGTTGATGTCGTAATCCGAGAGGAACTCCATCCACCTCCTCTGCCTTAGGTTCAATTCTTTCTGGGTGAATACGTACTGTAAACTTTTGTGGTCGGAGTAGATGGTGATGCTTACCCCATAGAGATAGTGTCGCCATATCTTCAAGGCGAAGACAATGGCTCCTAACTCTAGATCATGTGTCGGGTAATTCTCCTCATGCTTTTTCAGCTGGCGAGAAGCATAGGCTACTACCTTGCCATGCTGCATGAGTACGCATCCCATGCCCTTGCCCGATGCATCACAATACACCTCAAATCCCTCTGTGCCCTCTGGAAGTGTGAGAATTGGCGCTGAGGTCAATGAGTCTTTTAATTTCTGGAAGGATACTCGCACTCCTTTGTCCATACAAAGGGTGCATCTTTCTTCATCAATGACGTCATGGGCTTAGCGACTTTTGAGAAGTCCTTTACAAACCTCCGGTAATAACCGGCTAAACCAAGAATGCTCCGGATGTCGGTAACAGTCTTAGGTCTAGGCCATGATCGCACTGCTTCGATTTTGGATGGGTCTACTGAAATGCCCGCGCTCGAGATGACATGACCGAGGAAAGATACCTGATCTAGCCAAAACTCGCATTTGGAGAACTTCGCATACAGCTGGTTCTCGCGCAGTGTCTCAAGTACTCTTCTCAAATGGTTTTCATGTTCTTCTGGTGACTTCGAATACACAAGAATGTCGTCAATAAACTACTACCGAAGTGTCCAGCTGATCACTGAATAACCGATTCATTAGGTCCATGAATTTGGCTGGTCATTAGACAAACCGAATGGCATCACCGTGAATTCGTAGTGGCCATATCTTGTTCGGAATGCTGTTTTCTGAATGTCTTGCTCTTTGATAGCAATTTGGTGGTAACCGGATCGGAGATCAATCTTAGAAAAGACGGATGCTCCCTTCAACTGATCGAACAGGTCGTCGATGCGTGGCAATGGATACTTGTTCTTTACAGTGACCGCATTCAATTCGCGGTAGTCGATGCAGAGGCGGAGACTACCGTCCTTCTTCTTCACGAAGAGGACCGGTGCTCCCCAGGGTGATACGCTCGGGCGTATAAACCCTTTGTCGAGTAAGTCATGTAGTTGTTCTTTGAGTTCTGCCATTTCTGCCGGTGCCATACGGTATGGTGCCCTAGCAATGGGACCAGTACCCGGTACAAGGTCGATTTCAAATTCTACCGCCCTCTGTGGTGGCATACCAGGTAGCTCTTTCGGAAATACATCAGGGAATTCTGAGACTACTGCTACCTCGTCACTGAACTCTGGATCTCTCTCCAGGTCTTGCACGTGACATAAATACACTTCATGTCCTTTTCTGAGCTCCCGATACATTGCCATGGCGGAGATGACTGTAGTTGAAGGCTCTCTCGGTCTCTGGCGGTATGAAACAGTGACCCCAGATGGACTCTTGAGCAGCAATCGGTGCTCGGCGCATAGGATTCTCCCCTTGTGCCGCTCCAACCAGTTCATTCCAATTATTAAGTCGAATCCCAATCCGTTGAATTCAATGAAGGAAATGGGAAACGCTTCACCTTTGATTTGAATGGTGGCTGATTTGTAATACTTGGTACACTGTACCCGCTCCTTCGATGGGAGAGTAACCAAGAAGTTCGGTAGCTCATCCGCATCTAGCCCCAACTTCTTCGCAAGAGATGGCGATATGAAGGTGTGAGAGGCGCCGGAGTCGAATAATACTGAGGCTTCGATGCTGTTTACTGGGAATGTTCCCGTTAGAATGGTGCCGCTCTTGCCGGCTTGTTCTTCGGTGAGGATGCTCAGGTTACCTTCGGTACCGAGTCCACAACCTATTGATTCATGAGATTATAAGTAAAGATGGTGGAACGCAAGTGGAATTTAATAACCAACACTGCTTTTACTGAATAACCAACCATCATACATACTGTGTCTCTAATACACGTTACTGCTGGATTACATGCTACTACAAGATTAATACTTTCTAAAGGTAAGGTTTAGGCGTCCTGGTATCATGTGTGGCATTGATTATTGCCGGTGGTGCCGTATTCAACTTGATCTTCTGGATCCCGTGATACAGCAACCTTGATTTTCCACCCATGATTAGAACATCTCCTGATCTCAATACCAATTTTTCTGCGAGGTCCACACGCTTCCGCTCGCTATACAAAATACGGCGTCATCACCAATGGACCAAGACACTACGGGCACTCCTAGTTCAAGAGATTCCGCTGTCTCGTCCTTGTCTTGGTGTAAGCCAAGTCGCCTTCTTTCTCATAGAAGTTGACGATACACATCTGCTTCAAGTGCAGGGATTGGTTCATCTTCACATTGTTGTGCAATTTCTACAGCTTGTGTGACAAGCGTTTGGAATTCTGGGGGTATTGCTGGAGGTGTTGCTCCGTCTCCTGCTCGCGTTGTTTGGTATGTCTTGGTATAAGGGTTCCAGTCCTTTCCCAAGCACATCATTTTCAGCTTCATTGTAGCTCCACCGGGGAATTCGGGTGTATAAAATCCTCCTGGACCCGTTCCTAACTCGTTGCATCGTCGGATGATTGAAATTTGTGCTTCGGGTGTCAGGTATCCTTTTAATAAGATCATACCTGGGCGGATGACCTGACACTGTTCGTTGTTGAAGTGGTGATTGGCGATGTCGGTCTCTTCATGAGGTGAGTTTGAAGGTATTGGGTAACAGATATGGAATTTCCCTAAGGTGGTAAATTCATCTAGAATGAGTTCTAGGCTTACTAATTCATTTCATGCTCAATACATACTTCCATGTTACTTACTCATGCTCAATTTCATACTTCAAGTACTTACGCATTCATGCTTTCATTCATACAATTACTTTAATACTTAGTCATGCTCTTCAAGGATTAAAGGTTACAGTGGTTACCTGGGCCGGACTTAGTCCCGGTCCCATCACGGTCTATGATGTGTAAGGCCGGCTGCCTCTGCGGTGCGCCCTTCTGCGGACCTCGGGACCCCTGTCCCTGTGAGGTGTGCTGGGCATGAGCATCGCCAGATGCAACCTCCTTGCCCTCACGCTGCTTGTAGCCCTGGTAGTTGCCCTTGGGCTTAGAATTCTCCGGGCATGCATTGGCACGGTGGCCCGGTTTCTGACAAGTGAAGCAGCGGATCTCCCTTCCTTGGCAATCTGTGCCGGGATGATCCTTGTTGCAGTTACGGCAGATGTAGCTGCGGCCATCAGATTGGTTCTTTCCTTGGCCAAATCCGAACCTATAGCTTCCAAGTTAGCAAGGTTCGGTATACTTACAATACTCTATATACATACAAATTCACAAGTGTACTAATTCGGTTTCGGTTTCTTACCCCTGTAGGGCTGAGACCTCAGTGGCTTCGCTGCCACTGGTGCGGTGTAGGCAATCTGTAATGGCTCAGCTGCCTTGCCCTTCTCAGCATGGGCACCGCCGTCTCCGAAGTGTTTCTTCTGATGGGAATGCTTCCCTTCCTTTTCTTCCAAGGTTTGGATTGGTTTTGATCATCGGAGGGGTTACCTTTGCCGCTCACCTTGCGCTTCAGCGCTTGCTCCTCATCTCTTAGCTGGCAGGTGATCTCAACTCGAGATGCAGCGTGGTAACACTCCTGAATTACTTAGGCATTAGGTTACATTTACATACGGGAATACTAATTCACATTACTCATGGCTTTTTAAGGGTTCAACTTGTTTACCTGAAGGGAGGTAAACCGTGTGAAGCCCATGCCATACCGGAGTCGATGGCTCAATCCGCCGTAGAAGCGGTCGACCAAGACTTGGCCGGTATACCCAAGGTCGGGTAGAAGTCGGAGAAGAGAGGTGAAGGTGCGGTAATATTCATCAACCGTCATCTTCTCGGTCATTTTTAGTGCATCGAGCTCAAGCCTTTTCTTGGTCTTGACATGCTCGGGGTAGTACTTAGATCGGAGGAGAGAGGTGAATGCTTCCCATCCGAATGCAGGGTCAGCTATGTGCTCGGCCTTAACGAGCTTCCACCAGTCCATAGCCGCGTCTTTGAGGTAGTACGCAGCTATCCTCACTCGAACTCCAGCGGGAGTCTCAAGTGTCTCGAAGGCCGTCTCCATCTCGGAGAGGTAGGCCTCGAGCTTGGCGGGGTCGCTCTCGCCTCTAAAGCATGGAGGTCGAAGGTCGGCGACAGCTTTTACCCAATTCGTTTCTCGGGGATGAGGTGGGTCGGGCTGCTGCTGCTGCTGCTGGTTTTGCTGTGTTTGTTGTACAGCCGTGATTACATCCGGTAGCATCTGTGCTACCGTGGCGGCGACGATTTCGGCTATCGTCTGCGCGCTTGGTCCTTCGTTGCCCCCTCCTCTGGGACGACCTGGACCACGTCCTGACATCTGAACAAGTGTGGATTACATTAGATGTCGTGATACTATGACCTCATGGTCTTCATTCAAACAATGGTATCGTCTTTGCAGACGTTAGTGGTATCCGTTATTGCTAACGGTAGTTCCTAGTTAGGTTTCTAAATATCCGTCTTAAGACGGTTGAAATCCTAACTCGGTAATCACTACTCTTAAGATTCTAATCATCAGAGCGAGACTTCGCTCTGATACCACTTTTTGTAACACCCCAACCGCTAATCCTTCCATTATCCTCTAATCAATCCCATACTTACCTTCTCGCAGCGGAATACTTACTACTCCCGGCGGGTGATACAACGCCGTTAACCCTCCAAGGTTAACAAGGCTACTACTTACCGTTTCGGTCTGATGATTAGAATGAAATACATACATACTACTTACTTTACAATACCAAATACTTAGCTTACATTTGATTACCGAGTATCCAAGTTTACGAATTACATTCCTGCTACTTCCCAAAAATGAAGAGTTTATACATCCTCTCCTTACTATCCAATCAAGTTCAATATCCAAAAAGGTGTACCACATGGTACACCGGCTACACAAAGGCCTTAGCCGTGTACAACTCAGTACACCGTTCAATCCTACTACTACTCCAAAAAGAATCACATCTTGACCTTACTTTACCTTCACGCCTCGCGGGTACCTGTGGAGTAAAAACATTCCCCCTAGGGGGTCAGCTTACGCTGCATATGATAACCGCATACCCCGCGTACTAGCGAGGGTACGCCAACTATTTGGTCGAGTACATGCGGTTCGTTTCATTCATACATACATACATGCTTTATACAATACAATACATTCATTTTACCAAGCATACATACATACAATACATACAAGGTACAATACAAGTCATTCATTCATACTTACCATACTCACCGCATCACGGAGATACAATTCTCCAATACATACAAAGGTCTTGTTAGCCTTATTACACACCCGGGTTAATCGGGTGTTCAATACTTTTACTCCGGGTCAATGACTTACAATAGTCAAGACCAACAAATACAATACTTACTTCTTACATACTTTACTTCCAGTTAAGTCGGTATGACCTCCGGGCAGGGATTACTACATCCCACCACCGGGCTTTAGGGTGGCCCACTAATCCAGGATGCTACCCATTCAAGGGATTTGGTCCATGGAAAAGATTATAGCCAGGATTCGGATCCAACCTCTTGTGTCTCCTTATCCTCACGCGTGGCCGAAACTATATCGGGCTTCTACTCATTCCATTTACTCATTACTCATGTTAGGAGTTAGATGTTAGGAATTAGTAGAAGTCCATACTTACTTCCATACATACATACATACGCAAGTACTCATACTTACACATACACTTCATTTCCATTCATACATTTCATGAATTATACAAACTAAATGTTCAAGAGCATAAAACAAGAACAATATAGTTCAAACACAATTAGTGCAATATAAGTCCGATTCGTGCATTTATCTTATTGGTGATCACATAAGCACACAAATCGGGGTAACCAAGTTAGGATACAGGGCATGAGGAAATCATACCGTTCACCGTCGGGTACTACCGGTTCCTTTGGAGCTCAACTATGGGATTCCTATACATACATGAAGTAGTATGATCAATGATCTATTATTGATCTACTTACTCCTTCATTGATACTTTCAATGCATACTTACTACTCCATTACTTTCTTACTTGGTTATAAAACCATTCTTTTCCTTTACTACTTCATAAACTTACTTCCTTACACATTTACTTACTTTCTTACCATTATTACTTCATTAATGGTGTATTACTACTTATACATGCATACCGGTGTATAGGCATATACATATACATACATATGATTACTATAGTCATATTATAAAAACATTTTTTTTTGTAAGTGTTTGGGCCGTCCGACCCACCGTCCGACCCAACCCTGGGTCGGACCATTCCAGTAGGTTTTCGTCCTCTGAAATTACTCCCGTCCGACCCAGCACTATTCCGTCCGACCCATACCTCTGGGTCGGACCATTCCAGAAGTTTCGATTTGTGACTCCAGCCATGTCCGACCCACTCCGACCCAGGCTCTGGGTCGGACGAAGTCAGAAACTTCGCCATTAGAAAATTTTCCCGTCCGACCCACGTCCGACTCACGGCCCTGGGTCGGACCATTCCAGAAAGAATTACCGTCGTTTCTCAAGGCCCGTCCGACCCACGTCCGACTCACGGCTCTGGGTCGGACGGTTCCAGAAAGTTTATTTTCGTTGTTCAGGCCTTGTCCGACCCAGCGTCCGATCCAGCTGTGGGTCGGACAGTAGCAGAACTTTGCTACAGGCCTTGTTTTCTTTTCCCAATTTCACCCATTGCTTCCCTATTCTTCCTACATGCATCCTAACATGTTTTAGTACTATTTAGACACTCTAAATCATGCTAATTCATTCCTTAATACATCACACAATCCTATGCTTATTTATACACTCAATTTCCCCAAGTTTCAACTCAACACTCCCATTGTTTCTTCCCTTATACCTTATGCTACAGATTTTTCCCTCTACTCTTATACTCCAATACCTCCTCATCCAATGCCACTCTTAGCATCTTAAATACATTAGCTCACAACCTAGTTCCATCTCATTTACAAACCCATATTCAAATCTGTTACAAGGTACTAACATTCCTCCTAAACTCTCCAAATACTTCCTCTTCTTAAACAACTCAAGTCCTCTCCTTTCTACACAAATTTTGACATGGTCTCCCCTATAATTCTTACTTTCTCCACACATTATTTCAGCTCACAATTCACATTCTCACAACCTGTTTTACAACACTATACTCACCATTCAACACTACTACACACATTAAAATTCCTGCACACATACACATACTACCCAAGGTTTTCCCAAGCTTTTAAACCATTTAAAACTTCAAAACTGTTACATTCTTCTCCAATACACTACTACATTACCACTACTCATTACTCAAATACATTACTTGTTTTTGATACTCAAAACTGTTACAACACAATATACACAACTAACTCAAGGTAAGGGTATTTACCTTGTCTTGTTAGTTTCCTTTCTTTCCTTTCCTCTTCTTCTTCTTTCTTCTCTTTGTTCTCGGTCCCAATAGGGTTCCCACACAAAGTGCTACAGCACATAATACATACACCATACCATTTAGCATTCATTTTTATACTAACCCTAGAATTTGAGTTTTAGGGTTTAGAAAAGAGTGTTACCTTCCAATGAATGGATGAAGCTCTTGACTAGTGAAGAACAAGATTTCTAGCCCACAAGAGAGCCAAATCGGCTGGAGCAAGAGGAACAAGCATTCAAAAACTGAAAATTCTTAAAATGCTAATGAGAGCTAGAAACGATGGATTTTCGAATTCTTTTTACCTCAAGATGATAAGGAGGTGAAGGTGCTTCTAATGGTGGCTTCAAATCTCCAAATGGTGAACACCCATAAAATCGAAAATGGAGCTTTTATTTTTGAAAGGAGGGAAGTGTTCTCCTTTGCAAGGGGATTCCAATGGTACTAATTTTGTAATTTTTGGAGCAAGATTAGTGGGTTAACAGAGGAGAGAAGGAGGAGTTGTGTGAGTTTCTTCCTTTCTCCATTGGTGTCGCAAGGTAGAAGAAGAAGAGAGAAAAGAGAGAATAGAGAGGGGTGCAAAAACGTGAGTGAAGAGGGGAGTGAGGAGAGAGAGTCTAATTTTTTTTGCTTTTTACTTATTAGTTTTGTCCTTTAGCAAATAAAGACAATTGAAGAGAGGGGGAGGCTCAATAAATCGGCCCACCTATGCACACACACTCACATTTTTATTTTTATTTACAAGTGGACACACTAAGTTTGTTTAATTTGTCATTCTCCCCCACAACTTACCGGTTGTTACAGTTCTCACTAACCGGTACCCGTTTTCCGGAATTTTCTCGTTTAATTAATTTTTATTGGTTAAAGCTTCACTAATATTTATTAATGATATTTAGTTGACCAATACTGTTACGAGTCTATTTGACCCGCTTAAAGTCACGTTTTCCCGGTTTCCTCGAAAAACGCGCTTTAAGGTTCGTTTATGCTTTTAACCCATTTTAAAGGTCCGTTTTCTTCGGGATTTATTCCCTAGTATTTATTTTAGTGTAATTAAGCCTTTAAAGATATAATTAGCCTAATTAATCACTGTTTTTAATTACGGGGTATTTCACACCCCGTCAACCTTGATCCAATTCTACAAGGGGCTTGCAGAATTGAATCAAGAGGAGCCATATGTTACCGTAGGTGGCTATACCACAACATGTTCAAAATTATCTCCCGCTACCCTCTAATTCTCTAACTGCACACTAATATAAAGCTATCCACTCAGTATTACGCATTATCTCATACTCGCATCAGATTGTTGACCATTAGAAACTTTTGGTTCCTATTATCGCACATTCTTCGATATGGTTTGCTTCATTACTAGTGTATAGGTCTAAGAGGAGCTCTCGTGGAAAGTTGTTTTACAGCAGGTCCTGTTGGTAAGACTTTGCTGATTCATTTGGTTTATCATGTTTGAAAGTGAAAATTTGTCTTGTGTAAGTACGTAAACTTGTGATCTTTGTTCAGTTAATGTCTATGTCCCCAAGGATAGAGTGACCAATCTTCATCAAGGGTATGGATTTGTTGAATTTCGTAGTGAAGAAGATGCTGACTACGTAAGTTGATACATGCTCCTGTACTTGTTAAAAAAGCTAATGAGTTCATACTTACGTTGCTGACTTATGTACATTACACATTGAATATCATGCTGAGAAGCTTATCATCTCTTCTGATCTAGGCAATTAAATTTTTTAACATGATCAAGCTTTAATTATGGGAAGGCTATACGTGTCAATAAGGTACCAAATCTGTTGACTGGATAGGACAAATCTGTATGTGTTCCTAGTTTCTTTTTGTCAATGGAAAATGAGCTGGATTTCCTTTGCAATCCTTTGTCTTGCAATGTTCTTTCCGCCAGGCTTGTCAAGATAAGAAAGTGTCTTGATGTTGGGGCAATCTCTTCATTGGAAACCTTGACCCTGTGAGTTAATGCTGCCAGTTGACACCTACCACCCCCGTGTAGTGGTCTGTCAAATATGTTGTCTAATGACGCTTTTGTAACTGCAGGATGTTGATGATGATTACTGTATGACATTTTCAGTGCTTTTGGGAGTGATTGTAACAAACCCCAAGGTTCTTATCGTTTTCTGGTTTTACATGTAGTTATAGTTTCTATGAGGCCTACGATATTTTACCATACATTGGTTAAGTTGTGCATCGACTTCTTGAATCACTTCATGAATGCCTAAGATTTTAGGTTCCGTTTTTTGTATATCTGTCGGTGATTGATATGAGATTATATTTGTATTCTGGACTGGTTTAGTCGCTTAATTAACTGGCTGCTAGTTGTGAGTAGTTGCAATTAATATTCAGAAGAATCAGCTTGACTGTAATTAGTTGTTTCCATAACTAGAATGAAGACATTTTTTTTCATGTTTGTTTAGATTTTTGAAGTGGGGAAGATGTGAATTATAGTAGGAGTGAAAATTAGGTCGAGTACAGTCACAGATAAGCTCCAATTTAATTCTTTATTTGGTACCAGGATCATAAGTTTGTCATAAATTAGGTTTGGGGTAAAAAGTAGTTACCTGGATCTGTTGATTTGAACTGGGCGCTGAAGCTGTAAAAAAAACTGGCACAATCCGTATACTAGTCAAAAGCTTCTTTCTGTTTATTTTTTTACCACCTCCACCTCATCAACAACAGTTCAGACCACAATACCTGGCATTAGACCTGGCAATTTGGGTCGATGGGTCGGGTTGATATCAACCCTAACCCAACCCAT
This sequence comes from Limonium bicolor, assembly GCA_023374045.1. Classification (NCBI taxonomy): domain Eukaryota; kingdom Viridiplantae; phylum Streptophyta; class Magnoliopsida; order Caryophyllales; family Plumbaginaceae; genus Limonium; species Limonium bicolor. The sequence continues at coordinate 147,726,847 of CM041779.1, read as the reverse complement.
TTAATATCATCAACCCCAACCCACCCAAAAAGGAGGGTCAGAAAATCATGACCCTAACCCACCCTTTAAAATCCGTCAACCCTAACCAACCCCATCCAACCCATTTTTTAAGCATACAATAATTTAGATGGATGGGAGAAGTAGAAATAAAAAAATCCAAAAACATTGAGTGCTAGCTAGCACACTAATAGGATGAAACAAAGGAAGATAAGTAATCTTGCTTCATCGACCCAAGTTTAAATGAATTTCATGTTATGTAAAGAGATCCAAAGTCTGCACCAATTTCCCATAAATAGAATAACTCGTATTTTTTTCCATAAGTTTATTTTTATCAATCTGAGCTAAACCTCTACCGCTGTTGGGGAGGAATCCTATCTCGATACGCAATGCCTAAATAAAAAGTGGAACGGGAAATGAGATTCATTATGCATTAGAGAAATATACTAAAGACAAATCTTCTAAAGTTAGAAATAATTTAAATAAGAGCTCAAAGCCTCAAACTATGACTGGTAGTTTTAAAATATTACACCTGTTTAAAATGAGTGCTCATGCCCTAAAAAGTACAATAACAATCACTTCTTAACCATACAACAGTTGAGGAACTTTTATGCAGCATACTATTCTTTGCTGGCTTCAGAATTCACAAAGAGGTTTATAAACAAGATCCCACTTACAAAAAATATATATCACCTACTTTTGTTCACCCTTCTAGATAATTTAAATATACCTATGTTCTCAAGAACGTAATGACAGTGAGAATAAGAAAAACAAACCTTGGGCAGAGATGAAGAGCGACATAGACATTGTTAGAATTAATGCTAAATCCGTTGAGTTACTCTTGTGAAGTTAATTGGTTTCGTCATCCAAATAATTTATTATTCACGAAGAGTTTCACGGAAGTTGAAGATGCATTAATGGGAGCATTTATGTGGTGCAAATTAATGGCGTCTAAAGCATTTGGTTTTCTAACATTATGAGGAGAGTTATGAGGAAGTTAAAATATTTGAAAGAAGAAGTTATGACTTCTGGCTTTCTATATACCCAGGTGTTAGTTGTTTCTAGGTGTTAATGGATTGTGTTAATTAAGTTGTAACTGTTGTAACTTGTGAGCCATTATGTAGCGGTTGTTACAAGGTTAACGTTGGGATAAGTGAAGGGTTTAGATCTAGCACTATAAATAGATCTAGTAACCCGTAGCTTTGGATCATCCCAACTTGTAGGGATCACATCTAAGGGAGTCAAGGGTGGTTCTATGGGAACTCAAAGGGACTCAGGTAAAAACACCAAGGGAAACACGGGAAACACGGGTTGATGAGTTGGTTGGGTAATCCTCATGTAAACTTGTAATCCTCATCTTCTTAATGAAAGTTGTTCTATCTCCTCCCGTGGACGTAGGTCATGTTTGGACCGAACCACGTATATCCTTGTGTCACTAATTTTATCATTACATTATCTTGTGGGTTTTTCTTCTTCAGTAACCATGACGATCTCACCACGATCCTGGGAAAATGGGCCCGAAATCCTAACAGACATGAACAACAACGTAGAGAAGAAAGATGGATGTGAGTCTACAAGATGAGAGCATTAGGGTTTTCAATATTATGTAAAGGTCTCGTTGGGCCCTTTATTTGATATGCAGCTGGTTGAACCGTCTGTTTAGTTAATATTGTGTGATATTATTATAGGTTGGATAGTCCAACTGCACTTGGGCTTAAGACTAAGGTATAGTTTGATTTGAAAATAATATATATATATATGTGAATTAATATTTTTATTTTTATAATAACAAATATTTTCGGGTTTCGGGTTGGGTCATGGGTTTAGATCTCTACCCTAACCAACCCACAAAATTAGCTAATTACCCTAACCCAACCCAAAAAATAGATGGGTCAATAATCAAGACCCTAACCCGCAAAAATATGGGTTGGGTTCGGGTTGGGTTTCGGGTTGGGTCAAAATTGCCAGGTCTACCTGGCATGCCCCCACCTCGATCCTCAGGGAATGCAAGGCATGCCACCACCTATGCAACAAAGGCCTCCAGCACCAATGGCACCGTCAAAGGCCTCAGCAATTAGGTCAAAGGCAGGGGCGGATTGAGGCGGGTCCCGGACCCATAGCTTTTTTTATAATAAAAAAAAATATTTTTTAAAGTATAGTTTTAATAAAATAAAATTGAGTAAATTACTGAAAATTGATAATAATTTAGTGGTAGAGACATGTTCCTATATGTAAGGTTGGAAGTTCAATTATTGTCGACGTATTTTTAGGTTTTTAATATTATGAAACAAAATTATTCATTTGATCCCATGTTAAAGTCTAACTCCATATTTAACTATTTAAAAAACGAGTTTAATTTTGAAGTACTACTTACTTATTTAAAATTGGAATATTATATATATATATATTAATGCAGAAAAAATTTAGGGCACCACATTTATATGTTATACCTTCAAATTTAATATATGTTACTGCCGAAAAAAAACTTGGACCCCGTAAGGTTTGTTGTCTGGGTCCACCACTGCAAAGGCCGCCTCATATGCAGCAGCAGATGTCCATGCCGCCTCCCCCACCTCCAACGGGTTAGGATGCCAGATTTGAGTGTATTTGCATTTGCAAAAAGTCTGGGTGCATGGGCTGTGTATTTGAGATTTTTTGTTCGACTTTAATTAGTGGGAGCAAGGGAATATGGCTTAGGGTCTGGACAGTTGAGGTCCCTGATTTTTCTGGATTGAATTTAGTCCTTTAGATCTAGGAGGCAAGTAATCTAATGGTTAAGATTATGTAGCTATTTTTCTGACATTTTATTTTTTTTAAATGATAAAGCAACATCAATTAAAGCCCACCAGACCTATTTTACAGCCTATGACACCTATATTATAGATTATAATAATTGCTAGACTCTTAGAATTCCATAAATAACTACCAAAATTACCAAAACCAATTTTTCTACCTTCATTCATTTTGTTGCCGCTCATCTCTTTCCCCATTCTCTATCAATTTTTTTGAAAGCAACCATTCCCTCTCAAATTCAATCACCAACGTACACACAATTCAATTACCTCAAATCCATTAACTACTCATCCTTCAACTTCTACGATATTTGCATTATCGCCTTCACTAATCATTGACGTCGTAGAAGGGAAACCACCGCTTTCAAAATCTGTTCGACGATGTCAAACAACCTGGTATTTCATCTTTATTTACTAAGCTCTCTCTCATCTTGTCTGTTTTTGCTCTTCCATTCATTCTCTCTACACTTTCTGAATTTTCTCTCTCACCATTTTTTGCTCTTTCAAGGTTTTCTTCATTCTCACTTATTTTGCTCTCTCATCCATTCTTTCTACTCATTCGCTGGTAACTATGTCCAGTTTTCTTCTCCAATAAAAACAATGGAGTTGGAACAGCACGTTGGTAAAACCAAATCAAGAGAAAAACAAGGGTGAGTTTGTTCGCATACTAAAATGAGCATATTTTTGTTTTGATAAAGTATTCCACTTTTTTTTAAGTTAAGTATTCGATTTTATTTATAAATTAAGTGTTTGACTGCTTAGATATTAAGAATAGAAACCGACCGAAAGAAAGTATTCGACATGTATACTAAGCACACGAAGCAATATAAATAAAGTATTCGAGTGTTTATATACAAATATATATAATGTATTCGATAGTTTTTTTTAAAATTAAGTATTTGACTGTTTTGGTATCAATTAAGTATACGACTGTTTAGATATTAACTATAAAATCTGTATAATAAAGTATTCGACTGTGTAGATACTAAGTATTCAAATATATAGAAATAAATTATTCGACTGTTTAGATACTAAGTATGCAAATCTACAGAAATAAAGTATTCGACTGTTTAGATACTCATTATGCAAATCTACAGAAATAAAGTATTCGATTGTTTAGATACTAAGTATGCAAATCTATAAAAATAAAGTATTTGACTGTTTAGATACTAAGTATAAATAAAGTATACGAATGTGATAGTGTTAAGTATAAGAATATTTACAAATTAAGTATACGAATGTGATAGTGTTAAGTATACGAATTCTCATAAATTAAGTATACGAAATATTACATGTATTTGACTGACTATATATATAATTAGAATGCTTTTTCTAATATACCATTGTTTTTTGTAACAGTTGGTACAAGAAAATGACCCGAAGTCGTTTATGTCAGCTTATCAAGGTTCAACTACTCATCTCATTGACTTAATCCAGGGACTAAAGAGTGATCCAATGAGATTTCTTAAGGAACAAGCTCTAGAAAAGGATGGGTTTGGTGGTCCTGTGAGAAACCATTGCAAATTAAGTATACTAAAATAGTGTTTGATTGTAGTTATAAAAAGGCTGGGTCTGGTGGTCCTACGAGAAAGTTTTACAAATTAAGTATACAGATATAAAGTGTTCGAATGTAGTTATATAAAGTGTATGATGTTGGTTCATATAGTATACGAATATTCAGATTTCAAGTATATGAATATTGGTATAGAAGTATATAATTGTATACTTAAGTTTCTTTTAACAAAAACTAAGGTATTAGCATTATTGTATAATAAGTATAATCGTTACAAAAAATAGTGTTTGACTGATTAGATCATTAGCATACAAATTTGTGATAGTGGTAAGTATACAAAATGTTTACAAAAGTAAGTATATGAATGTAATAGTGTGAAGTATACGAATGTAATAGTGTGAAGTATACAAATGTAGTGTGAAGTATACTAATGTAATAGTGGGAAGTATACGAATGTTTACAAATTAAGTATACAGATGTGATTGTGTTAAGTATACGAATGTTTACAATTAAGTATACCAATATGTTGAAGCACTCACGTCTTCTATGCTCATAACAATATGTTTAAACATTCGTACATTTAACTTATAAATATTTATAGTTAAAGTATTGGTATACTTAATTTGTAAATATATGTACTTAACACTTTCACATTCGTACCATTACGATATCCTTATTCATATACTTATGTACACTATTTATACAGTCGGTCACTTTTAAGTATATGTCCTTTACTCGAATACTTAACATATAGTCAGTCGTTTACTTAAGTAATCCATACAATGTAGATATGATACCAAGAATCAGGAAAAATACTATATCATGCGTAAATGGTGGTGAAGTGGAATGAGGAAGAAGAAGCTAACTAGTATTAAGTAATTCTGGTATGGTATGTGAGAAATATATATATATATATAATGTTTATTATTGTTTTGACTATTCATCTACCAATTCCTCAGTTCAGTTATACATATATTATAAAAAGCCTTACTCGAATACTAGTCTGTGTTAAATTCATTTATTGGATACTACTTTTCGTTTCAAATACTAAGTGAGTTTTACTTAAATTACCATTACCATTATTCTATATAACTGATATGAGAAGTATTAAACTACCCCATAATTATTACTCCACAACATTGAAAAACGTGAAAAGATGTAAATATATTAAAAAAATTATAACAAAATACATTTTTAGTTTTTCAAAACATTTACACTCAAATACTAATCAGTAGTATATCAAATACTTATAACAATATATTTAATTACTAACGCCTTCTACGCTCAATACCAGATATCACTTGACTATTAAGCTACCACATCATTATTACTTCTGTGATATTGGAAATGTGAAAAAATTTAAATATAAAAAATTTTTTAGTCAGAAGTGTCTTTTTAGTTTTTCAAAACATATACACTAAAATACTAAATTAGTACTAGTTCAAGTACTCATAACAATACTTTTAAACACTAACATGTTCTACACTCATATACCAGATATCGGGTGACTGTTAAGCTACAACATAATGATTTCTTCTACGATATTGGAAAACGTGAAAAACTTTAATATAATAATTTGTTTAATGTCCTAAATAACTTTTTAGTTTCCCAAAACGTATATACTGAAATACTAAATCATTAATATATCAATTACAAATAACAATATGTTGAATTACTACCTTCTTTTACAATCATATACCAAATATCTCGTGAATATTAAACTACCCTATAATTATTACTTCTATACTATTGGAAAACGTGGACAGATTTAAATATAGTTAAAAATTTATGACAGAAATACCTTTTTGGTTTTTCAATACACCAATCATTACCAAATAATTAAAACAACTAATCATTTATATAATAAAAAAAGGCATTCCACCAATGAGAATACATCCAGAAAAATCTGGATTGCTTGTGAGATCAGGTCTTAAGCCAAGCCCGGAGCAAGGGCAATGGAAATGTAACTAAGATTTGACTGCTGGGGAGCTACTAGCTAGCTTGTTTGATTAGAGATAGCCAGCAGTGTATCAATTGACATTGAGAGAGTTCTATTTGTTGCTGATACGATGAGTTGTGCAAGAAAAGGATTTTGAAACTGGCTGATATTGCTCTCAAGGTCTTGATAGCTCTTAATTTGATACAGCTCGTTGCTTGCCTTGCCCCAAAACACATGTTTATAATCTGAACATCCTACTTGATGGCGTTTAGTCACTTAATTTGTCACGCCCGGAGTTCTCTCTGTAAATCACCCAAACAACATGTGTATCTGAACATCTAAGTTTATTTTTTTTAATACCTAGTAAAATGAAAAGGAGTACGTAGGGAAGCGATCAGGCTGAATGACACCCATCACATCAATGTCCAAAAGAGAGAATGGGAGAGAGTCAAAATAGAAATAAAGAAGTAACAAAGGACCAGTGGATATCGGGAAATGTTTTCACTTTTTTCATGTTCTGCCAGGTTTTAGTGTCATACGTACGTTGTTCATATCCTCCCTAGTTACTTGCGTGAACGATAAATTAGTACTACTACTACTAGCAAGTAGTACTACTTCAAATCTGTTCGGTCTTTGTAAGAATCAGTTCTGAATTCTGATGGCGTATGGAATTGAATTGGGCTATAGCTTACCTACTACTTCTAGACTTATTAAATAAATCAGCAGGAGCAAAAGCCCAAATGCTGCAGTAAAACTGTAAAACCCACCAATTGGTTATCAGAAACTCATAATAGTCCTATGTACAGTCCCACTGTGCGACTTCTGCCTTTACTGTTGTAATAAAAAAAAAAAGGGAATTTTCATGAGATGCCCCTGAGGTTTGACCGAATTTCACTAAATACCCCTACCTTTTCAGAATTACTATAAGATACCCCTGAGATTTAGTTTTTAATACGAGATACCCTTCCGTCCATTTTCTCAGTAAACGTCCGTTAACTTTTTCAATTTCTTCCCATTTTACCCTTAATCCATTTTTTCATGAGATACCCCCACATATTTGTAACGACTACTTTCACCAGATACCCTTGCATGTTTCAAATGGCTAGTTTCACCAGATACCCCTGTAACGGGTACTTTCACCAGATACCCCTGTAACGGGTACTTTCACCAAATACCCCTGTAACGGGTATTTTCACCAGACACCCCTGCAACATAAAACAGCTAGTTCTGGCCTATAAAATCAGAAAAAAACACAACATTTTGACATTATAGTTTTCATAATGTGACAATGTCTTCCTCACAATCAAGTTACTCGGTCACTACTGTTACTGAAGGTAGAAGATGCAATTGTGGAAGAGAAGCTGAAGTCATTGTTTCAAGAAAAAAACACTTCATCCGAAGAATGTACAAATGCTTATATTGCAATAGACGGATAGATTGGGCAAAACCACAACTAATCAATAGATTCCAATGGCACAACAACATTATATCCCCAACCAACAGAGCTTAGAAGCAGTGCAACATGAGCTGATGAAGATCAAGGAGGAAGTGAAGGACTTGAAGATGCAAAGTTCAATGGGGGGTGAGGGTAGGAGTATTTATATGCATATTCTATGTATTGTTGCTGCTGAAAATGTAACCAAATGTTAGAAATGTAAAAAAAAATCAGAAGTATAATAAAACTGTTACTCTTGAGCTTGATTATTTCACAAAGTTGCAGCAGCTTACACATTAAGCTAGTGCATTTACATAGTTCCAACAACTAATATTTCAGCTTATAAATAATCCTACGCCCCATTGAACTTTACATCTTCAAGTCCTTCACTTCCTCCTTGATCTTCATCAGCTCATGTTGCACTGCTTCTAAGCTCTATTGGTTGGGGATATAATGTTGTTGTGCCATTTGGTTACATTTTCAGCAGCAACAATACATTTCTAACATTTGATTACATTTTCAGCAGCAACAATACATAGAATATGCATATAAATACTCCTACCCTCACCCCCCATTGAACTTTGCATCTTCAAGTCCTTCACTTCCTCCTTGATCTTCATCAGCTCATGTTGCACTGCTTCTAAGCTCTGTTGGTTGATGGGGAGATAATGTTGTTGTTGTGCCATTGGAATCTGTTGATTAGTTGGTAGTTTTGCCCAATCTATCCGTCTATTGCAATGTAAGCATTTGTAGTACATTCTTCCGGATGAAGTGTTTTTTTCTTGAAACAAGGACTTCAGCTTCTCTTCCACAATTGCATCTTCTACCTTCAGCAACAATAGTGACCGAGTAACTTGATTGTGAGGAAGACATTGTCACATTATGAAAACTATAATGTCAAAATGTTGTGTTTTTTCTGATTTTATAGGCCAGAACTAGCTGTTTTAGTTGCAGGGGGTCTGGTGAAAATACCCGTTACAGGGGTATCTGGTGATGATGATTGTGATTGAAAGTACCCGTTACAGGGGTATCGATTGTGAAAGTTGAAAGTACCGTTTAAGGGGTATCTGTGAAAGTGTCGTACAAATATGTGGGGGTATCTCATGAAAAATGGATTAAGGGTAAAAATGGAAAGAAATTAAAAAAGTTAACGGACGTTTACTGAGAAAATAGATGGAAGGATATCTCGTATTAAAAACTAAATCTCAGGGGTATCTCATAGTAATTCTGAAAAGGTAGGGTATTTGGTGAAAATCGGTCAAACCTCAGGGGCATCTCATGAAAATCCCAAAAAAAAACTTTGTTCATGTTGACGTGTCGTCTAAGGAACAAACCCAATTACCTTACGAACCGCCCTTGCCGCTCAAATGACTAGTTTTTATGCCAGATTTTGGTTCGATTGTCAAGCCTAAGTTTCAAGTGAGTGGAGTGGTGACGTACACACACACAAGTAGATACATGTGATATAAAAAACAAAAGTAAACTAATGATGAGCTAAACTCGTTTCAATAGATCTAACTTTGCTTTACATCCGGTAATAATGAAAGGGAAACGGAATTATTCTCTTGTGGTTGCTTGTTTTATATTTTAGTGATTCAGTTTTCTCTATTTCAAGATTCAAAAACCCCATATCCCCTTTTAGTGATTCTCCCCGAAAATCCTAAGGAAAAGCTCCCTTTCCTCCCTTACCCCTCTCACCATATTTACATAAACAAATATTATTATATAATATAAAATTTATAAAAATACTAATTTAGGGATACATAATTTTTATAAATATTAATATACAATTATTAGATATATAAATATTTTATTTATAATTTATATAATATAAATATATAATATATATTAATAACTATTTAATATATATCATTTATAATTTAATATAAAATATTAATATTATTATTTGTATTTGAAAAATGAACAAATACTGTATAGAATATATATAACTAACTATTAGTTATAATTTAACTATAATAAAGTTCTAAACTAATAATATATATTATTAATAAATTTAAATAAATATTAATATATATAATCATTTATACATATTAGTTATAATTAAATAAATATGAACAAACATGATATATAATATATTAATATTAATAAATATTAGGGAAAATTACATGTCCCACCCATGACGTTTGGCGAATTTCACATTCCACCCACGTGGTTTCAAAAATTACTTTCCCCACCCATGTGCTTTCTCCCGTTTTACATCCAGCAACTTTTCTAATTTTTGTTCAATTGAAAACATGCTTAAACGTTGTCCAAAATTGATGAAACTTTACATGGATGATGCTAAAGTGTTATATTTTGGTTCAGTGAGAAAATCTAAAGTTTTTAAGCTTAAATGTGACATGTGGGACCCAATGAACATGTCACATATTTCATTGGGTACCACAGGTCACATTTAAGCTTAAAAAACTTTGAATTTGACATAAGATCAAAATATATCACTTTAGTATCATCCATGTAAAGTTTCATCAATTTTGGACAATGTTTAAGCATCTTTTGAATTGAACAAAAATTAGAAAAGTTGCTGGATGTAAAACAGGGGAAACCACATGGGTGGGGAAAGTAATTTTTGAAACCACGTGGGTGGAATGTGAAATTTCGCCAAACGTCATGGGTGGGGCCTGTAATTTTCCCTAAATACTATTTACACTTTAAATTCTATAAGACAAAAGATATTTATATATATTTTTATAAAGGAAAAAATATTTATATATTATATATATAGTATATGAATATATATTATTTAAAATTTAATTAAATATTTATAAAAAATATTATTATTTAAAATTTAAATACTATAAAATAAAAAAGTTAATATATAGTTATATATAATTTATAATAATATTTATTTATATTATTTAAAATTTAAATAAATATTATTATATAATATATATTAAATTATTTATCACATAAATACTATTGAATTACAAAATTAATATATTATACGTATAGACAAATTTCAAAAAAAATGTTATATATTAGATATATAAATCTAATATATATTTGATATATAATCTATATAAATATTAATATTATCATTTATAATTTAAAAGCTATTTATATATGCTATATATTTATATTAATATAGTCACATAAAAATTAGATAAATATTGATATATATATTATCATAATGCAATTAAGTATTAACACTTTTTTGTTTGGAACCAAACAACAAAGACAATCATTAAGAATTCTATTCTGTTTCCGTGTTAGAATCAAACAGACTACAACAATATTGCTTAGTGGGGCAATTTATAGACTATCAATTAGTGCATTTAAAGGTTGCACTTAAAAGTTACAGCAAATAGGGCACCATTATCGTGCACTACTTGACTATAGTAAAAGGGGCACTTAGAAAAACTTGCACTAATAGATATTATCAATTGGTGCAATTGTTTATGTCGCTCTATTTGGTGATGTTTCCTCAAAACTATAGAACTACAAAAATGATCAAATGGGGCATAGGAAATTTTTGCTCCGATAGAGTTTATCAATAGGTGCAACATTAGAGGTCACACTAATTGATATTTTCTAATAGTGCATCTTCAACTAGTTGCACCAATGGTGCATTAAGTTCATTATTAAAATATGATCAATAGGTGCAAAACAAAAGCTTGCACTAATATAGATTATCTGTTGGTGCAATTCTTTCTAGTTGCCCTATTTGTATATTGTTCAAACGGTGCATAGTGAAAATTTTGCTCCAATAGAAAAAATCTATTAGTGCAATTTTATCTCCCTCCAACAGAAAGCTATTAGTGCATGATAAACCTTTTGCTCTAATTATATTGATTACATAGTGCAATTGAGTGGCGTGGCTGGATTTATATAGTTGGAGCAACCGTTTTGTGCCCTATTAGATATACTCAGTTGGGGCATATGCTTATTTTGCACCAATAGGCTATAGAAATTAGAGCAAAAAATTTCACTAGCGGTCATTTTGCAACCCTAACTGGTGAACAAGGAATGGAACTCACGGTCATCTTCATTCTCTTCACGCAAGTCAGGGCCTTACCTCCCACCATAGAACTTCATCTTTCTCCTCTCCACTGTCATCTCACACAACCGCCAGCTCTCCCACCTACGTTGTCGACGATGTTTGTGGTCGGCCTCGAGTTCGCTTACACTGTCGACAAAGAAGACACAATGATTTCCACTACGACACTGAGAAAGGAGTATATGTTGCTAGTGGCGGATATCTACTGCGGCCCTGAGTATCCGACGAACAAGACCAGCAACACCACTCCAACCTGCGTTCCTTTGCCGCTCTCTGTCACCAGCTGCATCACTCCAGTTACCGCCAACCCAACCCCAGCTCTCCCTTATTCTATACTTTCTTTTAAGAGATTTCATCAGTCGAAGATACTGTTTACTCTCTATCGAGTTCTGGTTACCTTTTGCCGTGTTTTGTTTTTTCAGGCTTTGAAAATTGATAGCTGGTTAACTGCTTGGCCTAATGTCGTATATCTCTACTTGTGCGTGTACAAGGCACTGATGTTGTACTTTCTCTGATTGCAGAAATTCTGAAACAACACAATCCCTAAGGTCTGGAAAGTATGAATTGTTTGTTCTGTCTTTCTCTTCTTGTGCGTTCTGCTTAGTATATGTTGATAGTACGTATTATAGCTATGTATTCCTAGGGTTGTCAGCCTCCTAGACATCTGCTAACAGTCCTGAATAGCCTCTGGTTCATAGTTTTTTGATCACATGGATAAGCGTTTTTATATCAAACTATCTCTTAGCAAGTTTTATCGTTTTGCATTCCCTTTGTAATGCTGAAATTTTCAGTCACTAGTTAATCTCCATGTACTTTCTCTCATGACTGTCAATTCATGTGATGTTGTATTTTGAGTGAAACTTTCTTGGTAGATATGTCTAATATGTGATTAAACAATTGACTTATTTGTTTTCCTTGTCGTTGCAGAGGATGTGTGTGTAACAGTAACAGTAACAGTAACAGTAACAGTAAGTAACACTGAGATGAATTATAACTTGGTTGCTGTCCAAAACTGCAGAGATTTATGGATTTGTCAGCAGTGATGGTATTTCATGGTTTTCTTTGTGCTTGCTCTTGCAGGAGGTACTTGTGTATCAGCCAACCCTGAATTTCTTAATATTTTCCGTTGGGAATATGATACCTCTCAGAATTGCTGTGGGAACTAAAGTCACATATAAGCAGTCCAAGTAAACCTGTTATATCATAATGGTAGAAGAGAAGGAGTGAATGATGTTTGTATAAACGAAATGCTTCTGTTAGATATCAGTGGTAATAACTTGATATCAACTGCTTGTCAATAGTGATATCTGTTGCTACCATGAGAGGTAATAGGGAAAAAGCATGCTATGCCAACTATCATCCCATCTTAAGAGAGTGGAGCGGAAAAGGGATTTAGAGCATTGATATAGGGAAAAAGCATGCTATGCCGTATATTTCTATGGTCGTGATCGGTGGAGTCTGTTTGCTTAAGGTATGTGATTAAAAGCTCTTTTCTATTCTTTAAAAAAGGTTCCTTGCTTCTTTTCTATCTTATGCATTATTAATATAAAGAACATGGAGTATACTCTACAGAAGAGCTCGATATACTAAGATTACCTTATGATTTGGTGAAGAAATCGCTTATAGTATTATACTTTCGTGTATTCTGCTATGGAATTTTTTATATGTGTTCACATGTAATTGCTTCTTTGTATATTAAAATCCACAGACATAATGTCATAGTCAAGGGCTTAGTTAATTATGATAATGCAGAAACGGCTTGGCTGCAAAGCCACATGGGTTTAGTAGACTTCCAAAACTGAACAGTACGATGTTTGGTATTAAATTGATCATTATTGGTATGAGATTTCGAAAAAAGGGGAGTCAAAGGGGTGAGGGGACAATGGCTTGTGGGTTTTGTGGTACATAATTACGTTTTATATCAGAAACCCAGATAGTTTTGGGTATTGCTTCCCTATTGCTTCCCTATATCAATGCTTCAACCCCGATTACGTTAGTTCACACATTGTTGGTTCAATATCAGCAAAAAGAGAACAAGAAACCGGATGATGTAGCAGAAATACCCATTCAAAATTTAAAAAAAGTAGAGGATACCAAAATCATAGATGTAAATGAGGAGGAGGAGGAGGGACAGCGACAACACAAGCTCAACAGATTTGCAGCCTATGCCAATGTCCCCTGAAACAGCACTTGGTGGAGGAGGAGTAGGAGATACAAAGATGGTGAGTGACAGCAGATGACTATATAATGATTCTACCTCCTCCATTCTAAACTAATCCAACAAAGAGGAGGAGAGTTATATAATAATTTACCACTTCTTCTCATTATTTGCAGGAGGAAGTGGAGATGGAAGATATATTTGAAGAGGCTTGTACTAGACATAGATGGCTGTGATGCAAAGAACCCACTTGCTGTTGCAGACTGTGGGATCTCTACACTTATTACAGAAAAAATGGAGGTAAAGAAATAAATGAAACTCAAATCATTTATAAAAGATTCTCAAAACCTATTTGTTCAATTTCGATGGTTTATATTATATCTCCATATGAAAAACATTGTAATTTGGTCGGTATGTGGTGTGTGTTGTATGATGAATGATTTGCAGCAGGATTGTAGTTTAGTGTCACCTGATTACATGAGTAACCAGTTTGACATCAATCATAAGATGAGAGCCATACTCATTAACTGGCTAATTGAGGTATACTCGATCTCCTAAACCTCTTTCTGATTGATTGATTCCTCTGAAATGAATTGAGAAATCTTTGTCATTTGGTTGTGAAGTTGAGATTGTGATGAATAATGCCAGGTACCTCATATTGCTATTCTAATGGATTTTGGAAATGCACGTCCTGCTATGAGGTAGATCCGCTCTCGTTCTGAGGCTTTGCGACTGCAGGTTTCTGTCTAAGTTTTATCTATTTTTTCAAAATATCTATGTTGTCTCATTTTTCCTAATTAATATGTATGTATACATATAATGGTTTAGGAATGGGCTGCTGAGCATTGTACTGCCCCTTTCCGAGCTCCTGAGGTATGGGACTGTTCAAACCATGTTGATATGCTCACAATTTTATTACTGTTTCCACTATTTGTGAACGTAATTGTTTCCTTGGTACTAGTGAGCATTGATTTTCTTTATTTTGCTGATTCAATCAAGAGGGTTGTAGGTAACTTGATTGCTATGTTACAGCTTAGACGGAGACAACATCCCAAATTCAATGAATCTTGTCGATATGCAACGGGAAATGTTTTGGGCGGAGCCCCAACACCTCTCAAGACAACATCACTAAATCTATGATTGCTTTAAAAGGTCTTGATTTTTATGTTATAAGCAGCACAATGCTACATATTTAACATAGACCTCCCATATTGTAATTAAACATCTTCCAAAAGAGTTCCTTTTGGGCTTACGTCTGATTGCCCTTGGTTTCAGTCTAGACGTCTGCACAAGGTGCTGAAGTATGTGTCTGAGGTTCATTCTCTATGTGGGGTGCTTGGTTTGGATTTTGGAGAGAATGTAAGCGAAGTCCATCCTAGCTGCAAAAATCGGATTCTAAACAGTCCACAAACATCAGTGATAAGACGTTGCAAGGGCTCGAGGAAACACATTCACCAAACTGTATGAGGAAAGGGATTCTCTACATCGAAGGTATGTAACTATGCTTGCATTGGGTATTTTGCTTGTCATGGCTTTGTAAGGTTTGGTTTCTAGGTTTAGATACATTCAGGTCTCTGTTCAGTGGTGTTATTTGCTACTTCTAATAAATGTATTAATGATCTTATTTTTTTACCCACGATTGAAAGATGTTATGTCATCTCTGTCTGAGCTTTGGAATGCGAGGGATACACCAGATTCTGAAAGAAGCAACTTCTCCCGCATAGCTCAAATTTGTAGATGTTCCTCTGACCAAGCAATTAGAGACATGGTGCCCTTTCAATGGATGCAATTGTCATGGTTAGTTTCTCATTTCTTCACCACTTTCAAGCTTGAGAATGATTAGAAGAGAGGTTAGTGTCTTCTATGTGGAAAATAATACTTAATTCTTGCATGATGATTGAGTTTAGTCAGCACTAGCATTGTGTAGAATAGTTCTAATTAGTTCATTTTCACTCTCAGGTATGCAGAGGACATTTGAAGCAGCTGTCTGTTGCTGACTCATCTTTTAGAATTTTTATGTTTGGACCAGTTGAAGCAGTTATATTTTGTATTCCAGAACAGTTTATGTTGTATGATTCATTGATGTGTAGAAACATGAAAGTTACGATTGTGTAGAAAATCCAAAGTTACCATTGTGTAGAAATGGAATGATATTATATTTTTGTGGTAAAAATATTAATATTTTGACGCAATTTTTAATTTTCATGTTTTTGTTAATAGAATATAAAAGATTAAATAGAGTACTAACATTAAAAGATCAAATAGAATGAAAATTACCTGTGCAGGATTTTCTTTTTTTTTTTTCAATTTGAAAGGTCAAATAGGGCAACTCATTTTTGCACCAAATGTGATATCAAATAGAGCAATAACAGTAAAATGCACTAAATGAGGATATCTAATAGTGCACGTTTAAGCTTTGCCCTTTTATTATGGTGATGCGTGAGCATGTTCATGCACCAAGTGGTGCAATGTCCTAAATGCCTTATTTGTAAATATTAAATGGTGCAAGAAACAGATTTGCACAAATTGTTAACCATCAAACGGTGCAAGAAATAGATTTTTGCACTAATAGTTAACTATCTAATGGTGCAAGAAGTAGACTTGCACCAATTGTTAACTAGTATATGTTGTAGTAGAAAGAGATTAAATGGGGCAACAAAAATAACTTGCACTATTTGATATTGCACAAACAGTGCAACAAAATAATTGCACCGTTTGTTATTGATCAAATGTGCGACCCTGTGAACTTGCACTAATAGACTAGCATCATTTAGTGCAATATTTAAGTGCACTGTTTGGATTTTATCAATTGGTGCAAGTAATCTTTGCACCTATAGAGCTTTTCAAATGGTGCACCCTAAAATATTGCCCCAATGTCTTGTTGGTGCGGATCTATGGGTGCAACCTTGGAGCAACATTAAAATTGCACCAATTATCTTTTTGGTGCAAAATATTGATCTGTTAGGGCAATAAAAATTGCCCTAATTGCCCTTATATGTTGTAGTGAGACTTCTTAATTCTGGGGAATCCCTTTCCTTCTTTTTCATCCCTTTCCGTGATTCCATTCTGTTTCCTCGACTCAAAAGGAACGCACCCTAATATTTGTTAATTCCGGACCTGAACATTTTTTTCTTTCCGAATATCAAATATTCTGAAAATGGACCTACATTGAGTTTATTTGTGAGCCATCTAGGGCTGCCAAAACAACCCGAGGTACCAAACTAGAATCGTGTTAAACCATAATCATACTGGTTTCACGGCCGGTTAACTTAACCATAAATATACGTTTTCGATAATGATATTGTATTTTTCAGATAGGTTAAGGTTAAACAGTTATTGGAAAAAAAAAACTCAATTATAAAGGTACACCATTGATGTTAACTATTGAGAATATGCATATTTTATTGTATTTTTTATCATATAGTTACTTATGGTGCAGGATCATTGTTATATTACAATATTAATAGTATGAATATTATTGATAAATGGGAAAATTCATGATATACCCCTGTTTTCTTTCGTAATTCACAATATACCCCTGTGATTTTAGTAATTTAACTTTAAACATGCTTAAACATTGTCCAAAATTGATGAAACTTTACATGGACGATGCTAAAGTGTTATATTTTTGTCCAATATCAAATTGAAGTTTTTTAAGCTCACATGTGACCTGTGGGACCCAATGAACACACATATTGATTGGGTCCCACAGGTCACATGTGAGCTTAAAAAGCTTCAATTTGATATTGGACCAAAATATAATACTTTAGCATCGTCCATGTAAAGTTTCATCAATTTTGGACAACATTTAAGCATGTTTAAAGTTAAATTACTAAAATCACAGGGGTATATTGTGAATTACGAAAGAAAACAGATATATCGTGAATTTTCCCTTGATAAAATAAATATATAGTTACAAGGTTAATCCAGAAAACTAAACCAAAATAAAGATTAACCGATCTAACGTAAGGGTAACGAAGTCAAATTTTAGAAAACCGAATTAAATGTTAACCAATCTGATTAGAATGGTAACGAAACTAATTTTGAAAAATCGAGAGCCGATTAACCGATCACACTGATTAATAT
Source organism: Limonium bicolor (assembly GCA_023374045.1). NCBI lineage: Eukaryota > Viridiplantae > Streptophyta > Magnoliopsida > Caryophyllales > Plumbaginaceae > Limonium > Limonium bicolor. The sequence goes on along the minus strand of CM041779.1, from coordinate 147,708,912 downwards.
ACCATGAGTAGCCCTAAAACTAGTTGTTATGTTAGTTATCAGATAAACTACCGAAACAAAACATAAATAAAATAAGGGGAAAAGGCCCCACACAAACAACCCCATTATATGTAGTTGGACTTAAGTAGGCGTACGTACGCATCAAAATACTAGTACCACTAATTTGAATATGAACCGGTCTGTATTTACTCCTGATAAGTCTACGGCTTATCATATTTTATAAACTAGATTGTAGTAATATTAGTTAAAATAAGATTAGAATAGGTAATATTTACATTATTTTGCATGAAAAGCCATTTTATATGTTTAGACTTATGTTTTGAGTGTTTTTCATGCAAGGGGCAAAGTTCTGCATCAAAAACTGAGCCTTACCGGATGGGGAGCGGAAAAGAATCTTGCTGGGCATGGTGTCGGATGTCCTGTAGCCGGCACAAGTAAAAGACGCTCCGATTCGTCAAGAGTTAGCGGTTATTTACCGTTAACCAAATACCCAGTGTCGGGTATGGTGCCGTACATCCTTGTCCGGCACAAGTGACTTTTCGCGCCCTGACGGTTTTGACCGTTACTGAAAAGCACGTGTTTAATTCATGCCGGATGACTTTTACCTGGCATGGGACCCGACACCTGAAGAATTTTCAAGTCTATAAAAGGCCGTGAGTCTGCACTTGAAGAACACAACTTTTGCACCATTTTACATTCCAAAACCACTCTAAATCACGACAAACTGTTGTCAAGGAGTCCTGCAATTCCAACCTGCAAGAAGAAGACATTATCAAGTTTGGAAGAATTCTCATCAAGTTGTACTCTCGTTCTTCCTTGTATCTCTTCTTAATGGTCTGTTGGTTTAGTAGATTCTTTGGTTGCTTTGGTTAGGATGATTATCTTTGCAAACACTCATTGATCATTAATGGAATTTGTAAGTTTCTTAACCAGAATTCTAATCTTTATAAAAGTAGAATAAGGATTTTCTCTTGTTCTCTTATTTCTAAGTTCTATTTAAGGTTTACAAAACAAGGGTAGAATAGATTAGGATTTCGGTAATCTTAAATTTTGTTGTTCTGAAAAGTGGGCAACAAAGACTTAGGTTTAGGATTAATCTCTTATTTATCCATTGTTTTGTTTGTATTCGCGGCATTAACTATGCACGATGCGAATAAAGATATTGAGTTCTTTTTGTCATATCTTGAATCTGGAATTGTTATTTACGAAATGAAGATGCCGGACGTAGTGTCGGATGGAAGATGTCCGGCACATTCAAAGTCCTTGAATATGCCGGGAATCCAAGGTCCGGCATGACATCCAGCACATTCATTTTGCGAGAAAAAATCCTTTTCGAGACTTGCCACATTTGACCTTTGATCATATGAGTTCTTACGCTGATAATTGGCCTTAATCAAGGTTGGTTCGTTGTGAATAGTTAGTTTAATTAGTTTGGGAAAATTCACAATATACCTCTGTTTTCTTTTGTAATTCACAATATACCCCTTTTTTGAAACTTTGTCACAAGATACCCCTGTTTTATTTGTTAATTCATAAAATGCCCCTTTTTAAATGGCGTCAAATATTCCGTTAACCTCCCCTGGAAAATGACTATTTTGCTCCTTACCCTTTTTTTTTGAAAAATTGGTAGTTTTTTGGCTACTTTTTTTTGAAAAATTTTAAATTTTATAATATACCCCTATTTAAGTTTGTTGTTCACGAAATACCCCTGTTTATGTTTTGAAGTTCACAAGATACCCCTCTTTATGTTTTGTAGTTCACGAAATACCCTTATCACCCTGATGCCCTGGTAAAGCATTGCCTAGTTTTCTCTTGTTTTTCAAGTGTCTTCAACCTTTTCATAATCCCAAGACAAATGTTGTTTGCATTCCAGTTCTCTGAGGTTTCTTGTCTCTCGGAATGTCTCACCAATAGCTAAGTACGAATCCCTATCATTCACAATTAGACACAATCAGGGGTGGACCCAAGTGGGTGCACCCGGGTCACGTGACCCCATGACTTTTCTGCAAAAAATTAAGTATAGTTTCTAATGTAGTTTTTTTATTATATGGTAGATGTTTTATGTATTAGTGACCCCATAAATTTTAGAAAAAATAACTATAGTAAATTTTATTTGTCATGACCCCACAACTTTCAATCTCTGGGTCCGCCTCTGGACACAATTATAATATATGACTAGAGATAAAAGATATCTGAGCGATATATAAACAGGGGGGGCAGTGGCCATTTGGGAGATGGATTTTGGTGCATTCAAATATCTGAGCGATATCCCATTAGAGTGCTTGGCACCCCCTCCCCCCCGAAATTTTGAAAATTTGCAAAATGCTCTTATAAATTTTTGAAAAATACAAAATAACATAATGTTTTAAAGAACAATAGTGTCAAGATTTTTTTTTTGCCCCCTAAACAAAAGTTCTGGTCCGCTACTGAGTTCGACCAAGAGGTAGCCTTTTTAAACCTAATGCATGTGACATTATTGTTTGTCCACATGACTAAATCTATCTACTCTTTACTTGAAGGTATTTACCTAACTATGTAAAATCCATGCTATACTAGTTTCTCTCTGGTCATATATTATAATTGTGTCTAATTGTGAATGACAAGGATTCGTACTCAGCTATTGGTGAGACATTCCGAGAGACAAGAAACCTCAGAGAACTGGAATGCAAACAACATTTGTCCTGGGATTATGAAGAGGCTGAAGGCACTTGAAAAACAAGGGAAAACTAGGCGATGCTTTACCAGGGCATCAGAGTGATAAGGGTATTTCGTGAACTACAAAACATAAACAGGGGTATCTTGTGAACTTCAAAACATAAACAGGGGTATTTCGTGAACAACAAACTTAAATAGGGTATATTATAAAATACTACTTTTTCAAAAAAAAAAAACGGGTAGGGGCAAAATAGTCATTTTCCAGGGGAGGTTAACGGAATATTTGACGCCGTTTTTAAAAGGGGAATTTTGTGAATTAGCAAAGAAAACAGGGGTATCTTGTGACAGTTTCAAAAAAGGGATATATTGTGAATTACGAAAGAAAACAGGGGTATATTATGAATTTTTCCAATTAGTTTTAATTAGGAATAGAAATACTTTCACACTTTTTCCCCCCTTTTATTTAGTAGGAATTAGTAATTACCAAGGCTAGGACTAATTTTCTAGACAAGTCCCTAGGGTTCAATATTATTGGTCTTAATATGCTTACTTGCTACTTTGACCGGGATTTTTGCTACCCGTATAGAGTTGTAGGTTATTTATTCTTTTCATTACTTCATTCTTTCATTCTTTTTATATATAGTTTTACCCTACATAGCAACTCCATGATAATGCAATGTTTAGATCAGCGAAAGAACATATATAAAAAAAAAGACAACAGATAATTCACGCAGACTCAAATCTTCAACTAACTAGCTATTTATAGGAAACTTGTATGAAAATCACATACTAAACAGAAAAGCAGCCAAAGGGGTCCCCCTTCCTTGTATATAATGGCTGCAACTCACCGTGCGTGAATTTGTTCTCTTTAAGTGTCAAATAATAGTAACAAAGAACAATCACTCACCGAGAATGAATTATATACATTCGCAAGCGCACTTACTTCAATAATTCAAATTGTTGAACGCAAAGCACCATGCAGAAAAAATATGTTGTAACGTTCACGCAAAGGTAAGGCACGACACAGGCTCCTACTGCTACTTCCAATATCACAACCCCCCTATCCCAAGTTCCCAACCCAATATTTGAGAATAGTGTTTTGAATGTTCACCACGTTTCTGAAAAATAGATACTCCATAATTATTACTCTCCCTCCGTCCCACCGTCCTATTTACTATTTGGATATGTCGTTTGACTTTAATTTTAACATATAAGATAAATTAATTTTGAAAATTTAAGTTTTGCATATGATTCCTTACATGATAAACTATATAATACAAAATTTAGTTTTATAAAATTATTTTACCTTATATGTTTAATATTGAGGTGGAAAACGTGCCAAAAAGTAAACAAGACACTTATGACGGGACGGAGGTAATAGTAGAAATAATACTAATAACAAACATTAATACGAAATTTGTTACAAGTACCTTAGATTATTAATTGTTAATTCAAAATTGGAATTAATGTCGAAGGAAAAATATTTGACCCGAATTTTATTACCAATATATAACATTATGACACTACAAAAAAACTACTTAGTTGTAAAAAAAAAAAAAAAAGATAGGTCAACTACTACGGTGAAAAAGACTGCAACTGATGCTGCTAGCTACCGGTCCTGGATCGGAGCTGGTGGAAGGTGGTGGTGTTAGACCCGGCCGGAGAAGAAGAGCATAGCCCAGACATCAACAAAAGCATGGAGAATAACCTCACGGTGTCTCTCAGCATTAAGAGACAACAAACACCTAAGCATCTCCTCTAAATCACTCTCCTCCGCTATTCCTTTCTCCACTATCATCTCCATAATCGACCTCCTGAAATCCTCGTACGGATCTTCCGATCTCTTCACCACCGCGTAGCTTTCCCTTACTTTACCCTCCACTACCGCTATACCAGTTTCGTCCTCCGCATCGCACGGGATTAGCCTCTGTAGTGCCAAGGAGAGTCTTGCTGATCCCAGCTCCTCTGTCTCTGATAATGAAACCCGACCTGGTACTACTGATACTGGTGATGGCGGTGGTGGTGATGACGATAACCGCGGCTGGCTGCTTTTATTCTCCTCGTACAGGTCTGATTTTACCATCCCCGGTCGTCGTCTCTTTTGATTAAACCTTCTCTTTGCTTCACAGACGACACCGCGTTTCGAAATTTTGATTGTTATTCTACGCCGCGAGCTCTTCTTGATCCTTCGCTTGCCATTTGAGTTTGACGCCGGACCTTCGGGACCTATACGGATTGTTTCCAGGTACCGTCTCAATTCGGTAGAGTAATCTGTTGTTGCTGTCGTCGTCCAGAAGCTTTTGGAAGAATTCGACACCAATGTCTCTGATTCTCCATCATCATTAACGTCCAAGTCATCGCTATACAATCCATCACAAGTCCTGGTGGTGGAAGTACAAGTACTCTTCCGGATTCTCGACATCGCTGCTGTCGATCTCTTCCTCTTCCAAGATCCCCACTTAACCGACCTCAACATCGGTGATGGAATAACGACGATTTTTTCGTCTAACTGATCGGACGCGGGGTGAGTTCCCGTTCCCGAGCTGCAAAATTTACTGTGAGGGTTGAGATTGACGGTGATGACATGCCACTTGTCATCTTTTTCCCATTTGTAGTAGTACTTATCGTCGTCTTTGCAAAGGGTACGGTTGTGCGAAAAGGAGCACCGTCGTCGCCGTGGAAAGCGGAAATGAGATCTCAACCGACTGCATCCGATTGAAGTGGTAGTGGAAGAGGAGAATACTGTGAAGCAACGGTGAGTGACGGAGGTGGGACGGTGGTTGGGTAGATCCGAATCCGAGGATAGTAAGTTGTTGCGTTGGCAGTTGAGTAGGGAGGAAGGGGTCGGGTTTAGGGGAAGATTGGAAAGGTCTTTTGAGCGGCAAGATTGAAAGGTTGGGATGATACTGAACAAACGGAACTTAAAACGTTTCGGCATTTTCTGGATGATTACTCTGTACTTGAAGGAAGTGAGGAGGTTTTAGCCTTTTAGGCGAGGACTAGAGAGGGAGATGAAGGGGAAGCAAGAAGATGAAGAGTTTGATAATGGGCAGCAGTATGGGCCATTCCATTGACTGGGCTTGCTTTAGTTGCCCAATCTCGGATATTTGGTTTGGATATGGCTGAATATTGACCCAACTGAATCAAAATTAAATGGGACAACTCAATTGGATTTGAGGGTTAAGGCACCACTGACTGGTGCTTTCGAGGGCGACGTAGTCTACTGGACCCTTGTATTTAATTTGAAGATAAAAATAGAAGAGAAAATAAGTCTTGTGGCCCTTTTCTAACATTATAAGTGCAAGTTTTTGATCTTCTTATCACTTATTATCTTTGAATTAAATTTTTTGTTATGTTAAAAGTTTTAAATTATTTGTATCTCTATGAAGAATACTAATGATCTATGTTTAGCATGAAACAAAGTAGAGATATCATAATTCAGCAGGTCTGTTTAGGAGTGACTTACAGAGAGCAACTGTTAGTGATGGATTGTTGTTGCAGACAATCGTTTGGATATAGTGAGAGATTGGAAACTGTTCACGTTGGGTTACTAAAAAAATAAGAGCGCAAATTGAGAAATGTTGTGCATGGATGACTTACAAATAGACGAATCGCTCCCTTAAGCTGTTACTTGAAAAAGGAATGATGACTTATGGCATATATAATTCCTAAACTAATGGCACCTATATGCTTTTTTTTAGTTAAAATCAAGTCAAAACATAGTCAAATTTCCAACTTAACAATGGTCACAACTTCATTGTCAAACAAAGATCAAATGTTAGTAATATTCAGTACCCCAAAATATATAATAGTCAATTAATGAACTAAAGATCAAATCCCTGATAGATAAAGGTTCAGAGCAATAAAGTTAAGAACTACAACTGATGTATCTTACAATCCCCATCTACAAAAGAACAAATCCCGCTAATTTCTATTTCTCCAAGTAGCACCAGTTGTATTAGCATTTTACAGTAGAAGAGGTTGTAGTAGGACTTGTAACATTAGGGTTTTAATAATGTAATGAATTGTCGTTGTGGCTTGTATGGATGAGCGCCTATTTATAGTGAGGATCTATTTTCTAATTATAATGGTTGTGTAATTGGGCTTTCTAACAATATAGCCTAAAAGTCTAATGCTGGAAACGAGTGAATTAGCAGCTACAAATAGTTTGGCCCTTGTTTTGACCGACAGTGCTCATTACGTTTGCACTTCCACTCGAGTCAAAGCCCTATCAAGAGCATTGACCGAAATTTTGAAATAGAGTTGTCATTGGGGTTTTGGTTAAGAAATCGAACGGTTGTTCTGACGAAGTGAAATGAGACAGATAAAGATCAATTCTTAATTCTTTCCCTCACGAAATGAAAATCCAAATCTGGGTGTTTTACTCGACTGTGAAGGATTAGGTTGGAAGAGAGAAAGGTTGCTCCAAGTTTGTCACAAAATACATGAATTACCCTGAACTTAAATGTGTTAATAAATTGTGTAATTATGATTTTATAAGGCTAATTAAGTCCTTAAGAACATAGGTGAAGAAAGAGACGCCAAAAGAAAAAGAAAACGTGTAAAAGTCATAAAACGTAAAAACGCGTGTTATGTAATCATAGGAGGTATATGACCTCGACTAGGTTTCTAGATGGATTCCTAAGGCTTAATTAGGCCTAACAAGTATGTGGGAACAATTCTCGAAAAAATGGATCCAAATAATGGGTTAAAACGCTAACGGAGTCTTAAAGCACGTTTTTTAGAAAACCCGAAAACATGACTTTAAACAGTCAAATGACCCCGTAAAAGTTATAGTTCATCATATAACTATAATTACATTAATGGGAGCCTAATAACCATTAAATTAATTAAACAAGAAAAATCCGGAAAACGGGACTGGTTGGTGAATAGTGCCAAACCGAGAAATTTAGGAGCGTTTCTTGTGAAAAGACAAAACGCCCCTGCTTAAACTCTACAGTGGGGCCGGTTTTGATGTGTGACTCAGATCCCCTCCCTACTAATAAACTAGCTAGTTTTCTATTGGTTAAAAAAGACAAAAGCATAAAGTGAAAAGTACAAAAGTACCTTTCTCTCTCTCTCTCCTCTCACTTTTCATTTCCTCCCCCTTCACTCACGTTTTTTTTCCTTTCCCATTCCTCCCAGACGGTTCCACCTCCCTCTCTTCTTAAACCTCACACCAGCTCAAGCTTTTCCATGGCTTCCCTCTCATTTCTTTGTTTTCTCAAGCTTCTACCAAGCTCCAAACACAAAATAATTACATATTCTTCTTCCTCTCCTCAAGGGCTTCATTTCCCTCTTTTCAAAATATTCAAAGGATGAAGTTGGCCACCATGGGTATATCCCCATTTGAGAAGAAAATGGCATTTTCTAGAGCTAGAGAGTCTCCTCTTTGTTCTAAGGTAAAAAAAACTCAAAAACTCACCTTTCTCCTCATTCCTATCTTGACCAAAAATTTCCAGATTTTTAAACCCCATTGTTACTCCTTGTTCCAGCCGATTTTATCTCCAAGATAGGGTTGGAGTCTTGCTTGTTGGGTGCTAAATGTTTCATGTAGAATTGGAAGGTAAATGCTCTAATTTTGTGCTTTAAGCACATTTCCTTATTCTAGCTTAATTAACAAGCCCAAGGGTGTTGTTTAATCCTTAATCTTCCCATTTGGGTCCATGACCGAAAATCAAGAGAGGAGAAGGAAGAAGAGTAAAAGAGGAACTTATGAGCTAAAGGTAAGATGATCTACCTTAATGTATGTTCTTAATGATTTTAGAATTTGGGATGGGAAAATTAAAAGAATGAACCCAAAATTGAGTTAAAAATGTGTTGGTAGCTAAAAGAGAGGATTTGTGAATTGATGTTGATTTAAGGACCTAAGTGCCATTGCAATTGAGCTTATTGCATTATATTTTGTTCAATGAGTTTGGATGGATTGTGTGTGCTGTTATAACCCACTAAGGGTTTTGTTAGTTTGATTTGTGAATGTTTTGAGATTAGGTGATGAAGACAATAAATTTGGATAAGTTAGTGTAGTAACGGAGTTATGGCGAAATTGCGGTAGAAACGGAGTGTTTTAGGTGACTTTATGAGTTGAATAAACTAGGTGTTTATAGTGTTGAGTTGAGTAAAGTAATCACCTTGAAATGGTAGTTGGAGAATGGATTGGAGTAATGCAAAAATCTGTAGCAAAAATGGAGTTTTAGTGTTTTGAATCCCTAGAAAAGAACTAGTGTGCATGACCATGTAATGGAGGATGGAATTGGGAGCTAGTGATGCATTTGCCTTGGAAGAATTTGGAATGGTCATATGGGTTGAGAATAAGGTAAAAAATTTGTCAAGAGAAGTTCTAGAAATGCATTAGTGTGCATAAGTGCAAAAATGAGAAATGTAGATTTGTTAAATTGAGCAAGGATTGAGTATGAGTATGACCAATGATTTAAGGAGGTTTAGTGCGGTCTCGCCGTCTTCCTTCACTAGGCAGCTATTGCGCTACTAGTGCAAGATCGTCCGCTTCATAACCCGCTAGGCAGCTATTGCGCTACTAGTGCGGTTCTGCTTTTTTTCCTTCACTAGGCAGCTATTGCGCTACTAGTGCAACCGCTTCATAACCTGCTAGACAGCTATTGCGCTACTAGTGCGGTCCCGTTTTTTTCTTTTTCTTCACTAGGCAGCTATTGCGCTACTAGTGCAAGATCATCCGCTTCATAACCCGCTAGGTAACTATTGCGCTACTAGTACGGTCCCAATCTTTTCCTCCACTAGGCAGCTATTACGCTACTAGTACGGTCTCGCTGTTTTTCCTCTACTAGGCAGCTATTACGCTACTAGTACGGTCTCGCTGTTTTTCCTCTACTAGGCAGCTATTACGCTACTAGTATGAGATCATTCGTTTCATAACCCACTAGGCAGATATTACGCTACTAGTGTGGTCTCATCTTTTCCTCCACTAGGTAGCTATTACGCTACTAGTGCAAGATCGTTCACTTTATAACCCATTAGGCAGCTATTACGCTACTAGTGCGGTCCTGCCGTTTTCCCTTCACTAAGCAGCTATTACGCTACTAGCGCAAGATCGTTTCACACCCACCTGCTAGGCAGCTATTACGCTACTAGTACGGTACTCGATCAAAGTATTATAGGCTCGTCATAAGTCCTATTGCTAGATATCAAGAGGTCTAGTTGAGGCTCTCCTAAGTCCTCGTACTATCAATTGCATTCTAGGCTCGTCATAAGTCCTAGGACTACATGTCAAGAGGCCCAGCTGAGGCTCTTCTAAGTCCTCGTGCACCCCAAACCAATCTAATTGTTAGTATTATAGGCTCGTCATAAGTTCTGTGACTGGATGTCAAGAGGTCCAGTTGAGGCTCGTCATAAGTCCTCGTGCATCCGGTCTTCATATCGTTCACTCGTCGCCCCCTACATTCGCACACTCACGGTCGCATTTTTGCGCACCATAGAGTCATGGTGAGAATTTTTGGCTCCCCGTCAACCTTGATCCAATTCTGCAAGGGGTTGCAGAATTGAATCAAGGGGAGCCATCTGTAGACACCAAAAATTCTCACCCCCATATACCAAATTCCAAAATAATAAATACAGTAAGAGGGGTCGTTGGCTTTTCTTTTCAAAACGTATTAACGTTTCATGACAAAATTCTTAAACCAATTTCCAAAGCATTTCAGAAAAACACAACTCTTCAGAAAAACACAACTCTTCTAAAATGAAACTCCAACGACAATCCATTTCTAAACCCATCCCTTTTGTTTATTTACTTACTATCTTATTTTTATTTTAGTATATTTGGATTTACTTATTTATTTATCTAGTCATTTCTCTGTCATTTTATTTTATTCATTGCTTGTTCATCTTACCCCATTCATTGTTATTTTTGCTAGTACATCACTTATTAGCATTTGCTATTATTTTTATTTTATTGTCATTTTTATCATTTTATACACTTTCTACTACTATTATTATTATTTCATTTATTATTATTTTTACTTATATGTTTTGTTTATCTCCATTTTATTATTTCATGTACTTATTGTTATGATATTTGGTTTATTTTACACTTCATTATGTTTTCGTAATTTCATTTCATGGATCTTCAAAATAAAACAATTCATCTTCATTGATAAAACTATAACACCCCATCTCCAAATACAATGATCGTCGCCCAAAGTCCATCTCGTACATTAACAACGCAGCGGAAACGTTCTACTAAATTGGTGTTACCGCCGTTAGTCACCCACGTGACTAACTAGGCCTATTCTCTTACAAGTCACGGTCTGACTAACCGAATAATTACTCGAGCATCTATACATTACAATCCATAAACCACAACTTATACCGAGTATCTCATATCCTAATACATCATACTAACATCTCATCATATACAAAACGAGTGTACATGCACAACTCGTGTAACAAATGTAAAAGCAACCCGAAGTACTCTACCCGCTCCTACTCTCAGGTTGAGTCCTCGTCTGGTACCTACCTGCAAAGTTTAAATCACAGGCCCCAAGGGGCTCAGCACATGGCTGGTACAGAAAACGTGCAGCCCACAAGCTAACAGGGCTACACACGACTACTTTGTCGTTTACATGCAATTGTTTATTCATACAAATAATAATAAGAAGTACGATAACAAACAACACATTTAAGTGAAACATTCACAGCTCAAATAAATCGAACGTCGTAATGGACGCCCATTAATGAGTAAGTTAGATTCCTAACTCCTGAGGCCTGAGAATTGTTTAGTTCTCGTGTTTGACCATACCTTATAAGTGTCAACCGTTCTCTTAAAAGAACTGGTTGTTCTCTAACTGAATTGCTTATTTTTGTCGGGGCAACGTAACCCTAGCCAATGAGTTATTAGCTTAATTGGGTTAATAAACATTAATTCTTCAGTTATGAAGGGTGTAGGCTTGACCCTCCCACGCCTCCTGAATTTGTCTCTCACCTCGAACTGATCACTCAAGGTGGTCGGGTCTGTTTGTCGACCCTAGGCGAAAAGTCGTAGACGAGCCATATGCGGAAGACATATCTGATACAGATGCCGACCTCCTAACCTAAGCATGCATGACCGGAGTCAGTCCCGGATTCCTCTTTCCCCAAGTTCCAGTTAGCTGAAGTCTCTTTGACAATTGGTTAGTTAAACCTCTCTCGGTATTAACCAACTAACAATAGGGAATATTTGTAACCTTATACAATTGTTATTAAACATAGTTAATGAACAAGCCCTAAATCAAGTCGTGTTAGTATGCAATGGACACAATAACAATACAGTAGATCGGTTTCATGCTTAATCTTGTTTGGTCGTATCACAATAACACATAGCACACAAACCGAGGTAGACCCCGTTAGCACCCTCCACGGAATGGCATTTTCTAGGATCTAGGCTTTTCAGTCAGAATCATTTAGATAGACCCCCCTCATACCGAAAAATCACCCTCCACACTTCTGGTATAACTTGTTTGCAAACAATGACAGTAACGTCGACGTTCTGTTGTCGGTTCGTTGTTATCATCCATTTCATTTTGAATCCTTGAATATTTTAGTCTTCCCCTAATAGTTCGAATAGCATCTGGTTGTGGTACCACCTTCTGGCCTATATATGTTGGCCAATTGTTTTCATTACCCAGTTGTGTGAAAGGGTGACAACCATATGCCTCAATCATTGTTTCGAGCTTGTACACTGGATGCACATAATTTTCCCACATCATGTCAGTTCTGTAACACAGCCATTACGTGAGAGAATGAGTATTTAAACGCTTGCCACTCACCGCATTCACAGCTCATTTCATCGAAATCAACCTTGTATTTCCCTCTTTTTCTTCTCATAGCCACTGACCCAAAATCCTCAACCTCATACACTAGGTCGACCTCATTATAGCGAGTTACATTGTGACTGTTAGATAGTCTACGGTTTCTTCTATCTTGTAAGTCACATGGTCTGTATACAACGTTGAACCAGCTATTAGCTGGCCGTTTTACGTGTCAAGATTCTTGTTGAAATAAGATACCAACATGACAGCGTGCTAGTGACAATGACGGTGATCGGTAGAGTTTGAACACTTTTTAACACCCCATTGATGCACTTGACCAAGTTTGTTGTCATGTGCCCCCTTCTCCTCCCCTCATCATATGCCTTGGACCACTTCTCTAATGGTAGATCGTTGAAGAAACGTTCGATGTTGTTATTCTGGGATATAAGATGATTGTATCGTCTCTACACATGATGCCTTCTGAATTCGTATGCTATATACGTGATAATAACAAAATGTTAAACAATGAACAAACTTACATAAATGAGTAAAGCATTCCAATTGAAAAAATTAGGATACCTGTGTTTATCATGTATTTCTTTAATTTTTTGTTGTGAAAACGTGAGTTGAAATTTGATGCAATATGTCGTATACAGTAGAAATGGTTAGCCATTTGGGGTCTCCAGTAGAGCCGATCATAATATGGATAGCCCAACCGCCCAGCCCGGCCCGGCCCGTTTTTTCGACAAATGGGTATGGGTAGAAAAAATAACTGGGTGGGTTTGGACAAAAAAAGCAGCCTGAATTTTTTTTCGGGCCGGGTTATGGCTAAATATTTTACCCAGTTGATGGCCCGACCCGGCCTGAATGTCATAGTACATCTTACATTAGTATATGTTATTGTAAATATGTAAACAAACGTAATAAAATACTTACAATAGTACAGTAGTAATTATTCAACTGAATGGACCGCATACTCTTCGTCTTATAAATTTTGTTTTGTGCCATGCACACTCTTTAAAATCTATACTATGTATCTATACTTTAAAAACTATGTTACTCAATAGAGAAATTTGAGTTAAAAGTGGGCTGGGCGGGCCGGGCTATGACATGAGCATTTTTTTAGGTGGGCGGGTTGGGTTCAGGTGATTGGCCCGATTGGGCGGGTTTGGACTAAACACTTGGCCCGATTGGGCTGAAAACTTATGTCTAGCCGGTCCGAACCCGGCCCGTCCGCCCAGTTGATCAGCTCTAGTCTCCAGTAATCATCTGACTCCATGATGCTTATGATAGCAGGAGCACGATCTGTAACTATTGAGACATCGGTCCTCTGACCTATGACATGCAACCTTACCTTGTCTAGGAAGTACTTCCAAGAAGATAAATCTTCGGACTCAACAATAGCAAATGCTACCGGTATGATTTTGTTGTTCCCATCTTGTGTTGTTACTATCAAAAACTTACCTTTGAACTTACCATACAGATGTGTCTCATCTTTTTGCAGCATGAGTTTGAAGTGTTTGAAAGTAGAGATGCATGGCCCAAACACCAGAAGCATCGTTGGAAGAATTTGACTTCGGTCGTTCGGGTGTCATCATCATAACCTCGAACTGATTTTAGATTAACAATTGAACCTGGAATATTGTGCTTGATTGCCATGAACAACCTTGGAAGTTGGGCATACGATTCGATCCAATCTCCGTATATCTTTCCTATTGCTTCGCACCTTGCCAGCCAAACTTTTCGGTATGAAGCTGTCCTAATATACATACCACGGATTTGCTCTATTATGTTAATAACACTCATGCTCGAGTTACGACTGAGGCTGGGGAGGATGGCATCTGCTGCAATGACATGATAAGTCATCTGTATGTGGTCTTATCCATCAATCTGAGGGGTACATGAGTGCGGCCTCTCTCTTGTTATCTTCCATTCCGTCTCACCCGACAGTAGCACTCCTCTTATGTAAAATCTGCAATCTTCCCCACTTACACATTGGACAGCATATGCTCTACTCGAGCTCTTTGTCACATGTAAATCAAGATTATTTCGAATGTGAAAGTCTTTAACAACACTAACCAGACTTTCCTTGTCGTCAAACTCCAGGTTAACACTGAAGTTTCCTCTAGAATGCCAGTTCGGAACCCCATCGTTCAAGATCCATAGTCATTGAGTTGATGGCATTCCAATCCACATGATGGTAGAATGGCACATTTGAAACTTGTTGACTGCTACCTTCATCGGTATCCGATTGGTGGGAGAAACTCTTCTGGTATTAGCTCTACTTCATCATCTGATGTTAGATCATTATCATCTTCGGGTTCGTACATGGCATCGTCTTCATCATCATCGCCATCCATTTCCACATGAATCCCCATGGTCTGGGAGAAGTCCCAACTACACTTGTAGTTTTCTAACATCAGTTGACCATCTTCATCGGTGTTCAACTGAAGCGCCGAGAACATCATTGAATTCCTTGAAACCAAATTACGATAAGTCATCTTTGTCAGGTCGTAACCGTAATCCAGTTGACGAATGGCCTCTATGACAGATTGCTTTAGCATTTCGATGGTGAAATCATCCGTAACCTTGAGATGGAAGGTCTTAGTCTGCTGGCTCCAACAGTAATACAGGCTTCCATGTGGGTTGTAGGAAAACTCGGCGTTAACAAAAAATCAAGCAAGGATACACCATTTGTTTTTTGTGGTTTCAAACAAAATGGGCTGTTTAGTGGGCTTGAGAATGTGAATTTTCTATCAAAGATGAAGATTGTATTAGATTAAAGTTAGAAGGAGAGGTATATGCTCTGCAGTGGTGCAATTGAATTTACCAATACAACTTCTATATATAATGAAAATTTTGCCACAACTTAAGACTCCTTTAAAAAGGAGTGGTAGGGAGTGATTCGTGGACAGTTTGGAAGAGATTTTAATTAAAGCTCTGTCCACTACAAGACAGGATGTTGAGTCATAAACTGTTCTATGTGAGGCAGAGCTTTGAATTTCAAGGATATTTGTTCACTCCTTAAAAAAGAAGTGGCTGGTGTGAGTAATTCATGGACAGTTTGGCAGAGATTTTAATTAAAGCTCTCTTCACTACAAGACAGGATGATGAGTCATAAACTGTACGATGTGGGGCAGAGCTTTGAATTCGATGATATTGTTCAGACTCCTTTAAAAAAGGAGTGGCTGTGAGTAATTCGTGGACAGTTTGATAGAGATTTTAATTAAAGCCCCGTCCCCTACAAGACAAGATGCTGACACTAGTACAAATAAGGCCTATTTTGGCGGTTTTTTTGGGCCTATTTCGGCGGTTCTGAACCACCAAAATGGGGTGCACCGAGATAGGCGTGCAACCCTATCTCGGCGGTTGAACAACCACCGAAATACGGCGGTTGTTAGCTAAGAACCGCCAAAATAGGCGCGTTTTAGAAAAAAAACACACCTATTTTGGCGATTCCTAGCTAACAACCGCCGAAATAGGTCTATTTAAAAAGCACACACACCTATTTCGGCGATTCCCAGCTAACAACCGCGGAAATAGGTCTATTCGTTTTTTAAAAAAAGTCGATACTATTGCCCCATCTTCAACCTCTCGCTCACGAGATGAAGCAGTTCCAATGGTTCATCTAAGGCACAGGCACAAGATGATAATGAATAGAGGCAAGAGCATGTATGCTCCTTGTTCGCCTTGTAAATTACCGTGATTCAAGAGATTGCAGGAGCAGAGAATGAATAGAGGCGCAGAGCATGAATAGAGGCGCAGCATGAATAGAGGCGCAGTTAGGGTTGCAAAAATTACCGTGAGGGCGTAGAGAAAGAATAGAGGCGTAGAGCATGTTCGATTCCTTGTTTGCCAGTTAGGGTTGCAAAATTGACGTGAGGCGTAGAGCATGTTGTTGCTCGCCAATTAGGGTTGCAAAATTACCGTGAAAGGCATAGAGAATGAATAGAGGTGCAAAGAATGAAAATATGTGAGCATGTATGTTTCTGGTTTTCCTGAGAGAAAAATATAAGTTCGAGTATATTACCAATTTTGGAATGAACAGCTTCAACCCTGTCTTCAATCTGGTGAGCGAGATTCAGCAATTCAAGGAGCAGACACAAGAAGAGAATGAAGGAGGAGGCGCAGAGGGTTGCAAAATTATAGTGCGTGAAGAGAATGAAGAGAGAGAGAGAAGTGAAAGACCGAAAGAAGAATTTGAAGGGGCGGGAATTCAAAAAATTAATGAAAAAAACTGGGAATACAAAAATAGAACTGGAAAATTGACCTATTTCGGCGGTTCCTAGCTAACAACCGCCGAAATAGGTGTCATTGTTTAGACACGGAATTTTCAGTGACCCTATTTCGGCGGTTATTAGCTAGGAACCGCCAAAATAGGTATCTTTTGACCCTATTTCGGCGGATCCTAGCTAACAACCACCGAAATATGTGTCTCTTTTTAGACATAAAATTCTCAGGGCCCTATTTCGGCGGTTGTAAGAACAACCGCCAAAATAGGGGCGCCGAAATAGGCCTTTTTTGTACTAGTGTCAGTCATAAACTATACTATGTGGGGCAGAGCTTTGAATTCAAGGATATTTGTTCAGAATCCTTTTAAAAAGGAGTGGCTGTGAGTAATTCGTGGACAGTTTGGTAGAGATTTTAATTAAAGCTCTGTCCACTACAAGACAAGATTCTAAGTCATAAACTATACTATGTGGGGAAGAGCTTTGAATTCAAGGATATTTGTTCAGACTCCTTTAAAAAAGGAGTGGCTGTGAGTAGTTCGTGGATAGTTTGGCAGAGATTTAATTAAAGCTCTATCCAGTATAAGACAGGATGCTAGTCATAAATTGTACTATATGGGGCAGAGATTTGAATTCAATGATATTTGTTCAGACTCCTTTTAAAAAGGAGTGGCTGTTAGTAATTCATGGACAGTTTGACAGAGATTTTAATTAAAGTTGTATCCACTATAAACTTAATTCTAGTGACGTCCTCTCATCGCCTGTGCTCTGATACGTATCACAACAGGGTCTTCAAAGTCTGAGTCGTCCTCATAATCAATGAGAATCTTAATACTTTCCATGATTTCTTCAAGGTCTAGGTAATTACGAATCATTAAGTGCACATCAGCATTGGTTCGTACATTGGCAATCGAGTAGTTATACGCGTCTTGGTCCATCCTCAAATAGATGATTGAATAGACATACAACTGATTGTTATCAAAATGTGAGCGCACAACGTGATTTTGTGGTGATTTTAGATGATTAACGCTCCTTGGGTATTGAATGCTTGTGTCGATGACTGCTCAACCCAGACTTCGAACAAACCATCCCCCGTACTGGGTAGTTGTAGTTACATGGTTCACATGAACAAAGACAAGAATCGACATCCTAAGAAGATAATTTATTTGTCAATATTATAAAAAAGGAAATTACAATAGAACTTACATCTAAAATAGAATAATGAACGGATACTATTACACTGGGATATATCCATTGTGCTAGCCATTGGCCCAACTACTATATAAGGGAGTATGGGTTCCCAAGTCATGTCACCTACATTTTCATACTCTGAAACTCTTCCAAATTTCCATAAAATCTCACTTAATTCATGCACACCACACCAACCCAAAAAAGAACTCCCGGTCGAGGCAACAAAAACAAATAAGGGCAAGCAGGTACGTGTGTCACCAAACACTTTGGGATCCAGGGTACCATCATCCAGAAACTCTTGCAACAGAACCCGTACGAGGGACTTACATGCGAGGTCTTCAAACACATCCAGACACAAAACTCAAGCGTTAATGTCAGACACAGAATCAACAAATAGTAACAACATCCCCGATGTTATCATCATAAGTAGTGATTCCTCATCGGCTTCGAAGTCTGAGGGTACTCACGCTCTTACCGACTTTATCGTTGACGCTGCATTCTTCTGGCAACCAAGGGCTGAACAACTATTGGACGAGGAAGAAACATCATGCTCAGCACTTCTTCAAATGATACTGGGGATACTGCGATGATGATATGACACACAGATGAAAAATGGCTACAAGGTTCTACCAACTACAATCGCAACTCCTTTTACTAAGTATTGTTTTGTTGTAGTTTTATTTTCATATGATTTGTAGCTATTGCTACGTCAGGTCGTGCCTTAAGCAAGCACACCAAAAAAAAACTTAATGTGTCAATGTGTTGGAATAAAATTTTCTAATTTATTAAACAGTCAAGTCCAGACATACACCTTCGTTGGAATACAACACTAACTACTGCTAGTAATACCACGGGTGGAACATGTCAAAGAACATGATCAAACCTAAAGTCTACGCTAAAATAGAATAAATATGTCATGGGACATTAGTACCCGCTCTTCTAGCTTGCTCATACTCGCTCGGTGTGTATCTTTGGGGCGGGTTCATCGAGTCAGGCCCTTGAGAGTCATGTCCCCACCAATAGGCAGGTGGTTGAGGCGTAGATGGATTACCTTGCCTCCACAGATCAAACTGTGCCCTCGCCTCATCGTCTTCATCATCTCCAAACACATTTAGATTGGCAAAGCTCGTGTTCATACGTGCTGATCTCTCGGCCCGTGTTGTTTTGGCACTTCCCTATTGCTGGATCGTGATGAACCTTCCCTTGTAGGTACAACATCTGCGTAGGAGAATGTGTCTCATGTCCGTATCCTACTGCCTAGCTACCGTAGGGAACATAATACATGGATGTATAGGGAGCGTGGTCCCAACTAGCGTTTGTATTCGTGTTCCATGCACTTGCATTGCTGTTGTAGGGAAGTCCCACGGGCTAGTCATACTCAGTGTAGAAGTTTGTGTCTGCTCAAGGTAAGTGCTTTTCAATTACCGCTTGATCCCATCATACTGCGCCCCCCACTATGTCGTTTGGGTTGATTCCCCACCCCATTGTGGACATCCATGTACTAGCTGAGTCTGGTATGGGATACGTTCCCATGCGCTTAGTTGATGTTGCCCCATGCTTGGGTCAACCGGGTACAACGGTTGGGCGGGATATGTCCAACTGGATTGATGACTAACTTCCGACAATGGGTCATGAATGGGTGCTTGTGATGGTTGACGGACTTCACTAGTGGTTTTCGTTGTGCTGCTCTTCTGCTCGGATTATCATTGCAAGAAGGTGGTTGGTAGAAAATAACTGGCGGTGGGGCACGACGATTAATGGGCATCTGGGAATGGCTATATCGATGGTGGTATGAAATGTCTGTCTGAAATATCCCAAATATTAATTACTGTAATTAGTTATGAATTAATTAAATAAAAGTAATTAATGAGAGATTAAGGACTTAAAATATCCTTAAATGAGCAAGGGGATTAACATAATATTTAAATAAACCCTAAGAAGTCGTTAGTAAACATTAACGAACACTAAACGACCTTGAAGAGGTTGGAAAAAGGAATATGAACGAAAACATAAAATCGTTTTTACATTGAAAAATGTGTCATAAATATTTTAGAAATGAGAATGAGGTCCTAGATACCTTAAATAGAGAAATTAAATATCGCAATGATATTATATAATGTACATAATGTATAATGTATAAGGAGGTACGTAAGATAATAACAAGGACATTATTAAAATAGTTTGTAAATAGTGATAATTAATTTAAGAAATTTATTACGCAAGTTTTATCATGGATCATGTAATAAAATATGATCATTTTATAAGGTTACTAAACCCCATTACAGGGATAAATATCCCTATAATTGAAAATGGTCTTTTAGAATTCATTATATATATATATATATAAACAAATTTCCTTATGATTAAAGGAGTTTATTTAAATTGTAATTGAGTATTTTATAGTATTTATAAGATTTTGAAAGGAATGTATTAAATTTTAAACCTATCTAAATAATCCTAAAGTAAAATAGAAAATAATATAAGGATTAATTGATTTAAGTATACTATATGGAATATAGTATACTAAAGGATATACTAAAGTAAAACAAGTGTCAGTTGATTTGATTATAGTATATGATATATCCTTAGATTTAAGGGTATATCTAAAAAAAATATAATAATAAATAAATAAATAATTAAATAATTAAAGTAAAGGGATGTAACACGTAATATACAAATTCAACAAAATTATGACAAGATTAATATTAGTGAACAGGAATTAAATAAAGATATTGGAGCACCTGCATAAATAAAATAAAGTAGATATGGACTAAGACATATTATTGTGAGTTGTAAGCTAATACTCACATATCTCCTTAAATAGTAAAAGAGTAAAATTTTACAAGGTAGCAAATAGGGCCACGTCTTGTGTTTCCCACCACTCTTTTCTTCAGCACCTTCATTCTATTTACGGTAAATTTGTAACCCTTACCGGTGAACAAGAGAACATACAGCTACGCTCTCTTAATTTTCTTCTGCTCCAGCTCTAACTAGCGAGCACAACATACATGCTCTGCAACTTCTCCTCATCTTATTCTTCTTCATCTTCAAACCCAAATTGAACAAACAGGCAACATCCATGTTCTGCGTCAATCTTCATCCTCGTATGATGGTAATTCTGTGACAAATTTCCAGAACTACTGGTTCATTAAACTGGCGAACAAGACTATACATGTACTGACCAGCTTCATCATCTTCCTGGAATTTCTGCAACCCATGAATCTGCACCTTGCACGTCAAACTGAAGCAGGGGCATCAAACTTTTCCAATCTAGAACCGGTAATGCACTTAAACTTATCCTCTCTCTGCTGTATTATAACAATACGAGTGTCTTACTACTATCGTAAGGTGAAAAACTGATAAGCATATCAGGAGAATGCTGCTGTCTTTGAATTCAAACAAACAGAAAAAAAAGAGACAACCATAGCAGTCCTTGCTCTTTCTGTCACGGCAACCTAGTAAACCATAAGCAAATGAACAGCAGTACAATCTAATTTGTCACAATAAACATATATTGGTAACATAATCCCTGCTGTCATTTATACCTTGCAACTGCGGTTACACCTAGTGAAACCACATACTCTGCACCAGCATCTCTATTTCGTTCACTTACGATAAATTTTGCAACACAAGCTGGTGAACAAGTATACGTACATGTCCATCTGAATTTTGGTATCTTTGACAACTCCCTTCTCGTCAGCTAGGAGAAACCCATAGTCAATATTCCTTGATACATCCATAGCATCTCCATTGGGTAATTTGTCATTAACGGTTGTTTCAGGCCCAGTAGTTCCCTCCACCAATTGCTTAAACTAACATCTTGATTGTCTGAGTCACTCTCCGAAGGCATAGAAAACGGTTTCAGCAGTTGAAGATACAGGTATAGATGTCAGAGCCACTAAAACCTTCACGTATTCTTGCCAACATAGGAATTCCAAATGACTTCCAACTTGAACTCAGTTTTCCAAACATATATGCTTTGCGTCTCATTCTCTTCTGTTCCAGCGCCTGTAGAGATAAATCCTTGGGGACAAACTGCACCTCATTCTCTGTACTTGCTCCATCCTACTGATGTGCTTAATTTACAAACAAGAAGCATATATGTTATGTCCTCTCGTCATGCACTTCTACTGAAATAAACCACGAGTACTGCAGCTAGTATACCAGATCGAGACAGGGATAGGAAAACAATTCATTTCAGAACCTGTAACATGCTCAACTTACCTTCTTTCCTTCTAGCAACCTTGCTCTACTTTTGTGCACACTGTCAGCAAACAAAGAACATATATACTTCTGCTCATCTTCTTCTCTCTGCTGATAATAGAAACAGCAGCTGCTGTTTTTATTTTCTGTTGCACAAGTAAATCAATTATCAGCAATTAACAAAAACATAGTCCTGAAATTAATACACTATAACAGTAACTATTGAAGCACACATAGATGCAATATATATGACAGATGCAGTCGAAATTAAACAGTTTGGATTGACTGAGATTTTACTGCTGTTTAAGCTTTTGTTTTGCTGAGCTTTGTAAGCCTCTTTATGCGCTGATCTTAGGCTGAGAATGGAGTGTAAATGTAAGCCCAATTTACTCCAATTTACTGCTGTTACATGAACTACTTCAGCAATTATCAGCCCCTGAGATGTGCTACCTACTCCTTCAGTTTAGCTGCTGTTAATGAAATAGTTTAGCAGTTTAGCATCTGCATTCTTTGGCCAATGCTACAGTTTTTTTTAGGCTCTGCTATTCCACTGTTTAAAGAGAAATTTGACACAAAAAAAAAACAGCAAAACGAAACCAACCAGAAAATGGTTCTCCATAACAGCAGTCTTTCAACCTCTGTCTCCTCTTCTTACTGCAACTAAACAAATCTTTCCTTCTGATATTCATACATGTATTAAACTGAACAATTGTGATTTGCTTGATTAATGCAAGCCGCTGTCTTCCTCTGTTCTTCCTACCAGCACCCAAATAAATCTGGTTTATGAAGATGATGAATAAGGTCTAGCTAAACAGATTTTTAGTTGGTTGATAAAGAAGGAAAACAGTATTTGTTGAACCTAAAGGTTCTGCACAAAACAACACATAAATTCTGAAACTGGTGCACCATAACCCCCACAGTTGAATGTATTATATGACAGTTTCAATCGTAATAAATTGGTGCTGGTATTCAGCCTT
Organism: Limonium bicolor; assembly: GCA_023374045.1. Taxonomy (NCBI): domain Eukaryota; kingdom Viridiplantae; phylum Streptophyta; class Magnoliopsida; order Caryophyllales; family Plumbaginaceae; genus Limonium; species Limonium bicolor. Next base: position 147,685,899 of record CM041779.1, on the reverse strand, counting down.
GACAGAGGTGAATAGAATGTGGTATAGCTGCATATTAATCAACTATAACAACACGTGTTGAATTATAATGGAGAGCATTGCAAAAAAAAAAAAAAAACTTCAATCAGAAGTAAATAATTCTTATTTTCCCACCAAAAACATCTAGATGTTAGGAGCAGCACAATAAAGAGAGAAATGTTATATACTAGCATAAATAAGAAGTTAACTAATAAGGATTAATACGAGACTCATTAAATTTGGGATTATATAGTATACCACTAAGAGATAGAATTTCATTATGTAACATTGAAACATTAAGATTTAATGTTATGGTATAAAGAATTATATAAGATAATAGAACTATATAATTCAAGGAATTATATTATAGAGTATAGAGTAGAGTCGACCTATGTATGTCGTTCCAGTCAATCAAATTGATCAAGAGGGTCAAGTTGACCAACCCTCAATTTAAGTGGGGATTTAAATGCCAAAGGTTAATAAACCTAATGGTCAATTAAATATATATATATATATATTTGCACGTATACATAAATATATTCACCCATGGACAAAGAAGTTATTATACGTGGGAATTAAATCCTGAGTTGTAACATAATACAACATGTTAACTTCTAACGTACTTAATATTAGATAACTAATCCAGAATTTGTTTAATAACCCGAGTAAAGCAACTAACCGACTATGGGGGTTAGTTACCAGGAAGGGGTTAACATTCTTCTAGAATAGATAGCAAGACTTTAAACATAAGTATTAACAGTTAGAGTTAATTATTCCAGCATATACTTGGTAGAGGACTGGTAGCGTGTAGCGGGAGAGGTCGTCGCGGGGTCGGCGTCTGCTCTACGGGACTAGCTACGACTGGTGTACGGTATGTTGGATTCTATGATCTGAACCCTGATGGATTCTTTGAGTTCAGACATCTGTGTGCTAATTGCTTAAGATGATATGGTTGAAAATGCATGTGCTTATGAAATGTTATTTGCTCAATTATTTAGCATCTGATTACCGGTGCGCGTACGTCGTTCAGACTTGTGATATCAATTATCACCTAACTGTTATGAACTATCAGGAGAGGGACTCCAATTACCATCTTGTGAGAGTGAAATACTCATAACAGTACTAAGTGAGGAATTTAGCTTAGAGACCCGGTATTAACCGTCTCTAGAGCGATGACTCGACCTTTGAACATCACCTAGCAGACTCCTAGGTTGCGTGTAAGACCCGATAGGGCATCCAATAAAAATGTGTTCTCTCCAATAACGAGATTGAATCTCCAGGAGACTAATTAAAATACGCTAACTTATGAGAGTGTGATAAATAATTAATGAAACAATGTTAATAAATCCTGGTCTGCATTCGTTCCAGCAGGTTGCGCATAGTGATCACTAGAGTTCTAACACCCGTTTAGGGTCTACTCTTGTTTATCTAACGAGCCGGATACGATCGTTAGTCGGAGTGTGCTACCGTTGGCACCATACCTTGGCTTCGGCCTAATGGACATCTACCACTGTAGATAAGTGAGTCCATCTACCCACTATAGATGGCGTCGGACTACTGTCCAAAATATTAATGTGTAAGGTTAAACGGGGAATTGTCCATCTAACGTGACACCCAAAGGATGATGAGAGAGTTGGCGGGAGCGGGGCTCCAGACGATTGGAATAACGAACTTGCGATTACGATTTCGATCTGGCGACTATTGTACATGGTTATTAATATGTTATTTGTGGTGATTACTTGGTGAACTGTTGCGTGTTTACATTCCGCTTTTACAGTCTTTTATATATACTTGTAAACTGGAACAACATGAAAATTGAATAGCATGCTAATCAAGACGGCTAATTAACTCATGTGGCCTAAAGGCAATTAGGATCATATAGTTCAACATACTCAGCCTCGTGCTGAGCCTTTTGGCAACCACATTTTTGCAGGTGTACGATGATTGACGCCGGAGTGCGGGATGGGGTATGGTTTTGATTTTGATTAGACGGTATGTGTAGGGGGACTTCCGGACTATGGCATTGTATTAAATGTGCCGAGTGGTGGTTGTTTTATATTATGAATCTTAATAGTTGCTCAATAGTCCTTAGAATTATATGGATTTACTTATGGGTTGGATGGTCTGTGATACAGTTGATGAGTGTTTTGAATTGTGTTAATCTCGTCATCACTGCGGATGGATGGTTAAGTAGTTGGATGGATGGTTGTGACACCCGCCTAGATAGTGAGAGTGTTCCGCTGCGGATGTTGCGATTAATGTATTTTAATTACTGCTACGATGCGATTACGGTAAGGATTAGGATTAATAGACGGGGTGTTACAAAAGTGGTATCAGAGCGGAGTACCGCTCTGATGACGAGATATTAGGAGTAAAACAGCGAGCATAGGACTTGGGTAAACGGGAACGTTTGTGAGGTACGAGACTCTTAGAGTCCCAATCGTGCTTAGGGCACGAAGGCGTATTCTAAACTAATGTGTGTTCCCTTGTGTTTGCACCACGGTATTTACCGAGTACTTATATACGACACCTAGTTCTCAGTTGTCGAGTAGAGGTAGAGGTCACAAAAAGTGAGGCATGTTGGGGGATGATGAAGGTCCTACAATTACGAATAGCGTTGAGATGGCAACAGCCGCTCTAGATTGCTGGGAGAACTTCCCAGGAAACAGCAGTGGTAACCCACCCGCCACTGCCCACACCTTGAATACCGCCTACAGAGGCAATGTAGAGGAAGACGCTAAAGAGACGGAAGACCCCTCCTGATCGGGTAGACCGAAGTGATTGCTGTAATTGTTGTAATAGCAAGATAGAGAAAAGAGTTTGTAGTACAATGAATTACTAAGGACCGAGGGTCCCAATAGTTCACACTATCTAGAGGTGTGATTATACACAGTGATAAGTAGACGCTCAACCATACTTCAAAGAGGGATAAAAATCTATAGGACAAGTTAGGTCGGCTCATAATTAGACACCGAAACCTGTCCATTTAACAAAAGGAAAGCACCGGTGAGTGCACATGACGAGTGAAAGATAGAATGACGAGTCTAGAACGACTACAAAATTGCATAACATGCAGAACCAATTACTGCTTAGAAGTCTCTCCCAGGAAGGGATGACTTCAACCCGACACGACTTAGAAGGTTCAGAAGAACCTAGCCTACAACCGCAATAACCATGCAGAGTTACGAAACAAAATTAACTTAAAATTGCTACAATGCAACACCTAATCAAGAAATATCGTAACAAAGACATTTAGAGTACTCCATCTGCTGGACTCGAAGCCCCACGAGGTAGCTACGAGGGGAAGACCCCAGTTGGTACAACCAGAAGGGGGAAGGAGTCACCCAGGGGCAGAATACTTCGAACTTTACGGGAACTTTAGGCGCTGGTATTAGTACCCAGCGCGATCTAGGTAACCACAACTCCTTAACTTAATAAACTGACTGCATGAACACATGCGTCAAGAACTTCCTACTACCATGATGAATATTTGAAACGAAGCTCAATAAGAGCCTAACTTAGACAGCCCAGTAATAGGACCACCCTAAGAAACTCACATACTTTAACGAACCTTTTAACAACTATAATATTACCCCTTCCAAACTAGAAATGCCGGAGCCATACTCAAACGAACAAAGCGTCAAACAGACCAACAATTCTAAACCAATAACTCATCCTGCATGGCGCACTTGCTACAGCAAGCGCTATAACGATCAATATATTAACAATTCCGCCTACCTCGCGCACTTGCCACTGCAAGTGCTGCAACTACTGTTGAATCCTACAAAACTGTGTAGACCACAAGGTATGAAACCATGGCTACTGGTAACCACCAATTATTCGAACAACTTTCGTACAAAATCCGTGACTACAACCTATCACAAATAGAGTCACCAAACCCTTAAAAGCTGAGGCCTACGAACCTCGGGAGGACTGATGAGTCCGACCATTACAACTAAAGGGCACACACCAGCCCGTAACAAATTATATTCGTTAAACATTAATAAATCATTAACATCGGCTTACAAGCGAAACACCATAAACATATACCGGCACTAGATGCCAATCACTACTAGTGATAATTGTTGAGTTCGTAGGACCGACAAAATCTTATATGTAACTTCGTAACACCTCCTGGATGCTCCACCATCATTAGTGACGGTAGGAAAGCAAGGAACCGAAGTACACCAGCTGTAGACAGCTAGGATATATCCAATTTAACGAATGAGGTACCAAATATGAATACTCGTGAGTAACAACTCACTCCCCAATATATGGGGAATTGTATAAGAAAGTATGATTCCGTAACGATCAGGGCCAATTCTATGCCCAAATTGACACACACCAACACAATAAATACCGGGAAAATTAAAGAACTTGCTAGTCCTCAATAGGACCAATGTTGAACATGTTATACTGCAACACAATTACTACCTAAACCGATCACACTCGTAAACGTGAATCGGTGTCGAATACTTACACAATTAACATCCAAAGTATTACATTTACAGAGGAGTACCATAACCAACAAGAACGAACAAACGTCGAGATAAAATTTTATATTGTTATTCCCTTTGATCACATTGATCATTGGACGAAGTTCCCACATTAGGGGAATGGCTACCGCCATTGGTGTCCCGTCATACAATAGGTGACAAAAATGAGTACGTACTTAAGACAGGTCGTCTACTAACATGACGACTGTCAGTTATAATAATAATGTGAGTTAAACGATGATAAACAACCCAAACAATAATACAAGACACCAAGTCAAAAGGGCACAAGCCTAAGTAAGAGCACCCAATGTACCATTACAAAAACATAACTCCAGGAGAGCGAAAGTACCGCCTCTGACTACCTTCCAACATATGCCAATAGAGCAACAACGCCCAAACGTTATGACAAATGATGGAAATTGGTTGAAAACCCAACTACAATGAGGACTTTCATAAAAGAAGAGAACACGAATCTTCGCCATGAAGTCCGGAATTACACTAAAGGATGTAACCCAGGAAAAGAGTAAAGTTAAAAGCACTATAAATAAGTGCTATAAACGAATAAATAACCTACACAAATACAAGAGCTTGAAACAATCAACCAGTGCTAAACCGCGCACAAATAAACCAATAACGGTAATTTGAAGTCAATACACGGAATCACTCCAATAAAGAACTTATTAACCAATAGGCCAACATGGACTTGCCAATGCAAGAGGTCGTAAAATTCCTTTAAAACATCAATAAACTTACGTCACAATGAAACCAATGGTAGAGGAGGAAAATCACCTCGTACCATTACAAATATAAACCACACCATTAGGGCAAAATATCGCGAACGCACATCTAATGCAAGATATGTAATCATACCCATTGGGTAGGGGACCCAGAGAACAAAATTTCACTCGGGACACCCCCCCAATACCAAATAAAAAGGGAGATTGACAACAAAATACTTCACAAAACGTGTGACGAACACTACGAGTGTACAAAAATGAGTCATGGGACGACCGCACTCCGATAGGAGCATGTAGGCCTGACATGCTTATTTATGAGCTAGTCAGGTAAGTAGTAATGTATCGGTAGGGTACCCCATGCATGTAGACGAGTAGTGTAAAGAACACGAGAAGTAGTCAACTCCGTACCAAGGCCAGAGACGCCAGTCCAGCCTAGTGCAACTAGTTACCTCGAATAATGGACGAGAAGAGCTTCAGTTAAACCAACAAGGCTAGAGGAACCAAGAAACTTGAATATAATACGACCGAAGTCGTAACTCCACAGAGGAGTGATTCGTGAACAATAGTATTAGGGGAAACCTCCCGAAAGACGAGAAAGCCGATAGGCAACTGAATAACAAGGCATGAAAGCCCATTAGATGGGCGAGTCAATATATAAAATCCTCGTAAGGATCAAGAGTCGCTTGCACAAGCACAATTTCTGCTATCCAAAAGAACCTACTTAATGATAACGATCGCCACCCGAAAGAGGGGCATAAAGAGAACTATTCTCCAAACGAAAAACACAAGTAATACGGTATGATGTAACAACCACCGTACGCTCAAATTGAGGGCAATGGTATGCTTTCACCCAACACGGGCTGAACATAAACACAATACCATACAATAAAATAAAGGCAAAGCTAGTACACTAGCGGATGCCTCAAACCATAAAGCAAATCTCACAATAACTTATAACCGTCGAACCGACTAAGATATCGCGCGCACGGAAGCGACCATTGTAAACAGCCATTAATAATAAATATGTTGGCGAATAACAGACGAGTAAAACTCGTATAAAACTCAATTATAAGGAACTAAAAGTGAAGACAGGCTATACAACAGCCTAGACCATTCAAGGAAACGCTTCAAATAAATGCAGCGTTCAACACTATATAACCACACAGAAAAGCATGAGTGTACAATTACACTCCTGGTGGGACAACACGAAAAATAGAAAACATATGAAACATATCAGGGGACAAATGCCCCAACTGCCAAAGAGCATACCCATACGGGATGCCGAAAGACGCAGAACACGAATATGAGAACAACAAATGGCTTCCCTTAGCGCAAAGCAGGGCGAACCATACTAACATTGTTGTTAGACCGTTATACGGAAAATACAATATACGTCAACAAGAAATAACTACAACTAACGTATTACTCCGGAACAAAACAACTTGGAGACACGGGACAACGACGGTTATCTCCATGGACATATAGGCTACTACATCTCAATATTATTGAGACTGGTGCAGAGATCACCAACTACTAACGATAGCCAAATGTCATACATCATCTCAACTAAAAACTAGCGAGTGAAGACAATAACACTTGACAATATATTCCGCGCATGTGCGCTAGTAATCCACAACATCGGGATAGACATACGATTTAGATCTAATCGAGCGCGCGTACAATAACCAAACCACGCCGATTAAGATACCTCTGTTTCCACAATTACGAAAAGACAGTGGATAGCACCGTCACGTCGTAACGGGGTCAGCAACAACTTGCTGCTAATAAACAATTTATAATACATCAATAGGAATAAAAGGGAAAACTAAGCCCTAGGTTTGTGGGTCTGCACCTCACTATAGAGCGAGTGGGCCCATTAAAACGTGTTAGGGAGAGCGCACAAAGTACTCCATGCCTTTGGCTGAAAAACAAGTATGCGCCTCACCTTAATATATTTTCTCTTAGAGCCGAGTGACTAGAGGTAGACCCATCTCTCAGATATGTTAAGACTCCACTCCGAAGTTTCAATACGAAACGAGGGAGACCAAGAACAAGACCATTAAAAAGGTCAAAGTCCGTTGGTCGAACCACGAGGCCAAAAAGACCACATGGGAGTTGGAGAACTCTAGGAGAGCCAAGTATCCAACGCTCTTTGCATAGCTGCTGTTGTATACTTGTGGGGTACGGGGGCGTAACCCTTTTTAAGGGGGGTAGAGCCTTTTGGCTGTGCACATCTGTGCACTAAGTTTTGGTGAGTAGTATGCGGGGCATACATTGTTTTTGTGGATTGTTTAATTTGTTTTGTATGAGGAGCATACTCAGTTATGTGTTGGTATGTGCATCTGTGCACTTGCATGTGTGTTAAGTATCCTATGTGATACTTGTATGGTATATAATATGAAACCGAATACGGTTGTATCTTGTGGTGTGAACCGGTACAAAACCGATATGGAACTTAGTGGGAATGGACTTCCCTAAGAAATGGATGGTTGTTTGAATTTGGACTAGTATTAACTAATGGACTTAGTTCTATAACTTGGGATATACGCTAGTTTTATATGATTAGGACTAGAATTATGAAAAGATAGAGTACTGTAACTTGTTAAATTAATTGATTGTTTGAAATTGACGTGGGAGGTGGAACTTGATCCTGGCCAGATCAAGGGAAACTGAACACAAATTGAGGTGGAAGGATAGTTCAACATTGATGCTGATCACATCAGGGTTGGGCGACTCTTGAAACTTCCTACAAGTGGACACAGATATGAGTAGGTTATGAGCTTAGATGATTGTAGATAGTATGTAAAATTACCGCAAGGGGCCGTGGACCTCGGTGTGCCTGCGGATATTTATAGATGGTGGTGGATTGAGAAAAGTCCTTGTTATAGATTTTTACCATTGGGTTTTAGAGGCTCCATACAATAGAATGGATTGACCACAATTACATATATATATACACCATATAAGTAGTATGAAATGTATAGGACGGGAACTATAATACCCCTAAAGTATACTTACATACCAGGAATTCAAAATTGATATTCATGGTGCGGATGGATTACTTATCTTATGATTGTATGTGCATTGTGTTGCACTAGCTAATTGTATGTGCACTATTGTTGCGCTTTGTTTGGATTTTATGATGTATCTCATATGATGTTGGTTGTTGTGCACCCTTGTGCACTTTTATTGTTTATATGCGTATTTCGTTACGCTTTGGGTTGGAGTACATGTGCACTCGTTGCACTTTTGGTTGTTATTGCGAATATTGTTGAGATTATATGTGCTAGACATCACTGTGAGATTTTGTCGCTGAGATACGGGACTAGATCCCTAGAGCTGAGATTAGTATGGAACTAGATGTTCAAGGACTATTTGAATTGAGGAATATGACTTCGGGACGAAGTCATTTTAAGGGGGGTAGATTGAAATATCCCAAATATTAATTACTGTAATTAGTTATGAATTAATTAAATAAAAGTAATTAATGAGAGATTAAGGACTTAAAATATCCTTAAATGAGCAAGGGGATTAACATAATATTTAAATAAACCCTAAGAAGTCGTTAGTAAACATTAACGAACACTAAACGACCTTGAAGAGGTTGGAAAAAGGAATATGAACGAAAACATAAAATCGTTTTTACATTGAAAAATGTGTCATAAATATTTTAGAAATGAGAATGAGGTCCTAGATACCTTAAATAGAGAAATTAAATATCGCAATGATTTATATAATGTACATAATGTATAATGTATAAGGAGGTACGTAAGATAATAACAAGGACATTATTAAAATAGTTTGTAAATAGTGATAATTAATTTAAGAAATTTATTACGCAAGTTTTATCATGGATCATGTAATAAATATATGATCATTTTATAAGGTTACTAAACCCCATTACAGGGATAAATATCCCTATAATTGAAAATGGTCTTTTAGAATTCATTATATATATATATATAAACAAATTTCCTTATGATTAAAGGAGTTTATTTAAATTGTAATTGAGTATTTTATAGTATTTATAAGATTTTGAAAGGAATGTATTAAATTTTAAACCTATCTAAATAATCCTAAAGTAAAATAGAAAATAATATAAGGATTAATTGATTTAAGTATACTATATGGAATATAGTATACTAAAGGATATACTAAAGTAAAACAAGTGTCAGTTGATTTGATTATAGTATATGATATATCCTTAGATTTAAGGGTATATCTAAAAAAAAAAATAATAATAAATAAATAAATTAAATAATTAAAGTAAAGGGATGTAACACGTAATATACAAATTCAACAAAATTATGACAAGATTAATATATTAGTGAACAGGAATTAAATAAAGATATTGGAGCACCTGCATAAATAAAATAAAGTAGATATGGACTAAGACATATTATTGTGAGTTGTAAGCTAATACTCACATTATCTCCTTAAATAGTAAAAGAGTAAAATTTTACAAGGTAGCAAATAGGGCCACGTCTTGTGTTTCCCACCACTCTTTTCTTCAGCACCTTCATTCTATTTACGGTAAATTTGTAACCCTTACCGGTGAACAAGAGAACATACAGCTACGCTCTCTCTTAATTTTCTTCTGCTCCAGCTCTAACTAGCGAGCACAACATACATGCTCTGCAACTTCTCCTCATCTTATTCTTCTTCATCTTCAAACCCAAATTGAACAAACAGGCAACATCCATGTTCTGCGTCAATCTTCATCCTCGTATGATGGTAATTCTGTGACAAATTTCCAGAACTACTGGTTCATTAAACTGGCGAACAAGACTATACATGTACTGACCAGCTTCATCATCTTCCTGGAATTTCTGCAACCCATGAATCTGCACCTTGCACGTCAAACTGAAGCAGGGGCATCAAACTTTTCCAATCTAGAACCGGTAATGCACTTAAACTTATCCTCTCTCTGCTGTATTATAACAATACGAGTGTCTTACTACTATCGTAAGGTGAAAAACTGATAAGCATATCAGGAGAATGCTGCTGTCTTTGAATTCAAACAAACAGAAAAAAAAAAGAGACAACCATAGCAGTCCTTGCTCTTTCTGTCACGGCAACCTAGTAAACCATAAGCAAATGAACAGCAGTACAATCTAATTTGTCACAATAAACATATATTGGTAACATAATCCCTGCTGTCATTTATACCTTGCAACTGCGGTTACACCTAGTGAAACCACATACTCTGCACCAGCATCTCTATTTCGTTCACTTACGATAAATTTTGCAACACAAGCTGGTGAACAAGTATACGTACATGTCCATCTGAATTTTGGTATCTTTGACAACTCCCTTCTCGTCAGCTAGGAGAAACCCATAGTCAATATTCCTTGATACATCCATAGCATCTCCATTGGGTAATTTGTCATTAACGGTTGTTTCAGGCCCAGTAGTTCCCTCCACCAAATTGCTTAAACTAACATCTTGATTGTCTGAGTCACTCTCCGAAGGCATAGAAAACGGTTTCAGCAGTTGAAGATACAGGTATAGATGTCAGAGCCACTAAAACCTTCACGTATTCTTGCCAACATAGGAATTCCAAATGACTTCCAACTTGAACTCAGTTTTCCAAACATATATGCTTTGCGTCTCATTCTCTTCTGTTCCAGCGCCTGTAGAGATAAATCCTTGGGGACAAACTGCACCTCATTCTCTGTACTTGCTCCATCCTACTGATGTGCTTAATTTACAAACAAGAAGCATATATGTTATGTCCTCTCGTCATGCACTTCTACTGAAATAAACCACGAGTACTGCAGCTAGTATACCAGATCGAGACAGGGATAGGAAAACAATTCATTTCAGAACCTGTAACATGCTCAACTTACCTTCTTTCCTTCTAGCAACCTTGCTCTACTTTTGTGCACACTGTCAGCAAACAAAGAACATATATACTTCTGCTCATCTTCTTCTCTCTGCTGATAATAGAAACAGCAGCTGCTGTTTTTATTTTTCTGTTGCACAAGTAAATCAATCTATCAGCAATTAAGCAAAAACATAGTCCTGAAATTAATACACTATAACAGTAACTATTGAAGCACACATAGATGCAATATATATGACAGATGCAGTCGAAATTAAACAGTTTGGATTGACTGAGATTTTACTGCTGTTTAAGCTTTTGTTTTGCTGAGCTTTGTAAGCCTTCTTTATGCGCTGATCTTAGGCTGAGAATGGAGTGTAAATGTAAGTCCAATTTACTCCAATTTACTGCTGTTACATGAACTACTTCAGCAATTATCAGCCCCTGAGATGTGCTACCTACTCCTTCAGTTTAGCTGCTGTTAATGAAATAGTTTAGCAGTTTAGCATCTGCATTCTTTGGCCAATGCTACAGTTTTTTTTAGGCTCTGCTATTCCACTGTTTAAAGAGAAATTTGACACAAAAAAAAAACAGCAAAACGAAACCAACCAGAAAATGGTTCTCCATAACAGCAGTCTTTCAACCTCTGTCTCCTCTTCTTACTGCAACTAAACAAATCTTTCCTTCTGATATTCATACATGTATTAAACTGAACAATTGTGATTTGCTTGATTAATGCAAGCCGCTGTCTTCCTCTGTTCTTCCTACCAGCACCCAAATAAATCTGGTTTATGAAGATGATGAATAAGGTCTAGCTAAACAGATTTTTAGTTGGTTGTTAAAGAAGGAAAACAGTATTTGTTGAACCTAAAAGTTCTGCACAAAACAACACATAAATTCTGAAACTGGTGCACCATAACACCCCCACAGTTGAATGTATTATATGACAGTTTCAATCGTAATAAATTGGTGCTGGTATTCAGCCTTGACAGAGGTGAATAGAATGTGGTATAGCTGCATATTAATCAACTATAACAACACGTGTTGAATTATAATGGAGAGCATTGCAAAAAAAAAAAAAAAACTTCAATCAGAAGTAAATAATTCTTATTTTCCCACCAAAAACATCTAGATGTTAGGAGCAGCACAATAAAGAGAGAAATGTTATATACTAGCATAAATAAGAAGTTAACTAATAAGGATTAATACGAGACTCATTAAATTTGGGATTATATAGTATACCACTAAGAGATAGAATTTCATTATGTAACATTGAAACATTAAGATTTAATGTTATGGTATAAAGAATTATATAAGATAATAGAACTATATAATTCAAGGAATTATATTATAGAGTATAGAGTAGAGTCGACCTATGTATGTCGTTCCAGTCAATCAAATTGATCAAGAGGGTCAAGTTGACCAACCCTCAATTTAAGTGGGGATTTAAATGCCAAAGGTTAATAAACCTAATGGTCAATTAAATATATATATATATATATTTGCACGTATACATAAATATATTCACCCATGGACAAAGAAGTTATTATACGTGGGAATTAAATCCTGAGTTGTAACATAATACAACATGTTAACTTCTAACGTACTTAATATTAGATAACTAATCCAGAATTTGTTTAATAACCCGAGTAAAGCAACTAACCGACTATGGGGGTTAGTTACCAGGAAGGGGTTAACATTCTTCTAGAATAGATAGCAAGACTTTAAACATAAGTATTAACAGTTAGAGTTAATTATTCCAGCATATACTTGGTAGAGGACTGGTAGCGGTAGCGGGAGAGGTCGTCGCGGGGTCGGCGTCTGCTCTACGGGACTAGCTACGACTGGTGTACGGTATGTTGGATTCTATGATCTGAACCCTGATGGATTCTTTGAGTTCAGACATCTGTGTGCTAATTGCTTAAGATGATATGGTTGAAAATGCATGTGCTTATGAAATGTTATTTGCTCAATTATTTAGCATCTGATTACCGGTGCGCGTACGTCGTTCAGACTTGTGATATCAATTATCACCTAACTGTTATGAACTATCAGGAGAGGGACTCCAATTACCATCTTGTGAGAGTGAAATACTCATAACAGTACTAAGTGAGGAATTTAGCTTAGAGACCCGGTATTAACCGTCTCTAGAGCGATGACTCGACCTTTGAACATCACCTAGCAGACTCCTAGGTTGCGTGTAAGACCCGATAGGGCATCCAATAAAAATGTGTTCTCTCCAATAACGAGATTGAATCTCCAGGAGACTAATTAAAATACGCTAACTTATGAGAGTGTGATAAATAATTAATGAAACAATGTTAATAAATCCTGGTCTGCATTCGTTCCAGCAGGTTGCGCATAGTGATCACTAGAGTTCTAACACCCGTTTAGGGTCTACTCTTGTTTATCTAACGAGCCGGATACGATCGTTAGTCGGAGTGTGCTACCGTTGGCACCATACCTTGGCTTCGGCCTAATGGACATCTACCACTGTAGATAAGTGAGTCCATCTACCCACTATAGATGGCGTCGGACTACTGTCCAAAATATTAATGTGTAAGGTTAAACGGGGAATTGTCCATCTAACGTGACACCCAAAGGATGATGAGAGAGTTGGCGGGAGCGGGGCTCCAGACGATTGGAATAACGAACTTGCGATTATGATTTCGATCTGGCGACTATTGTACATGGTTATTAATATGTTATTTGTGGTGATTACTTGGTGAACTGTTGCGTGTTTACATTCCGCTTTTACAGTCTTTTATATATACTTGTAAACTGGAACAACATGAAAATTGAATAGCATGCTAATCAAGACGGCTAATTAATCATGTGGCCTAAAGGCAATTAGGATCATATAGTTCAACATACTCAGCCTCGTGCTGAGCCTTTTGGCAACCACATTTTTGCAGGTGTACGATGATTGACGCCGGAGTGCGGGATGGGGTATGGTTTTGATTTTGATTAGACGGTATGTGTAGGGGGACTTCCGGACTATGGCATTGTATTAAATGTGCCGAGTGGTGGTTGTTTTATATTATGAATCTTAATAGTTGCTCAATAGTCCTTAGAATTATATGGATTTACTTATGGGTTGGATGGTCTGTGATACAGTTGATGAGTGTTTTGAATTGTGTTAATCTCGTCATCACTGCGGATGGATGTCAGTAGTTGGATGATGGTTGTGACACCCCCCCCCGCCTAGATAGTGAGAGTGTTCCGCTGCGGATGTTGCGATTAATGTATTTTAATTACTGCTACGATGCGATTACGGTAAGGATTAGGATTAATAGACGGGGTGTTACACTGTCTGTTGTGATAGATAACCATCATACTCACCCACAATAGTGTCATAATGTCGGATCTGTTGTAACCCATCAGCCTAAGACATAATCACAATGTTATTGATATTAGTTCAACCATGTAAGTTTATCTATAACAATGAGCACATATCTATGGACTGAATATGCTTACCAGTATCGCTTGTCTACGTGCCTCGCTGGTATACCACCTTAAACTGTTTTTAGTATACCACTGCATGTACTCGGAAGCAAATGTTAGTGGAACAACGAACGGGTAATCATCAAGCCTTGTCCGTCTATTTACTCTATCATTTCATAGCTCAATGTAGGTGGCGTTTACAACGCCCCAGTCCACCTCTACACGGCCCGTCCGCTTCTGATTGTGCAGCTTATCACAATCTAGTGGCAAAACTGGAATCGGCTGATCACACCCAAACTGTCTAAGCGCCCGATCCGGTTGATGGCCTTCTACTATGTTGTTAAGAATTAGTGGTACTACCACAACCGCTGCGGTGTGACAGGCTTATCGCCATATGGTTGCTAGACCCACTGAAAATTTGTATTCAATAAAAGGCATGAAGTTTAGAACGTCGACATAACAATAAAATCTTGATAAATTTTGAACACAAACGTGCTTACATGATCAGCTATGGGTGGAACCGGGATAGAATCAATGATGGCTCGAGCATCTCTCAACTTACTAGTTGTAACTAGTAGATTATCCCAACTACAAGTTAATTCATAAGAATATTAGATGCACATGATGATAATAGGATAATTCTAGTAATTATCATGTTTGACTTTCGTGACTTACGTGTAATATATTACAGAATTTGTAGGGATTTTAATTCTTGGAACTTGGAAAAGGTAGGAAGTCTTGCATAGGTCCACAATGTAATTAGTCTAGTGATGCCAACCCCCAGCTGTACTGACCACACTTAGAAAAGTCTCTTAGCAACTCCAGATAGCCGCAGTCGATGGTGCGACTATCATAGCTGGGCAACAACATCCCACCTATCATACACATGATCCATGCCCTAGCATTGGTGGACCAAATCCGGTCGCCTGTAGAATGTGTGCTTGTCATCGCTGCTAATCTTAAACATCGTGCTCAACCATAATAGCGAAATCGTGTACCCTTTAATTTGGTCAGGTCCAGGTCTTTGACCCAACAACTCTTCACACAAGTTGGACACGGGCTAGTTCATCTGCACAACTACGGGATGTCCATCGACCTTCAGGCCAAATAACTGTTTCACATCCTCAAGCATAATAGTAGGCTCACCAAAAGGTAACATGAAGGTATGAGTCTCTGGCCTCCACATTTCGACAAGTGCACTGACCATAGAATTGTTAGCTTTGATCCTGAAGGAAGCAGGCCCCAAAAAACTGGCTTCCTTGATGTACTCGTTCAGGGCGTAATGCGGGAACTCAACTTCCAAATTTCGGGATCTTAATTTTCTCTCCGTGTATCTTGGATTTTGGATTACCTGCATCCCATGGCTTAACAATTTAATACTATGATCAACCGTGGTTGGAATATCGCAGAATAATACAGAAATGTAACATCTTTTGTACTTACCAGATCGTCCGAAAAAAGAGTGGTTGATATGTGGGTCTTCAAGTCCCAGTCCAGCAAATTGACGCTCAAATTGATGGGCCATCTACGAATTTAAAATATGTTAGGGAGCAATATTAATGTAAAAAAAAGAGCACAACATTATAGTAACAACAACATAATTAAATAAGGCATAAAATCACCAAATTTGATGATTTTGTAACTCATAAATTTTGCATAAATTAATTACGAATTTAAAATTTGTTAGGGAGCAATACAAATGTAAAAAAAAGAGTACACCATTATAATAACAATAACATAATTAAATAAGACATAAAATCACCAAAATTGGTGATCTTGTAACTCATAAATTTAATGCATAAATTAAATTACGAATTTAAAATACGTTAGGAAGAAATATAAATGTAAAAAAGAGCACACCATTATAATAAGATTAAGATATGTGAGGAGGAATATTAGTAAGATAAAAAATTACAAATACTAGCATAAGGAAGAAGAAGTAATTAAAAGTTGATAAACTAATAAAAAAGCACAAAAAAATAAGGACTAACATAAACATAATAATTATGCACAAATAACATCACAAAAATGAAAAAAAAACAAATTAAACTATGCTAACTTATTTCAAAACTTGGAGGATGAGAATTTGGTGAATTGTGTGAAGAATGGGGGAGGGGGGGTTTATAGATGAATTCGGATGTCGGAAACCTCTCCCTTGGAGCGGCTTCAGTGCATGCAGAAGAGATAACGTTATCCGCGAGATCCTAAAAATCTCGGGATCTAACGGTCCACCGTGGATCCCGAGATTTCGGGTAAGGGGAGTAGATTTGTATAGAAGCAGCTCCAGCCTGGAGCACCTGCCCACATATTTTCCTGAAGCCTCTTCACGCTGGAGCGGCTTCAAGCAAACATAACTGGAAGCTTACCCTCCCGGACGTACTCTGGCATGCAGCCCCGACCCCGGAGCTACTTCTTTGCATGAGTTTGGTACACCCGCATGATTTTTAAGTTTTTTTATATTGGAATTTTTATGAAATTTTTTCGTAATGAAGAGATGACATGAGGCTTTGAGTTCAAACCCAAAATACTACTCCCTCCATCCAACAATATCTGTCATTTTAGAAATTTGCACACTTATTAAAAAAAGTAGAAAAATGACGTATGTACCTTACTTTTTACTTTTCGATCTAGATACTAATAATTACATTTGTGTTGAATAGTATAGTTAAAAGTGGAAAAAAATGTGTCAAAAAACTAAAATGACATATATTTTTAAACAAGAATTACATCCTAAAACGACAGTTATTAATTAATGGTGCTCATCGCCCATTCCCTTTCGTTTCCGGTCGCCCAGCCTTCACCCAATACAAACGCCCATGGCCACCTTCGACTTCCGGCCCAACAAAAAATGTCATCAGCCCCACCACTATCCTTCTTCGTCGATTCCTCTCCGTGCACGTGCTTCCATCGACAGCTGAAGACCAACATCTTCAAGCTCATCTTCCGGCCTTTTTTTTTTCATCGAATCTACGACCAAAGAAGGAAACAGGGAACTCGACACCCACTCCCTTCCTCATTCCCATCTCCTCTAAAAATCGACATCCACCCTCTCATTAAACAAAAAGACATCCACCCTCTCATTTATTTGTCTGCAGACTCTGCACTCTTGGCGGCCTCTCTTTCTCTTTTTCTCGCCGGACAAAAACCCGAAAATCTGAATCCTTCGCTTCTTCTCTTGTCGCCGCCCTCTCAACAGCCTGGCCTGCCACCGTCTTCACACTCATAAACCTAGAAGAATCGAGACCCTTCCTTCTCCACTTCAGTCTTCACTACCAATCGCCCTCGGCATCAACAAAAAAAAAATCATTGTCTAAAATCTTTAATCACACAAATGGAAATATTTCCTTTCTTCTTCATCAGAGAGCAGCCCGCCATCACCTTCCTCCATCTCCATCAACAACCTTCTTCAGCTATCTATATCGATCTTCATCTAACAAAAACCCAAAAAATAGCCGACACTTCTCCTCATTTCCTGAATACTTCAACCAATCTCCCTCTTTGTTTTCTGTAACTTTGAAAGTTGAAGAACCCCTAAACACACACACATCCCACGTTTTTCTCGAAACTTGCAGACTATTCCTTTCGTCTTCTGACATCTTTCAAAATCCGAGATTCAGAAACGCCCCCCATCGAGAACCCACGATCGGCGACTCTAAGCACACGCCAAAATCGACAGCTTCTTTTTTGTTCATTCGCCGGTTTCGCTAAGGCCAGCCAATTCGGCAATGGCTAAAACAAGGAACGGGAGATACGCGGCCTTACTGGAAACCCATTTCTGAAGCCTGTGTCAACCCTCTGGTCACGCGTCTCTTCTTTTAGCCATCTCCAGCGTTCACTAGCTCTTCGTTTAACACTGGTGTATCTACCCCAGTCGGATGCCAAGCCCAACTTGGGTCCGTGGGTTTGCAAAGGCCCTTCGAGAACTGACTAGGATGGTTCTTTTCTCTTTCACAGGAATCGATATTCATTCTTTTGCCGGTATTAAGTTCTGAACTCCCGATCGCCACTCTGTTTATTAATTCGTTTGTGGACATTAGTGTGAGAATGTAATTAATCAACCGTATGTTTATTGATGTAATGGTAACAATATTTATACAGAGGTATTTACAGTTGTCAGGCCTAAAATAGTGGGAGCACTACTAGAAGAGTGGAGGTGAGGCCTTTAGTACAGGAGATAGTTATAACAACTAATATATATACATAATATATATTTCTCTACACCCCACCAGTTGATGCCGGATGGTCACGAAGGCAGAGACTGTTTATGAATTCGCGGAAAAGAGCAGAGGGTAGTCCTTTTGTCATGATATCTGCGAACTGACTTGTTGTGGGGACATGAAGTACGCGGGCCTGTCCAAGTGCGACACGTTCACGAACAAAGTGGATGTCAATTTCGATATGTTTGGTGCGCTGGTGTTGGATGAGATTGTGTGACATGTAGACAGAGCTGACGTTGTCGCAGAATACGATGGTCGCTTTGGTTGTAGGCAGGTGCAGTTCATGAAGGAGCTGCCGCATCCAGCAGGACTCAGCAACGGCATTGGCAACGGCGCGGTATTCAGCCTCCACACTGGACCGAGAGACTGTGGGTTGTCGTTTAGAGGACCAAGAAATGAGATTGGGCCCAAGATACATACAGTAGCCGGAGGTGGAGCGGCGAGTATCTGGACAGCCTGCCCAGTCAGCATCACTGTAGATGGTGAGTTGATCGGAGGGTGTAGGGGTGAGAGATAGTCCGAGCGATAGAGTGCCTTGGAGATAGCGAAGAATGCGTTTTAAGGTGGTGAGGTGGGCCTCGCGGGGATCATGCATGTAGAGGCAGCACTGCTGAACTGCGTAGCTGATGTCAGGCCGAGTGAAGGTGAGATATTGGAGAGCACCTGCGAGAGAGCGATAGGCAGTTGGATCGTCAACTGGGGGACCCGCATCAGTCCCAAGTTTGGCATTTGTGTCGACTGGTGTTTTAGAGGGGTTGCAATGTGACATTCCGGCTCGTTGTAGGATATCTTTAGTGTAGGTCGTCTGGCTGAGGTGGAGGCCAGTGGGATGACGGGAAACAGCGATGCCCAGGAAGTAGTGTAGGGGCCCAAGGTCGGTCATAGCAAATTCGAGAGTCAGGGCATGGATGATTCGGTGTAGGAGGCTGGCGGTGGAGGCGGTGAGGATGATGTCGTCGACGTATACCAGAAGATGTGCCTGTGCGGGGCCACGATGGTAGACAAAGAGGGAGGGGTCAGTTTTGCAGCTGTGGAAGCCAAGTGTAGTGATATGTGTAGCGAAGCGGTGGTACCAGGCACGTGGAGCCTGTTTAAGGCCATACAGTGCTTTACGGAGCTTGCAAACATGGTTGGGGTGTGCTGGATCCACAAAACCAGGGGGTTGGTGACAGTAGACAACTTCATTGAGGGAGCCATGTAGAAAAGCATTTTTTACATCGAGCTGGTGGATGGGCCAATTTTTGGATAGTGCGAGAGTTAGAACGGTGCGGATGGTGGCTGGTTTAACAACGGGGGAGAAAGTTTCTTCGTAGTCGAGGCCGTGTTGTTGGGAGAAGCCGCGTGCCACCCATCGTGCTTTGTAGCGAGATAGACGACCATCTACATCATATTTATGACGAAAAAGCCATTTTCCAGAGACAACGTTAGCATGAGAGGGTCGGGGTACAAGGTCCCACGTCCGGTTTTTAATCAGGGCATCGTATTCCTCCTTCATAGAGGCGTACCAATTGGGATCTTTAAGGGCGGTTTTGTAAGAAGTTGGAAGGGGGGTAGTGGTGGCAGAAAGGGTGAATAGTTGTTTGGGTTTAGAGATGCCGGCTTTGGAGCGCGTGATCATATGATGGGTTGAGGCAGTTGGAGGATGGGATGTGGGTGGACTGTGGGCCGTCGGTGTGCTCGTTGGTGGGGTGGAAAGGGTGGGAGACGTTACTGGATTGACGTGAGCTGGAGAGGAGGGATGGGCCATGGTGTCGGGAGTGGAAAGTCGCGTGGATTGGGACGTGCTGGTAGAGGGGTGAGGTTGGTGGGCCTGTGTAGTCGGGGTGGGGCCCGAGAGAGGTGCTGAGGTTCCGGAAAGTGGGGACGTGGTGCGGAAGGGGGAAAGTGAATTGGGTTGGGCTGACCGGTGAGGCACGGTGCGATGTCGGGTTGGGCTTAGGCGTGGCGTGGGCTGGATGGAGGTGTAGCGCGGAAAAGGGAAATTGGGCAATGCTTGTGGATCATCGAGTTGGGCGAGGGGAGTGGGACGAGATGAGGAGTGGATGTGGGTTTTGTACGGGAAAGTAGTTTCGTCAAAAACGACGTGACGAGAGATGATGATTTGTGTGTATCTAAGGTAAGGCAGCGATAGCCTTTATGAGCATGTGCATAACCCAGGAAAATGCATGGTGTAGTCCGTGGTTGGAGTTTGTGGGCGGTGGTGGAGGATAAATTGGGGTAACAAAGACAACCGAAGGTACGAAGGTGGGTATATGACGGTTTTTGATTGTAGAGGAGTTCGTGGGGTGTGCGAAAGTTGATGGTGGAGCTAGGTGTGATATTGAGGAGATAAGTGGCGGTGGACAGAGCTTCAGCCCAAAATTCAGGTGGTAAGTGACTGTGAAAGAGGAGGGTCCGGATAGCGTTGGTGAGGGTGCGAATCATTCGTTCGGCCTTACCATTTTGTGGGGAGGTGTGGGGGCAGGAGAAACGTAACAATGTGCCATGAGGGGCCAAGAAATTGTGGAGGTCGTGGTTGTCGAACTCACGACCATGATCGCATTGAACATATTTAATTGTCGTATTAAAGTGTGTACGCACATAAGCATGAAAGTTTTTGATAACGTCGGGGGAGGGGGAGGAGGTTGTATGTGGTTGATTGGGAGAGTGACGGCGGGGTGGAGGGCGAGGACGGTATGCTCAGACGGCGGGGGTGAATTTTCATTGGAAGGGGGGGAGGGAGGTGTGTTCATGTCGTCAGCCATGGCGGAGAGAGGGAAGAGTATGCAGAGAAATAATAGGATCGATAGAAACTCTGATACCATGTGAGAATGTAATTAATCAACCGTATGTTTATTGATGTAATGGTAACAATATTTATACAGAGGTATTTACAGTTGTCAGGCCTAAAATAGTGGGAGCACTACTAGAAGAGTGGAGGTGAGGCCTTTAGTATAGGAGATAGTTATAACAACTAATATATGGAATATACATAATATATATTTTCTAACAATTAGTGTCTGATTGCTGCTCTATGCTGATTAATTGCTGTTTCATCGGTATTCTGAGTTTTCCATCTAATATTGGCATCAAATAAGTATCGTTTTCGCTCGTCTGATGTTGTTCACGCTTTTATCAGCAATCCAGTGTGTTTTATTTTGCCCGATTGGTTAGGATTTCACTGAGGTTGAATGAGCAGTAAAAGGAAACAGGGTTCATTAGCTTGTATGATTTGTCGTAGGAAAACTAGATTAATTTTTAGTCTACCATTCTTGGGTTTGTGCTTAATTTGCAATTTCCACTTCAAATTTATGAATATTTCTGTGTTTGGAAACTTGGAGTTCTTGCGGTAATATGTTAGGTTGCATGCTTATATGTTAACATCAAGCCTTTTAACTGACAAAAAGGAAAACGAGTTGATAAGAGGAAGTTGTGCTTAGTTTTAAATTTATTAGCCACTTTGCTTTATTTTGTGGATTTGTTTGACCTGATTTTTAGATCCAAACCTAAAAAGGCAATAGATAGAATGGAAGAATTTTCGCTCTCTGATTTTAACCTATTGTCTTTGGGAATATACAGCCGAAACCAGTTAGCACCTTGACCTAGAACCCATCAGTAGATTTGACACTTTTCGTAAATTACTGCGTTCGCTGAGTGCGAATTATTTGGGCACACCATACGATGACCTTTATAACCAGATGTCATTTAGTTATTGGCCAACACTTCTAACTTTACTTCTCTCCCCTCGGTTTCCGTGTCTACTCACAAAAATATTAGCTTAACCAAAAAGCTTCAAATACCTGCGTTTCAAATTTGATTAATCTTCTTATCGAACGTACCCATGTCTCATAAATCCCAGCTTCTTGTTTCACCCTCGTAAGACCACATGTCTTTGATTCGATCAAGAGTTTACGAGGTTAAACACTTAACTTATTCACCATGCATGAAATATTTACTTTCTTGCACTTGTTTCTGTAATGTATTTTGGGTCTTCCTGAGTTATCTGTTTTTACCGCTTACGACTTACTGGATTGGCCGTTTACGACTTACTGGATTGGGTTTTGTTTGGGTTGTTAACTTTTAGCCCAAATTCTACCTACCACTGATCCAATTCATTTGCTAGACAACCGAGCGCCCATAGTGACCCAAAGACCATAGGATAGTGTTTGTTTTCTTGTCAAATGTGAGTCATGGTCACACCTAGCCAAAATGACACCCTCACCACAAATTACATCCTTAAAGCAAAAAAAAAATTGAATAAAAAAATTCACTTCAATTCATGTTAAATATTTTTAATCCTCGGCGATTTGATTTAATTTCTGCCCAAAATTCTTTCCAGATTCTTCAAGCATTAATTTGTTCATAATGTCAGTTTTCTCTCAAACTTCCACCACCACCATCATCATCCATCCATTTAAATTCAAAAAAAAAATTCTTTTCAAATATAATAAAAAGGGGGAAAACCCACTTCAAAACAATAAAATCTGAAATGGATTTAAAGTGTAGAAATAGTTTCATAAACCAAAATTCTAAAACAAAGAGTGGAAAAACAAACCTAATTTCAAAGCCCCGGCAATGGTCCAATCTCAAAATCCAAGTCTGGTCCAAAATTCAAGCTCGGTCCAATAATCCTACTTCGGCCTGATAAGCCCACTCTAACCTAATAAGCCCTTCAACTCAAAAATCAACCTAAGCCTGATCCAAAAATCAGCCCAAAATTAACAAATTCAAAAACACAGTTCAAAAGAAATGAGAACCAATTAACCTTTTAAAATCAAAAATCATCTTTTCAAATTCAAAAACACTTCTTTTCAAATAACCTTTCAAAATTCAAAAACCAAGTTTAAACTCAAACAAGATCTTAAAACACTTATTTTCCCTCCTCATGATGTGTATGGTCTTGGTTTGATTCATGCAGAAAGATTATTAAAATTTAGGATGGTAATATTTTTTTCTCGATCACCTTATGGTGAAATCATCTGAAGTCTTGGATTGGTGAGGATTTGTTTGGAATCGACATGTTGGAGGGTAAATCGTACTCTATGGAAATAATAGCTGCTTCTAATGTTGTAAAGTCTGGTTTCCTTTGATTAGTAAATGATGAAATATCGATGTCATTGGTAGGTGATGTGTTATCAGTTATGTTCTTTTTTTTGTTGCTATAAACATGATTGCTTTAGATTGTGTTTTGGTATTCGTATTGACACGTGTATGTGTATATTGTAATTTCTTTGAAGCCCTTGGATTCAAACTTCAGATCGTATCTCTTTGGCTCACAGGTTTTTGACCTCTCAACTATCAAGCCTCACAAATTTGTAGAGTATGGATTGGGTTGCTTAGAGTAGTTGGCTATCGAGTGATAATTATGCTCTAAGAGATTCAACAAAAGCGAAGAATAGTGGCAAAATCTTACCTACCCTAATATGAGCTTTCACCATAAATGCTTTAAAGTCTCTATCGACTAATACTTGTCTAAGACTAATAAGGATACAACTACATTTAATATTATAAAATTTAATCGCACTGCCTAGGTGGCAAGAGGAGATGGTATTGCTGGTTAGATACTTGGGAGTCTAGGAGTACTACAAGATCAAGCTCGTGAGCCAGTCCCCCCTTAGCCATTATTCCCTTGGTACTGGGCCACTAGCAATGACTTATCAAGTAATGGTGGGCACGGGTCCGGTTCCACCGGTTCCGGTTCCGGTTCCACCGGTTCCGGTTCCACCGGTTCCGGTTCTGGAAAATGTGTATTCGTATTCGGAACCGGTCTGGGCGGTTCCGGTTTCGGTTCGGTTCTGAAATCTGGATTCGCTTCGGATTCGGTCAAAAAACCGGTTCCGGCCGGTTTCGGTTTCGGTTCCAACCGGTTCCGGAAAGATTCGATCGGCTCCAGTTGCTTCGTTTTAGCTCTGATTTGAGATCCGTTTGAGCGCACACGTTGCTCTTTTCATCCACTTTACTCCTAGATAGGTTATTCTTCAAGTTTATAATCTTAAATGTGTAAGAAACAAAGACTTAGGAATTTTATTGAATTTACAAAAAATAAGGAACAAAGAGCATTTTATTATATGATTCACCTCATTAAAAGCTTATTAGGTAAAAACCCATTGGGAAAACCTAAATAAGGAAAAGGAGAACAACTACTAAGAGGTTACATGATTTCAATTTGCAAGTCTTAAAAAAGATTACATGGAAAGAAAGTAATACTAAATTACTAATACATTCTAAAATATTACAAGATAGAAGTCCTAAGCGGTGTTATCCCCATTCATCTCATACCAATCATCATGTTGGCCTTCATATTGCAATGCGCGTGCTTGAGATCTAACGGCTATTTCTTCAGAGGAGCGCGCGCCCGAGACCCAAAACGACGTCGTTTTGGCCCGATTCCAACGGTAACTTCAACCGGTTCCGGGGCAGTTTCGGTTCTGGTTCCACCGGTTATGGTTCCGGTTCGCGGTTCCGAATCTGATGACGGTTCCAAGCGGTTCCAGCCGGTTTTGGGCCTGGTTCGGGCCCGAATCTCAAACATGTATTCATATTCGGAATCGGCTGAGACGGTTCGGTTCCGGTTCCGATTCCCACTGGTTCCTGGCCGGTTCCGGTTCCAATCGGTTCCGGGTAGAACCGCCGGTTCCGGGTAGAACCGGACCCGATGGCCACCATTATTATCAAGGAGCTTTGGTTGGGTGAGCTTCTTCTTTTATCATCTTTCTGTATCTCGGAACTTCCCATTTCTTCGTAGTCTTACTCTTCTTGAATGATGATTTCGGGGTGGATCATTTCCATTTGCCTGGAAATCAGCTATTAAAAAATCAATTACAAAAGTTGTTCAGGGTCTATTTGCCATAGGGATAGGTATGTCTATTCCTTCTATGTGAATTTAGCCCAATGGTTGAATAAGTTACCATTTTTATTTCCCTATCTTTAAAGGGTGCGTGTTTTAAGAGGGGAAACGAAATGAAATCAGGAGAAAAAATTAAAAGGAATAAAAAAGAATTCTCTTTGATTTTTCTGATTATTTGTTTGAGTTGGAGAAACGAAATAAAATAACCGATCAATGGCCATTGGTCAATGGTCAAAAGCTGTCGGTTACTGACCAACAGTCATTAATCATCAGTCAACATTCACCGGTCAAATGATCATTAGTCATTAGTCAATGGTCATATATCACCGGTTAAAATATATTGGGGAAAGGGTTTCTCATTCCCTAGTAAGGGATGAAAAAAATTGATAAAACAAACAGCAGGAGAGAGAATCATCCAGATTACCCCAAATCAAACACCCCATTATAGTTGTTATCTCCTTAGTCTGCTCTCTATCATCATCAAGCCTGACATCCATAGGCTCTAACTCAACTAGATTCTATTTTAGACCTTTCAAAATTTGAGCATACTATGCTAATTTAGTTAGTCATTCACTTCTTGACAAAGCTTGTGTCACAATGTCTAAAATGGTCAAAATCATGAACATTGTGGACTTCTTAAATAGTCAAATTTAGCGTTTTTACTCTTCCCTTGCTTGTCAATTTCGTTTCAGAATTGTTGGTATTGATGTTTTCAAATCTTTACAACAATGATTTCTTGCCATGTCAAAATTGCAACATGAATTGCGACAATCTGCTATAGAACTTGAAATATAACTCTCTCCGTTAATTTTAGATGTCTTTCTGGTTTTATGAACAAGAATTAAGAAATGAGGTAAAATGACTTATCTAACCTTACTTTTTCTTTTTAATAAATGTGTGTGTAAGGTGGCAAACTATATTTTTCCTGGGGAGTTGTTGTTATTAATAGGGGTAATGGTGGAAAAAAGCAATAAAATTTGTCTTAAAATCTAAAATAACAACTAAATCTTAATAAACCAAAAGAGCAAGAAATACATATAAAAATTAACGAGGAAGTACTATACATCATTTATGGCTACTTGCTTGCGTCGTAATGTCAATGGTCAAAATCATGAACTGATTGTGTGGAATGTTTGAATGGTCAAATAAAATGTTGTTTTTGCTCTTTTATTTAATAATTGTTCTAATTTTCAGCACTAAGTGTCACTATTATTGCAATAGAAAACTTGCAATTTGTTCCCGGTTTTGCTCCCCATTGTTGCCTAACGCCCATAATTGCTGTTTTCAAATATGTTACAGGTTTCTTGCTTTAAAATGTCAATATTTGTATTTGTGGTCTAAATTTTGAATGTTTTCACTTTTTTTTCCAACCTTAAAATAAAACATAAAATACACCATTATTTACGTCTGTTTATATGAAGAAATTTAGCGATGTTTTTGCACTTGTTTTTAATAATTTTTCCGTTGTTTAAGATTGTCTTATTTTAGTTGATTCTTGTTTGAAATTTTTTAGTAGTTTTTTTAATATTGTTATATATATATATATATATATATTTACATTGTTTTATAAGGTTGTTATTATTTATTCATTCGCTAAATTTTTTGTTATGTTTTGTGTATTTTATATAAGTTTCATGCATTTAAAAAATGTGACTAGATATCTTTCCAGTTGATGTCGAGGTGATGGTTGGTGGAGCTTGCGTGAAGGACGGCGGTGTGCGTCTGGAGAAAGCCAAGAATTCGAACAGCCAAACACACCTTCGAATTGTCGTTTCTTGCTGCTGTCGTTCTCGAGACTCAGCGCACGAGGAGTCATCAATGAAAAAAGCTGCTGCCGCGAGCCCATCGATTTCCAATGATAAACCGGCTATAGTGGGAAACGGGAACATTGATGAAGGAAAAGATTGGGCAGGGAATTTTGTGAATGGGTACAGTATGTGCCCTGGAGTGGTGCGCCTTGTGCAGGGTGGGTGTACCCGTCGGTTGGATACTGGCCATCTTACATGATGCAGGGATGTGATCCATATGGGTGGTGGGGCCAAATGCAAGGCTGGGGTGCCTACAGATGGCCGTATGATTATGGCTTGGAGCAGATGTCTCCTGGTCATGGGCAGCCCAATCCCCCCCTCCTGTTCAGAGCAAGCCCGATCTTGAAGCTGTGGGGCCTGGAGTTAGGGTGCCAAACTCCATTCGTGAGCCACTAATCGGAAGAAGACAAGATCCTGATCCAGTTATGGAAGACATCGTTAGAAGTGTAAGGGGATATGCGGAGGAAGAGGTCTTGGGGTTTGATAAGATGGGAAGTGGTGCAGAACTGGGGAATGGCCTTGGACATATTGGCGAGAACAGTCCAATTCCTGATCATGGTGATACCCAGGCTCGGTTGGTGGAGGAAGATCCGGAGGGCTTTGGCCTTAGTAACCTCTTCGAAGACCCAGAGTTTCCACCGGGTTTTGAGCCAGTTAGGAATCCCCCTAGGCCGGAGGTTGTTCCAGAGGAGATGTTTGTGAAAGAGGAAGCGAGGCAGACGCTCAAACTTGCTAAGCAGCTTGGGTGCTCTGTCACTGATGAGGATCTTGCCCTGAGCAATCTTGAAGGGATCATTCGTGAGCAGAGAGCAAGCTACCGTCAGAGATGTCAGGCGATAAGTGAAGGATCGAAAGAAGAGTCCGACGGGTGTTCGAGAAACACTTCCAAAGATAAACCAAGAAAGGTTCCTGGGTTAAGTAGTGTTGGGTTTAGTAAGCTGTCCCGTGTTAGCAGGGTTGCCATGAGAGGCAAGAAAAAAACTAAGTAGGGATAAGGTTGGGCGTCTTCCTATTTTCTTTTGAAAGGTAGATCTAGAAAGGTATGTAATGATTGAGTCTGCTGTGTCAAGTTGGTCCCTTGCGTTGCCCTTGGGGCACTCTTTATAGGCCTTGTGCCATTAATTATCAAAAAAAAAAGTCTGAGATTATTTATGTTAACTAATTTTGAAGCAAAATCCTAATTTGGTGAGATAGAGTGATGTTGAAATGGATGAGCGCTTGGGATTTGTTGGAACTGAACTAATGTTTTAATTGATTAGTGTTTATGGTTAGTGATTAAAAGCCTTTACATAAAGGCTTACTTTTAATTGACTGATACAGGTCATCCAGGAGAGGAGCGTTGCGCGTTTGGTTTTGTTTTTTTAATTATTTCTTTTTTTCTTTATCATTAAAACTTTAAATTGTTATAACTTTTAATATATCTGTTCTAAATGAAAAAAAAAAATTATATCATTGTTCACCTAAATTTAAGCTTTTCAAAACAAGACCAGACATGGATATGTTTTGACAACTTTTTCAAAAATTATTTTTACATGTATACGATGATATATTAAATTGATAATATGATTCATTAATTTTGTATTATGAATCATTAAATTGATATTATGATTCATTAAGCATAAGTGGTGAATTTGACATTTTTAACTTTACGAGGGTGGGTTTTGGGTAGGATAATCTATTTGGAATTTGTTCTGTACTTTATATTGTAGCAACTAACTCGGCAAGTTTTTAGGGTTCGTACTGGCGAGTTAAGGCTAAAATTGTCTTTGACATTTTTAGCTTTCTTAGGTGGGTTTTGGGGTGTTCGGAGAGGGGTAGGGTAATCTTTTTGAAAATTGTAGCAACTAACTCAACAGGTTTTTAGAGTTTATGGTAGCGGGTTAAGGAACCCGTCACTATAAACATTTAAAATGTCTTCGATGTTTTTAGCTTTCCTATGGTGGGTTTTAGGGTAATCTATTTGGAATTAATGAGTGTTCTAATCACAACCATTAAAATAAATCAAAGTGGATCCAATGACCAATATTTAAGCTTTTATATAAAGGCAATAATATACGTCGATCGATATAAAATTATATATAGCCATAATATATATAAATAACAACCATCATATAAAAACTATCTTAATATATAATTAAATTTAAGTGAATCTTAACGTTTATGAACAAAACTTTCCTATGGGATTTTTAGGGTGTGTGGTGTGGGAGAATTCTTTTTCAACTCGTTTTATTTTATAATGTCATTGACTCGACACAGTTTAAAGGTTTGTGGTAACGACCTTAATCCCTTCACTATAAACCCTAAATAGGTTTTCATTGTTTTAGCTTTACTTGGTGGTATTTAAGATCTATGCCGACTAACATGTTCGGGTATATGTACGATTAACAATCTTTTTTTTATTAGTTTAAGCTTTTATATACAAAAAATTTGTTTTAAGCCATGTATACGTAAATTGTATGCTATATAGCTAAATAAAATATTAGCCACAATTGTATATCATTAATATTCTATTGCTTATATAAAGGTTTATGGTTTAGGGTCTTACAATGCTTCCTTAAAAAATGCTTGTATTACAAACCCTAAAAATGTTTTAGGTATTTTACCTGATCATATAGTGGTTTTTATGGTTTGTGGTATAAGGTAATGTTGGTATTTTTAACTGTAAATAAATTCTTTAAATATATTATTAGTTATC
Source organism: Limonium bicolor (assembly GCA_023374045.1). Lineage (NCBI taxonomy): Eukaryota > Viridiplantae > Streptophyta > Magnoliopsida > Caryophyllales > Plumbaginaceae > Limonium > Limonium bicolor. Next base: position 147,655,855 of record CM041779.1, on the reverse strand, counting down.
TGGTGGCTATCAATTTTCATATATATGGCCAATGTTATCCTATAAAAATGGTTAATATTTTTTCTTTGTACGACTGACATTAATGTCTTTATGTAAAGGTAATTTAATTGCCTTTAGCTTAACCACGCCCTATTACTACTAATTACTTGGTATATGTGATAGTTTGCTTCACACTTGGTGAGTATGATGGTAATATAGCTAGGTTTTGACTTCTCTATTTAATAGGGAACTATTGGTTTGAACACACTTTAACCTTAATTGGACAGGGGTGCTTCAAATTGGTACTAGAGTAGTTATGCTTCGCAACAATTACTCCCTCCTATTCAAAATAAGATGAATTTGGACAGTTTTAAGTCTAATTACATCTCTAAAATGACTTAAATTTTGAATAAGAGATAGTAGTATTTTAAAGTGTGTGATCAAATGTGTTTCTCTTATGTTAATTATTGATTTTTAGCTTGTTTGAATGTTATATAACTTGAAATGTACTACTACCATACATCATTTAAGGCTAGGCCTGCTATTCTTCTTTGTGTCATAATGTCTAAAGTGATCAAAAATGGAATGTATTAAGCTCTGCTTGCTCTTTTATTTAAGGTAAGTGTCACTATTATTGCAATCTAAAACTTACAATTCGTTGGAAGTTTGGTCCCTGCTCAAAAGTGCATATATTTACAGGAAGAATTTTGAGGGTTTTCCACATTTTTTTTAAACCTTAAAATAAACTAAAATACATTACTACATGTTGTCCAAAATGGCAAAAATCATAAATAAAAGTTCATTGTTGTTTTTGTTTGTTTTATAAACTGTTTTGATAGTTAAGTTTGCATCACTAAGTTTTTAGTTTTGCTGTCGAATTGCTTCTCAGTCTTACTATTGATTGGTTTTGGTGAAGGTTTACAATTAAAACTATTTTGACCACCCCAAACCCAATCCATTACGGGATCTTGATTATTGATCCATCTATTTTTTGGGTTAAGCTAAGTCATGACCTAACCCGAAAATACATTTTTTAATAATAAAAAATAAAAATATTGACTAAACAGACAATCTAACTAGCTGCATAACCAAACCTTAAGAAAACCCTAAAGACTAAATCCATCTTTTTTTTCTACATCATTGTTCATGTCTACCGCTCTTTATAACTGCATTATCTAGAAGGTGATAAATAGATCTTAATTATAGATCTCAGTGAACTTTGAAGCCAGTAATGCGGATAGCGTGTTGTATAAAAGTCTCTCAACTGGTAATAATTGGTTGTTATTGTACTTTTCTCAAACATGATCAATTATTTTAAACAGGTATAATTATTTCAAACTTTAGATGAGTTGTCTTTAGTATATTTCACTAACGGATAATAAAGATTATCATTTTCATTATAAAGGCACTCAGATTATATGCTTTTCTAGTGAAAAAATACAAGTTATTCATGTAAAATTAGTGCAATAGATTAGATTCTTTGTATAACATGAAATTAAAGTTATGGTTGATCAAACAAGTTAGAGTACACTCACCAATTTATATGACTATAAAAGTTCCTCTGACGCATGAATTGAGTTCTCTACTTTATAACAGTTGTTTTAGTATATTATAAAGATTTTCATTTTCATTCTAAAATTTTGTGCTTTTCTAATTTCCTCCCCAACAATGAAAAAATACAAGTTATTCATGGATAATTAGTGCAATATAACATGGAATTCGATCAATCTTGTATGCTTAAAAAGTAGGTTGGATGGATTAGATCATAATTTTTTAACCCATCTATTTTTGGGTTAGGCTGGGTTGTTAGAATTGATACCAGCCCGATCCAGCAACTCAAATTACCGAATCAACCTATATAAGGTGACTTCAATCAATAAATATGTTTGTAAATTATATTTGACACTAGATTTTCAAGGTTATTCTCATTTTCTTATAAAGTTTATGAGATATTCACACCTCTTTGTTTATTCTTGTTTACTCAATATTTATTGACGTTTGAGTCTTTGATCTCTATGCGTAAACATTGAGATTAAAATTTGATTATGGTTAATGATCTATTTTAAGATGTTAGAATTTTGTTCTATTAACTTATTACAAGTAAATGTGATTTTTGTTTGATTTAATTATTACTCGATTTAATTACAATTAGTGATTTGGTCGTTGATTCAATTGAAAATTTTATTTACTAATTTTTTTGCTACTATTTTGATTTAAGTTTTAAAACTTTTTTTTTAAATTCCAAGTCACTTTTTTTTTTTTCATTTGCTGATTTTTTGGGCTTATGGCATGAAGAGTACATAAATTTTCTTGTTAAGTTTACATGTGATATTCAGCTCCTTTCTTTATTCTTGTTAACTAATTTTGAATCAAAATCCTGATCTGTGGTGGTAGTGTTGAGATTTTTGAGTCTTTTTGCAATAGATTTGTATTACTAATATTTCTTACTTACTACTCGGTAAAGGTGACAGGTTGTTTAATTTAATTATGCATTTGAGGGTGGCGATAACACCAATTATCATGAGTTAAGTTACCTTGTAAGATTCATATATTGTTCAGTTCAAGACCTCTCGTTAAGTCTCGAGCATGATTAAAAATGTGTGCATTTAAGTCAGTTTAAATGACAACTAGGGTGATGCCTAAGATCTATTATAGAGTCAGTCTTGCCTACAAGGCTACAACCAATTGTAGGCAGCCATGGCTACATGCAGCAGGCCGGAGCGCATGACATTTTTTCTTGTCTTTTTCTTTTTTTTTCCTTTTTTTAAGAACACCGTGACATTTTGTTTTTTGTTTTTTAATTTTTTTCTTTTTTATCATAAAAATTTTAAATTGTTGTAATTTTTAATATATAAGTCCAAAATGAAAAAAAATTATATCATTGTTCTTCTAAATTCAAGCTCTTTAAAACAAGATCAGTCATGGATATGTTTTGACGACTTTAAAAAATTATTTTCACATGTATAGTGTACAAAACGTAAAAGAAAACTTGTACAGATGGTCATACAAACCTGTACAAATGTTCACTAAAACATGTACGTAAAAACATATACATCCTCGCATTAAAAACATATAGATAGTCATATAAACCTGTACGAATCATTAAATATATACATCATTAGATTAAAACTTGTACATATAAGGAAGAACACTTGTACAGACGGTCATACAAACATGTACAAATGGCCATACAAACATGTACAAATGGCTATACAAACATGTACACATGTTCATTAAAGAACATGTACACATGTTCATTAAAGAACATGTACATTATCACATTTGAACATGTACACATGTACATTCTCACATTAAAATATGTACACATGTACATTCTCACATTAAAATATGTACATACATCCTCACATTAAAATATCATCATATATATGTAAAAATAATTTTTTTAAAAAATTGTCAAAACATATCCATGACTGGTCTTATTTTGAAGAGCTTGAATTTTGATGAACAATGATATAATTCTTTTTCATTTTGGACTTATATATCAAAAACTACAACTATTTAAAGTTTTTTGATAAAGAAAAAAAATTAATTAAAAAAAAGAAAAAAAATGTCACCAACGCGGCGTAGCATGCGCGCGCTCAAAAAACTCATGCTGCAGTTTCATCCGTATCCTCCACTTTTTTTTTGTTTTAAATTGACTAACATACCCTTGTAGCTACAATTAGTTGTAGGTAAGTATTTGCCTTTAGAAAAATGTCTTTTGATTATTCTGGCGCATCTTATGAATCAAATAATCAGCACTATAAGGTATTGTCTTCTTCTACCCCGAAAGAGATCTTGTCGTCAAGTAATGGATTAATGAGTAAATAAGTTCATAATGCTAATTGGATATTAAATAATTGCTAACATTCAGGTTTTGGGGTTTCAGTATTAAATGTGGATGTTTCGATGATTTTTACTGTTTTGGAGATTAATGGGTGAGTTAACAAATTGATATTAGGTGTAAATTGGAAAATTAAACGGGTAGTATTTGTTGAAAAACATATATATATAAGTGGGATAACCAACAAATAGTAATATGAAGTTTCCTTTTATAATGTAAACAAAAAAAACACTTGATTCGTAGTAATTAGGGAATTACTTAATTATTTAGGGGTTTAATATAGTAAATAATGGGAAAGATTAGGGATCATTTATCAATTATCAAAGTCTTAAACGTTTAGGAATATAGTTACAACTATAGGTTAGGAGGTAAGGATTTAATATAAACTGCTGAGTTAAGTAATTCATAAAAGGAGAGGTAAAATCCTCATTAGTAATGTTAGTGGTAAGTTGATAACTAGATTGTAAAAACGAAAAGACAATATGGATGAAGAGTAACTATTAAATAGTGGAGAAGGTTGATAATTTTAGAATTAGGATTCAAAGTACATGTATGCAACTAAGTTTAAGAAAATAGGATAAACAAATAATAAACTAGTAATATGAGAATAGTTAAATTGGTACTAAGTGATGCAAACTTAACTATCAAAACAGTTTATGAAAATAAGCAAAAATAACACTGAATTTGTTCATTTAAACAATCCACAATTTGAATGACTTTGGCCATTTTGGACAGCAACCGTAAATAATGTGTAGTGTATTTTTAATTTTATTTGAAGGTTTTAAAAAATGTGGAAAACACTCGAAATTCTTACTATAAATATTGGGATTTTTGAGCATGAAATACCTAAAGTAACATACTTCAAAAAAAAAGAGTAATTTAAGGGCAACAATGAGGGACAAAACTGAGAACAAATTGCAAGTATTAAGATAGCAATAATATTGGCACTTAGTGCTAAAAAAAACAGGCAGGAGACCAATTCTTAAATAAAAGAGCAAAAGGAGAACAATTCTTAATTTGACATTACGACAAACATGAAATAGCAGCCCTAGCCTGTATATTTCAAGTTATGAAAAGTTCAATCTTAAACAAGCTAAAGATCAATAATCAACATAAGAGAAACAAAAGACATTCCCACACATTTTATAATTATTTGAAGCACCCCGACCCAATTAAGGTTAAAGTGTATTTCAAACCAATAGTTCCCTAATACTTCATAACCATCCAACTCATGAAAATCCAAGATTACAGGCCACGTGGCAACCAGTAGTGGAAAGAAATCAAGCTAGACTGGCAGGGCAACTCACTCTCAAAAGCAAGCAAAGCATCACTAGTTATTACTGAAGCCTGTTCAAAATGCCAAAATTGATAATGTGGAAAGTGGTAGGCCTGCAGAGAAACTTCTATTGGAAAGGGGCTGGTAGAGGTATGACGATGATTGCTTGGAAAAGGCTGCAGAAACCGAAAGAGTCAGGAGGTTTATCAAGTGGTGGAGAAGATTCATTGAGGAAGACAATACACTCTGGAAAAGAATAATCTACTCTATCTATGGTATCAAAAGATCGGTTTTGCTTATGGACCTATTAGAAAAAAGGAGTAAAATGAGGGGAATATGGTATACCATCACTGCAATCGCAAACTAGGATGATAAGATCTGTTTCTGGAAAGACGCATGGATGAGCTCAATTCCCTTACTGCAGAGTACCCAAACCTATTTAGACTGAGTGTGCAGAAGGAAGCAACAGTGGCTGAACTATCAATCTGGGATGGTGAAACTGGAATTAGAGCTTATGTTGGAGAAGGAGAGTTTTTAGAGCAGAAGGGAGGAAGTGAATGAGTTACTAAACAGGCTCCAAACAATCAACCTAGACCAGTGACGAATTGCTGCTATAATGGGATCAATGGCTTCACCAGAAAAAATCTGCAAACGGTAGCAACAAGATTGGACCTCACTGACTCAGAAGATGGAAGGATGGAGGCTTTCAAAGGGGGGAAATGCGATCCCAAACCTGAGTAGATGCGCACTATGTGGATGTGGAAACAGCAAATCACCTCTTCTTTGGCCGTGATGTGACCAGAAGAGTGTGCCACTCGATGGTGAGGAATCTTGCTGGTAATGGTAATGCTGGGAAATAGTAATACATGTTACGAGGCTTGAGAGGAGCTGTACATGGGAAGAGAAGAAAGAATGTGTGGAATACAGCTTTCTTCTATGTAGTTTGGTGTATATGGAAAATGAGAAATGAAATGGTCTTCGAGGGGAGGACACCATTATTAGAGCTGACGTTCAGAATTCTAACGCTCCATATCTGGAATTGGACAGGAGGGATTTTCCAATTTCTTCAGCCATATTTTGAGGGAATAAAAGGATTGGAAAGCGAATATAATACCATACATATAAAAGTGGGGTGATGATCTTTAAGTATGCAAGCATAAGTAAAACAGGGGTGTAGTGAGCATGCTCATCAGCCTAAGGACAAGGGTGTAGTGAGCATGTTTGTGGTGTCTAGATACTTGGGTATTTTGTAATGCTCTAACACGTCTGTAAGGGTGTATGCATGTAAACAAGGTACTAAGCTTCTAAATATTATACGCTATATCATTCCCATGACATAGCTCTACAAGTTCTTCAAGCTTTTTCTCAATCCTCTTTCTGAAACATGCTCCACAACTCTAAAATATAGATATATATACACACAATTGACAGGAAGCAAGAGCGGACAAAGTTCTCCCCACCATAATCAAGGATAATGAAGATTGTGGCCGCAGAAGTTGAATATGGGTGTCAAATAAATTATACACTCCTACCATAATCAAGGATAATGAAGATTGTGACTCACATTGGCAAAAGTTGAGTATGGTTGAAGTCTTTTAAAAGCAAAAAGCTGCATCATGAGTCTTGTTGACAAATCAAATGGTAGTCCTACTTTCCAGTATCATAGACACATGGATATTCGGTAGAAAAAAACAGGTCTATCTGCTATAATATTATAGCCACTATATCCAGCTTTACCTAGTATAAGACCCTAGGCCGACGTCAACATAGAAGAAAGCAGGTCTATCTCCTATAATATTATAGCCACTTAATTACCAATAATGGCTCCATTCAGATCAGCCTATGGTTCATATCACTGATCAATTCCCACATCACGATCCCATAGGAGAATACGTCCAACTAAGCTAATTAACGACAAAAAAAATTAGTCTCCATTTTGTATTATGTATCAAAGTTTTTAATTAATATGAATACTTCAGTTATAACTATCACTGATAAGATATTGCTTCTAAAGTACATATCAGATTCAGTATTTTGTTTTCTTGATAGATAGGTCCCAATGGAATAGGAATATTATAAATTAAAAGAAGTGATCTCAATGGTTACAAGATATATATATAGCTTATCAATATGAGTTAGACAACTCATTAATAACCACAAAAATTTGACAAATATGAAGAATAATAGTTGTGCAAGGAAAATGAATTGGGCGAAAAATTACCTTCTGCTGCCAATCAACTGCTCAGAAGCCATCCGAGGAAGTATACCCCTGTTTGACATTTCACTTTTGACAAGCCCAAATCTCCAACCTATTGCCAAATATAGTAAGTCTTGGGTCAATGCCATATAAAATAAGAACTTTTCACGCGTAAAAAGCAAAAACTTGAATTCCTTGTATATCTGCAGTGCAGAGGAAAGTTCACCCGCCCATGGTCAAAGTTCACACACAGACTACTTAGTTTGTACACTAACGCCAAGCCTTTGTAATAGTACTAATTAACCTACATTAACTTCTTGAATGGAAATGTAGACTTGTGCTTGGCTAATCCGCTCACCTCCAAAAACTTCAAAAGCTAATCCACACTATCACTTTCAACATATTTTTTCCTTCCTCATTCCACTATTCCAGATACCTGACCAATCAGAGGCAGTGACATATACATTTTCGAGCATACCCCACATTTTAATCCAACCTTGTTGATAAATAGACAATGAGGAAACTCAACATCTTTTCATGACATCCTTTGCATCTGCATAAGAATCAAGCTCCAAGAACATGAGTTCTTTTATAGAAGTACCAAATGAATAAAAACTGAACCAATCAACTTGAAGAAGGAAATAAGATGACCTATACCTGCCTCAAATCTCCATTCGTGTGGCATACTTTTCAATGAATCTTTAACTTCCATCCGCCGCCACATAGTATGCCAAGCAGTTAAGCAAAGGTCAAAATATAACCCACCAAGAGTTCATGTCAATTCCAAATCCACAAACTGATGACCCTAGGGAGATGTAAAAAAGGAAGAAGAGTAAACCATATCTCTCTATTTCACTGAACTGCAAAAGATCACGTGGAGGACTTGGTATGTCTTGACATTTCAGAGTTGTCTGAGATAGATGTTGTATTTTCATTTCACTTTCCCCGGACCAACCCCAACTAACGAAAGAAAAAGTTAGGCATAAAAAGCATGTATTCACCAAGACAAGGCCAACATTTGTTTATTGAAAAATGAGGACATAAAGAACATAACTGCATATTAATAGTCCTTAATGGTCATGTTAGTACATAAATGCATTGTGGCATTAGGTCTTCATTATATTCACCGAGAATCTACCAATTCTTCAATGTAAGAAAACACATGGTTCTAAACAATACAACTATAAACCAAGAAAAAAAGGTACAATAAAGAAGAAATACGGGAAATATGGTGACCTATACCTGCCAATTCCTTGTTTTGTTGAGAAACTGCACAATTTCCAAACTTTGGACATTACCGAACTTAGAAGAGGAAGCAGACTTGAGAAATTTATCACATTCATTCATCAGCTTCTTAAATTTCCCATGATTTGCCCTAAAAACAATCTGCATGAGCAAATCAATAGAAAGCTAGTAAATGGGAAAGAACAACGCATGCGGACAATTTTCAGCACACTATTATATGTCATTTACAAAGTTTCTGAAAATGGACAGGATTATAGCATGCTGAATACAACTAAAACTTTCTGAAAAACAAGACCAAGATAAAAAGAGGACAAGATATCATCAATTTTGAAATACCTTTCTTCGCAGCATCTTGCCCTCATTGTCAAGTTCTCTTAGATTTAGAAGCTGCAGGTTCTCAATTTCTATCTTTGATGAAGACCACAAGTAGTTGCATTATAATCACACCTGAAAAATCATCATTAGAGATTAAAAAACTAATATTAATATTAATATGAACAACAGTAAATCCTGGAACTTGAATTTAACAATGTTAGACCATAACCCAGCCATCAAAATCCTCATTAATAGTGTAAGATTAAGAAGAGTATACAAGGTATTGCCAATCATAACGATTTTGAGATGCAGATAACATTGGTCCAATAAAAATGAAGATTATATAGTGCATGAGATGTTACTTTGGGAAGGAAACAAGCCATGTCAAGTTGTATTCTTGATGACCAGAGTGTAACAGTATGTACCTTCATTTCAAGCTCAAGTGATGATATTTATCCATAACTATACACTTGAACATAAACTTGGCAGCAAGATCAAGATCATCCAAACCAAGTAAAAGAAGAAATCCCAATTCTCCAAGCAAACTCGGGCTTAGTCCGCACTGTATAGGCCCCTTTCAAAAACCAAAACAGACAATGCAGTCAAGATGCATCCGTTCCACAGATAGAGCTCTTGCAATAGCGGCTCAATGAGAGTTTGTACCACATATGTGAATTTTTCATGGATAGAGGATTTAAAAAGTGTTATGAGAGCTTGGATACCACTTTCCTGCACCTCAAGAAATCAAAGAAATTGCAACATAAAGGGTGTACTATGGTAAATAATATAAAAACTTCAACTGACATCAAGCATAATTTAACTGTTGAATAGCAAGAAATTAATCACGCTTTCAAGCATATTTATAATTGTTTCTGTGACTCAATGTTCAGTTCTACTGGAAATTGTGCAGGGTTTATCATTTCCAACCATATTCATATGATCTAGGGGTATACCAAAGGATATATGGCCCGTATTGATAAAAATTTCTCCTTGCTAAATGATTTTCTGTGCGCAAATATGATCTACAAAGAGGTCAGTTCAAATTAAGCTCATATTAAAAAAAATCAGTGGGACATATGTAAGATACCTTTCCACTTTGCAGTACAATAACATTACTTTTAAGAAAAGAATAATATAACAAACCTACTGCAATAAATCAATACTCTGAGAAATACGATCGGATGGAGCCAATTCGCTACGCCCCGGGGTCTTCTTGGCTCTGATGACCATTGACATTATCAAGCAATTCAAGTTCTAAACAAGCAGACAATGAATCTATGGGTCCCTTGTTAGACGACCCGTGCTTCAAAAAAGGGGTGAGTGCTTTGCTAGATATGTGAGCCAGCCTTAAGCCTAGAACTCAGCCAAAAATACTCACATAGCTTGAATGCACTTTCCCTGCATAAAAGAAAGGGCAAAGATTAAAGTACTCACAATTACACCAAACTTGAATAGCAAGCAATAAGTAAAGAAGGAAAACAAAGCACATCGGCACGAAATGTACACCGATCAACTTGATACATATTACTTTGCATAGGTTTCTTGATTATGATATGTGGTACAAGATAGAACAAAGATAACAAACATTACACTGACGCGGAAGGCGACAATAAAAAGAAACAGAACAGCAAGAGTCGCTTTATCAATCTACTTACAGTCCGTTCAACAAGTTGACTCATCAAAGGCCTAAATACAGTTGGCTATATGACAAACTCGTTACAATCATTCTCTGGAACATCCTGCATTGATGAAAAACCAGAAGAAAAGAATGCAGAAAAACTCTATTAGATCAGTGGGGAAGTCTTTACATATTTATAGAGAGGGGAATTAGAACAGGTTAATCTGAAAGCAAAGAGATGCCTAGGGAGAAACTGCCTAGGAAATATACAAAGGCTGGAAGACTTATTAATAGCACCCACTTATAATAATATTACCTATTCCCAAAGAGGGACAACTATTAATTAACTACAAAGATAAATGTGAAAGCAAAATACAACATAATAGCATCTGCTCAACAAAACCAGATATGAAAAGTAACTATTTTCATACTGAAATAACACAAGGTGTAGACAGTGCCCCCCCCCCCCCCCCCCCCCCCCAAAAAAAAAAAAAAAAAAATTGAAAATTTGTTAATGCTGTTATAAATTTTTGAAAAAGTACAAAATGACATAATATTTTAAAGAGTGACTGTGTCAAAAAAAAATTTGCGTAGACACTGAGCGTACTATTCAGAGAAGAGATATATTGTTCCACAACAAAGAATGTCATTTGAACCACATTTCTAAAGTAGAACTGTCAATCTTCACATCCACTGCAATGTTGGGTAGAATACCACATTAAATAAATATAACAGATCTTGATACAATGGCACAAAAATGAAGGGAAGAAGTACCAACCTGCCATAGCAGATGCCCAAGCATTTAGTGTCCAAAATATCTTTTGATGAGCCAGCAGATGTACGAGAGACCTTGAAGAGAACTTTAAGGAGAAGTGCAAGGCAGACCCCAGATCTCCAGATAAGCGAGATAAAGCCTACCAAAAGAAAAAAAATACAATTAACACAGTAGCTAAACATAAAACTTCTAAGTATTATGAAAAGAACATAATCCATAACCGAAATGAGTCCTTCAATTTATAAACTATGAAAGAAATATTTCCTATCAGCTCTGACAGCTTAAGGGCCATGTGAAGTTTGTCAATATCCGTTAAAGCAATCTCAGGCAATTTTTGAAGCAATGGAAAATCTAGAAGAAGGCTTCTCTGATCAGAACAAGAACATCTTCAAGCCAACAGTCACTCAGAGATGTAGTACAACAGGAGATCTTCTCTACAACATCAGCTCCAAACCTGCCACTATCTCAATATGTGCTTGTATATCTCCGCTAACTGTAAAACAACCTGAACTTCAGTTTTGTCATGGGCATGCATTATATATGATGACATACAAAGTCCTTCCACAGCCACCAGCCTAAATTCAAAATTCAGAGATACTGCAAAGGATAAAGGGGATAAAGAGCACAAAGGAAAGATGAAACACTTATCCATGCCTCTAAAACAGATTGTGGAGCAAGATTAAGCTCATCAGGGAGAACCCAAGCTCCATCCTTCAGGGCCTATAGAGAAAAAAATGTACAAATACACAACACAGTTAAGATTCAGCATCGAAACCAAAAAGATCATAATGCTATTGTAATATTAAATGTCTGACCTGCAGCAAAATACCAACAGACCATGTAAACTGTATCCCACTGTCAGTCTCTATAGGCAAATCCGAGCCCAGTAGATCCGATAAGTCAGTCTAAAGCACCATTGAAGGAGAATTAGGTGTAAAATAAATGAAAGATTTGGAGATGCAAAAAGCAAAGGTAAATAAACAATCATTAAAAAATACAACGTATGTAACAGCTACCTGCTTAAACAGGTTTATACACATAACTTTATGACCAGAATATTTTCCTAGGGCAACAATCAAGTTTGTTTTACCTACTCATGGACTACCTTCCAACAGAACTGCAGTACACAACAAAATTCTCAAAACAAGAGTACAGACTTAGATAGTCCAAAAGTATCAGAAAGTATGAACCAACAACAAAAGTATCAGACTTAGAAAGCTGCATGGCTTGAAAAATTCTCAAAACAGTTCATCTAGTTGTTGGTGCCATGAGCTCAAAACTCCCCCAGCTTCTGAATCATTATTGAACGATATGAATAAAACATCAAATGAGGCATATTTCCATACCAAAACAAAACAGCAAAACTAATGGGTAAAACATGTATAGGACATCCCTTAATGAAAAAAAAAAAAACTCCACAGCCACTCAGGCTAGCCTATATTAGAAGATGGTGAACAGCAACCTCTTTCAATAAAGAAAGGATGAATGCCAAAAACAATATCACACTCCATGTCATCATGCTCCAATATACTAGCAGGTAGGCCATTTCAACCATAGTTTCCCATCATGGAAAGCTGGAAGTCCAGTTCACCTTTCTTCCGCAGTTCCAAAACAATAAAATCAAGACATTTCTTTCGTAAAATCATGCATCATGCTCCAATATACTAGCAGGTAGGCCATTCCAACCATAGTTTCCCATCATGGAAAGCTGGAAGTCCAGTTCACCTTTCTTCCGCAGTTCCAAAACAATAAAATCAAGACATTTCTTTCGCAAAATCATGGTTTCATAATCGTATGCCAGTCTAACACCAATTGATAGAAAAGGTTCTGGAGAATATAGCCACTGGCATTTGCTTGACACGTGTTTTTTGTTCTTGCAGAGACAAAAATTACATGGACTAAACCATGAGGCACTGGGGTGACAATTTTATTTACAGTCAGTGTCCTAAAGAGAGCATACAATATCAATTTGTAATAGCTATCATCCACCGCATACCATGTTTCACTATCACACTTAATCAATAAGGAAAACAAAATTTACTGCACAACAAACAGATAAAGCTTCATTCATAAAAATACCGACGGATGAACATCAGTCTAAAGTTAAGCCATCAAGCATAGCTAGAAAAGCTCCATGCAAAAATGCATACTCTGGAGACAAACTCCTTTGTGAGGCATAGATAAAAGCAATCCAAGAAAGGAGGTCCCGAACTGTGAGCATCCTTCTGGTTTGCAACTCGTCAAACCACTGTAAACAATAACGCCCAAAGGGAAATATTAACACTAGAATAGAAAGAGTATACACATGATTCAGCAACCTGAGACTGCCCCATATAAAAAGATTTGGCCCAGGAGAAAAATTATTGAAGAGCATACCTCCCATAACTTTAGCATGGGGCTCACAAAACACGAGCAAGACCAGGACAGGAAAATCTTATATGTTGAAAATGTTAGCTAGTTAGACTGATGCAAATATACACCCAACAAACAAGCCATGGTTGACCAACTGATGACCATAAATCTGCTAACAATCGAGAAATGATGAAAATGGTCCTTAAGGGTGCCACCTATCTACAACCCGAAATTTGAATAAGATCGGTTGTCATATCAGGAACAGATCCAAAGAAGAAAACAGGGCAGAACAAGTTAGTGAATCAAATAGAAAGACATAGATAATATAGCACCAAACAACTCTATGCATTTGTAAACCGTTTTAACGGCATCGGCACCAAAAAACTTGTTTGCTCTCTTGCATCTAGTCTGTTGTATGGAAATGAGTATCATTGATAATTTTAAAAGAAGCATCTATCGACAAGTGCAATGATTGTTTCCGAGTGGGACTCGATACCATGGGAGTGATAGAGATTATGTTTGCCAAATTTGTGGAGTTGAATGTGGGTTTGTGTTTTTTGGACTTTGTAATGACGTAAAAGTAAAAGCTAAAAAAGATAAGTGGTATATTCTTCACTTTCCAACATAAGTCTGCTCTCGCCTTACCAGTTACACAGAACTACCGCTCTCTTATCCATAACACTAGAGGATTCATTCTCCTCCTTAGCATCGTGGCTCGCACAGGGTAAGAAACTAGGCACTCTTGTGAAAAGCCAGCACACAAAGCTGCATTAGGATAGTAACCTAGTAACCTCGCTCATTGCGGGACTCAAGCTCCAACCCTAGCTGTGGCTGCAAGGTTAACAGATTAGTTCAACCTTCCAAATATTCATCAATCAGTTCATGACAGGATTCATAAAACTAATCAAGAAATTCGTGAGATTTAATGATAAGCGCAAAAACGTTATATTAATGTGAAACAATCCATGAAAATCTCATATTAAAACTACTGAGTAAGTCGCAAAATCATATCCAGTTAAAATTAACCATCCACTAGGATAAACCTAACTTAGCCAAACATATCGCAAGAAAGCACAAACGAAAAGGAGAGAGTTTATAGCGGTAAATAAATATTTCCTAGGGCTGATTCATTATCCAGATCTGAAGATCACCGAGTCTCGAGGTTAAAGATTACCCTGGCTAGGGTTGGAGCGTGAGTGTTTTTGTGTCGTGAAAGAGTTCATGAATGAGTTGTGTGTTTCTACCTTCGACCTGCCTCATATTATAGAAGATTTCGGCTAAAATATGTTAATTCGGACTAGTGTCCAGATGAGCAAGATTGTAAAAGTGAGATATTTTGCTTTGTGAGATTTTCGGGTGATCTAGGGTCAGTCAGAAGACTGGGTAAGGGGTGTCTGGATTAGCAGGGTAGAATAGGAGGGCTAGACATCTGTAGGAATTAATATTTTCACTTAATCATGTGTATGGGTCAGGTGGGTCAGACACTACTCCGGACAGATATACTATTCGTGCTTTCTCCTTCGTAAAATGTTGAGTTTCCCATATATTCATCATAAGTCATATGAAAATCAAATAGCTTGTTTTCGAACAGTATTATCTTAGATAGAAGAATGAGCTTCAATTAAGCACAAAATCTGGGGGAAAACGATAACAAGAGTAAGAGATTTTATTAGTACAAAGTATGTAAAATATCAGCCTATCACATCCCTCGCACTTGTCTTTTGCTTGTCCTCAAGTAAATTCTTCAAGCACAAGTTCAGATCAAATAAATGAGGTTTAACCAGAAGGGAAGAACTTAGAGGAAGATGCTACAAGTTTTCAAATCATATAAACTTTCAGCTGTGAGTTTTTAAATACTAAATTAGAAGTCATCTAAGCTTAAGAACGAGAAAATGAGTCATCTGAACTTTGTTTTTAACTTTGAGCCAACCACCATTTTCTTATTCACATTCCGTTGAACGACAAGGGGCACGAAGTAAAATCTTATTCCATTATACCTTTCAGTGCCACGTACTCATGATCCATAAAGAAAAGGAGTTGAAATCAACATCCAATTCATAAAATATATAAATACTTCAAGTGAAGTTTATATAATTCATCACCTACAGACTTTTCTCTCCACCCCTGTAACGGGTTTGGGTCAACTATCCCAGATTCCGAGAACCTTAGGTAGCTAGGTGATAAAGCACCCCAAAGGACTTAATAACCGAGTGGACGAGGTCTATTTTGGATCAGATTTGCCTTTTTGGATCAGCGGAGTACCTTGCCTTTGTTCTTTTCCACCTTTTCCTTCCAATTCATTCCAAGGCTCAGAGTTAAAAACAAAGTTCAGATGACTCATTTTCTCGTTCTTAAGCTTAGATGACTTCTAATTTAGTATTTAAAAGCTCGCAGCTGAAAGTTTATATGATATAAAAACTTGTAGCATCTTCCTCTAAGTTCTTCCCTTCTGGTTAAACCTCATTTATTTGATCTAAACTTGTGCTTGAAGAATTTACTTGAGGACAAGCAAAAGACAAGTGCAAGGGATGTGATAGGCCGATATTTTACATACTTTGTACTAATAAAATCTCTTACTCTTGTTATCGTTTTCCCTCAGATTTTGTGCTTAATTGAAGCTCATTCTCCTATCTAAGATAATACTGTTTGAAAACAAACTATATTGATGTTCATGACTTATGATGAATATATAGGAAACTCAACATTTTATGAAGGAGAAAGCACGAATAGTATATCTGTCCAGAGTAGTGTCCGACCCTTTAAACCCAGACAACAAGTGTCCAACACTCCAGACCTAGACAGCATGTATTGAAGAAACAAGTGCGAGAAGGTAAATATTTCATGCATGGTGAATAGACGGACCGTAGTTTTAAACTAGACAGAGGCCAAAGTGTCAATAACCTCCTAAACTCTTGATCAAATCAAAGACATGTGGTCTTACGAAAGAAAGACAAGAAGCAGGGATTTATGGGACATAGTAATTTATGAAAAGTGCCAAATCTACTGGTGGGCCCTAGGTCAAGGTGCTAATTGGTTTCGGCTGTACAATCCCGAAGACAATAGGATAAAATCAGAGAGCAAAAATTCTTCCATTCTATCTATTCCTTTTTAGGTTTGGATCTAAAAATCAGGTTGAACAAATCAACAAAATAAACCAAAGTTGCTAATCAATTTAAAACTAAGCAACTTCCTCTTATCAACTCGTTCCTTTTTGTCAGTTCAAAGGCTTGATGTTAACATATACGCATGCAACCTAAGATAATACCGCAAGAACTCCAAGTTTCCAAACACAAAAATATTCTCCCTTTGTCGATTATAAATTTGAAGTGGAAATTGCAGCTAGACCAACATGAACCGAGAGTTGGATTAAGCTGGCGCTTTTTACAGAAAATAAAAGTACTAATTGCAAATTAACCACAAACCCAAGAATGGTAGACTGAAAATTAATCTAGTTTTCCTACGACAAGTCATACAAGCTAATAAACCTTGTTTCCTTTTACTTCTCATTCAACCTCAGTGAAATCCTAACCAATCGGGCAAAATAAAACACACTGAATTGCTGATAAAAGCGTGAACAAGATCAGACGAGTGAAAACGATACTTATTTGCCGCCAATATTAGATAGGTAACACAGAAGACCGATGGAACAGCAATTAACCAGCATAGAGCAGCAATCAGACACTAACGTCCACACACGAATCAATAAACAGAGTGGCGATCAGGATTTCAGAACTTAATACCGACAAAAGAATGAATACCGATTCCTGCGAAAGAGAAAAGAACCATCCTAGTCAATTCTCGAAGGGCCTTTGCAAACCCACGAACCCACGTTGGGCTTGGCATCCGACTGGGGTAGATACATCAGTGTTAAACGAAGAGCAAGTGAACGCTGGAGGTTGCTAAAAGAAGAGACGCGTGACGAGGGGGTTGACACAGGCTTCAGAAATGGGTTTCCTGTAAGGCCGCGTATCTCCCGTTCCTTGTTTTAGCCATTGCCGAATTGGCTGGCCTTAGCGAAACCGGCGAATGAACGAAAAAGAAGCTGTCGATTTTGGCGTGTGCTTAGAGTCGCCGATCGTGGGTTCTCCATGGGGGACGTTTCTGAATCTCGGAGTTTGAAAGATGTCAGAAGACGAGAGGAATATTATGCAAGTTTCGAGAAAAACGTGGGATGTGTGTGTGTGTGTTTAGGGTTCTTCAACTTTCAAAGTTACAGAGAACAAAGAGGGAGATTGGTTGAAGTATTCCGGAAATGAGAAGTGTCGGCTATTTTTTTTGGTTTTTGTTAGATGAAGATCGATGTAGATAGCTGGGGAAGGTTGTTGATGGAGATGGGGGAAGGTGATGGCGGGCTGCTCTCTGATGAAGAAGAAAGGAAATATTTCCAGTTGTGTGATTAAAGAGTAGGCAATGGTTTTTTTTTTTTTCTTTTTGTTGATGCCGAGGGCGATTGGTGGTGAAGTCTGAAGTGGAGAAGGGTCTCGATTCTTCTTGGTTTATGAGTGTGAAGACGGTGGCAGGCGGTTGAGAGGGCGGCGACAAGAGAAGAAGCAAAGGATTCAGATTTTCGGGTTTTTGTCCGGCAAGAAAAAGAGAAAGAGAGGCCGCCAACTGCAGACAAGTAGATGAGAGGGGATGATGTCGATTGTTAACGAAGGTCGATTTTTAGAGGAGATGGAAATGAGGAAGGGAGTGGGTGTCGTCGAGTTTGCTGTTTCCTTCTTTGGTCGTAGATTCGATGAAAAAAAAGGGCGGAATCGACGAAGAAGGAAATTGGTGGGAAATGGAATGGGCGCAGAGCAAAAAACGGTAGTATTTGGGTTTGAACGCAAATCTGATGTCATCTCTACGTTATCACTAACCAATTAGGCCATCAACCCAACTCAAATTTTAAGAATGGGAAATAATAAAAAGGTCAAATGCTTTAAATGAGAGCCTAGAGTAAAACTAAAGATGTTTTATATGTAAGAAAAAAATGTTTTCTTCTCTGAATATGAAATAATAAAATGGAAATAATAACATTTAAATAGTAATACTAATGGTAATATAATAATAAAATATATAAAATGATGAAAATAGTCCTAAAAATAATACTTATAAATAACAGCAAATACTAATAATTAAAGTACAAGTAAAAATATCCACCAAAAGAGATAAAATAAACAAATAATTAAATAGCATAAACTAACACAAAAACGATTAGGCAAATGAATGAGTAAGTAAAATAAAACAGACTAAAATGAAATAAAATGAAAATAAGATAGTAAAATAAGTAAATAAATAAAAGGGGGTGGGTGGGTTCGAAACCGGATTATTGTTGAAATTTAGTTTTCTAAGAATTTAGTTTTCTTAAATGTTTGAAAATTGATTTTTTTAAATTGTCGTAAAATGATGGTTTCTTTTTGGTACGGTGATAGGTGTGAAATATGTATGGTTTTAGTGGGTTTAAATGCTTAATTTTCATAATTGCATCGATCATATTCCACACTTATCTTATGTTTTCCTTTGGCTTCTTGTTTAATAAGAATTGATACCTTTTTGTGTGTCAAATACAGAGAAAAGCCAAAAAATAGTAGATTAACTCATGAGGGTGATGATGCAACAAACGGGATCATATCAGAGCCAGAACAAAGATTATAGAGGCTTATGAGGCGGTGTCCGAACTTGTGTCCGACCGAGAGTTCCAGTGTTTCTCATGATGACTTGTCCGAACTTCAATGTTCGGACACAATTTGATACTTGCACCAACGAAGTCGAAACCCCGCTCCAAAACTCTGTGTCCGAACATGTGTCCGAACATTGATGTTCAGACACAATTCGAGACTTTTACAAAAGAAGCCAGAACTGCGCTCCGAAACACTATGTTCGAACATTGATGTTCGGACACATGTTCGGACGAGGCAAATTTGACAGCAGCCAGTGCTGCGTTTTGAAGTAAATGAAGAAAGAAAAAGGTTATAAAAATAACCTAACCTGGAGAAGAAGGGAGGCATCTGAATATTGACGATACTTTTGACAGAAAGAACGCTCTTCAGCAACATTTATACTCATCTTCCCCAATCATCATCAACACCATCCATAATCGCTCTCATCACACGAGTCATATCATCACCGTGGAGCAACGTCATAAGTGAGTCAACCACCATCTTCAACCTCGCGCCAACGAATCTTCAAATCTGGATAACAAGTGGATTTGGGAGTTTTTCTTTCTCTTGATGGATTCTCTTCCAATTATATGTGTGTGTGTGTGTATATATATATTTACCTGTTTCGTTAGTATGTCTGGCTAGTGAGGATTTGCTATGGGGGAGGGTTGTTTGCAATGAATATGAATTAACGTAGTATTTCTACAGTTTTGATATGAGATTTCAACAGATTGTTTCTAGATTAATGTTATACATTCATCTTCTCTATTAATATCATGAGTTCTTAGAGTTGTTTTGTGAATCTTGTTATGATCAGATTGGTGATTAACAAGAAGTTCGAATTAATCTAAAAATTTATGGAAAATTAGTCGGATAGATAAATTTTCCCGATAATTGCTAATAATTCTTCGCTCTTAATCTGCCTATATGTGTTTTGTCTGTTTCTATATTAGAACTAGCATGTTCTGATAGGTGAGCTCTTCTTTAACTATAATTTAGAATTGAATAGAGTATAAAGCATTGGCCAATCCGTAACTCATAAGAAACTGTAGTAATTGCTAATTACATCCAGTGTAGAACAACCTAAACCCAAAGTTCCATACATTTGATCAATTTTATCATTCAAACTTCATTAATTGTTTAATTTAATTTTCATTTGCCCTTTAGATAATTCAATCTTAAAAACAATATACAAGCCCCCTGAATTTCCAGTTTTCTTAGGATTAGGCTTATTTCTTCAAGTCTCGTGGATTGATACCCAGCTGCTTCTATTGGCTATACTATTGCGACCGGGATTTTCGTAACCCGACAGACTTATTGATTTGTTATTTTATAGGTTAATTTATTAGTTTTAGCATATCAATTACCTGATTGCAAAATGGCGTCGTTATCGGGGACTTGACTTTATCTTGTCCTTAGCCTTGGTTGTCAATTGTTTTTACTTTTTTTTATTTTATTTTTATTTATTTTATTTTGGTTTTGGTCGTTTATTTGGTATTATATTGTTTTCATTATTTATTTATTTCTTGTTTTAATTTCATTATAATTTAAATTTTGTGTTTATTAGTTTTGTTTTAATTTTAATTTTAATTCAGTTGTATTTATTATGTCTATTTGGGTTTTGTTAGAATTTTAATTTGGTTTTTATTAGTTTTTATATTATATTTTATTTTATTTAGCCTTGTTTTGTATTATTCTTAATTTTATTTAATCCTATCTTATTTTTATTTTATTCGTAGTTTATTTTGTTTTCAGTTATTTAGACATTCTCTTATTCAATAGTTTGTTTAGTCTTTACTTTATATCTATACTAATTTTTTTTGTTATTCATCTGTTTTAGTTGTGCAGGTGTTTGGTGAATGCACGGTACCCGATCTTGCGGACCACCAAGATTTAATCTAGACCTAGAGATCAACCGTACTGTTCGTCAAGCGTAAAAAGCTAGAAGAACACTTACTTTCACCATGGCTACAAACGGACCAATAAATAATGAGCAACTCACGATGGGGGCGAATCAACCGTTCGTCGGTTGCCCCCAGAAGAGGCCCTGTATCTACCTCAACTAATAGCAGAGCTAATAGAAGAATGGCAGAAACTCAGACCTTGTCATCAATCTTACGTTGTTTGGAATCACCCTACGGGGACCTTTTCAGGCACAAACCCAGCTGATGCGCTCAATCATGTCCACCAGTTTCTGGTGCATCTAGATTCGCTCGGGCTGTCACAAGGACTGAAGCGTAATGGTGGCCACGGGTCCGGTTCCACCGGTTCCAGTTCTGGAAAATCTGTATTCGGATTCGGAACCGGTCCTGGGCGGTTTCGGTTCCAGTTCCAGTGCCAGAATCTGTATTCACTTCGGATTCGGTAAAAAACCGGTTCCGGCTGGTTCTATAGCGGTTCCAATAGGTTCCATATCGGTTCCAGATTCGGGACTCGAGAACTGGAGCTGACCGACCCACTATGGGTCGATCGGCTCCAGAATCGTCATTTTAGGTAGGATTTAAGATCCGTTTGTGCGCACACGTTGATCTTTTTATCCACTTTACTCCTAAGTAGGTTATTCCTCAAGTTTATCATCTTAAATGTGTAAGAAACAAATACTTAAAAATTTTGATTGAATCAAAGAGAATTTTATTATATGTTTCACTGTCTCGTTAAAACCTTACTAGGTAATAACCCATTGGGAAAACCCTAACAAGGAAAAGGTGCACAACTACTAAAAGGTTACATGATTTCAATTTGCAAGTCTTAAAAAAAGATTACATGGAAAGAAGTAATACTAATACATTCTAAAATATTACAAGATAGAAGTCCTAAGTGGTCTTATCCTCATTCATCGCATACCAATCATCATGTTGGCCTTCATATTGCAATGCGCATGCTTGGGATCTAAGCTCGGCTAAGTATCAATCATACTTCTCCACACAAACCTTGATTGACTCCGGTGCAAGGCTTGATCTCTTTTCATCCAATACTCGTTTGCCCGCACTAAATGCCGACTCTGAAGCCATGATGCTGAAATTGCTAGCACATCTCGGGCTATCTTTGTAAGGATTGGAAACTTGCCTTTATGTGCTTGTTACCACTTAAGAACATCTATATCACCACCATCATCATCAAAACTAAAAGTAAAATTAATATAATCATCATATGTACAAAATCCGGAACCCGATTGAACTGATTTTGATCTTTTCAAAATACTAGAAATCAAAGAACTTTTTTTGCTACCGGGGCGTGGTGGTTTAGAAGATGAACCACTACCACTAGCAGAAGAAAGCTCATCCGGATGATACTTTGAAGTATATTCATCATGTAGCTTTTTCAATGCTACATTAACCTTTTGTACATATTCCTTAACATAACCATCCATCGGTGGACCTCCACTATAATAATAATCAAGCAAATTTGTTAGACCTTCCAATTTTATTTGAGGATCAAGAACAATTGCAATACAATAAATCAAAGGAAATTCACTGAAATAGTTAAACCATTTAGACATCATATCATAAATACCTCACTAATCCCATCAACATTCTTGTTCTCAAGCAACACATGGAAAATACTAATACATTCATTTATGACAAGATGCACATTAGGCTCATAAACTAATGAAAATACCTTAGTTGCAGCATTAAAACATTTTAAAACCTTGCTCACAACATTAGCCTTTTCCCAAAAGTTCGGACCCATTAATTCCTGATTTGATTGAACAACCACAGAGTTATACAAACTAGTCAAAATGGGTTGGTGTTTTTCAGTCTTAACTAACAACTCATATGTGGAGTTCCATCTAGTGGAGGTGTCGGGAGCAAAATGGCGAAGACGTATACCGGATTGCTCACACATTTTTGTGTACTCATTTTTTAACAACAGTCAATTTCCTAATTTTTCTCATTACATGCCTAAGTGGTTCTAGTGTAGCTGTCAAGTTAGATAAACCATCTTGTACACACAAATTCACAACATGCGCGCAACATCGAATATGCAAGTAATCACCATCATGCAAGAGTGTGAGTCTCCTATTAAGATTTTAGATAATCTATACACCTAACGTTGTTTGAAGCATTATCTAAAGAAATAGAGAACACCTTATCTAACAAGTTCCACTCAGATAACACTTCCCAAGTTTTTCAGAAATACTAAAAACAGTAAGTGCATCATCAAAAATATCAAAGGCAACAATACGCTTCTAAAGCGTCCAAGAACTATCAATCCAATGAAGTGTAACACAAATAAAAGCCTCATTAGTAGTAGAGGTCCACATGTCACTAGTTAATGAAACACGACCATCAAATGCATTCATCATTTCCATTAGTTGTTTTCTAGTTTTACTATGTTGTGCAAAAGCTATACGTTTTAGCGTATTCCTAGGCACTCTACTATATTGTGGTTGTAATGTAGTGTAAACAAAGTTTTCAAAATAAGAGCTTTCACCAAAATTAAAAGGTAATTGTTCAACAATCATAAACCTAGCCATGCCATCTATCATCTTTCTCTATCATAATGAAAAAACCTAGACCGGGTTCTCTTTCGGTAAACCCGGTGAGCATAGTTTGACCACTCGTAGCGCCATCATTGCCGTCGTATCCTTATAGGTCGTGCGTTTTCAAGTGCTTGGCATAGCATCTGGTTCCGGTGCCCGCCACCATGCAAGTCCTTTGCTGCAAAGATCGCAATATTGCTTGTATGTCCCGAACTTTTTCGGATCTTCTTTCTTTGTGAAGTATGCTCACACCCAAGAAGCTGGTTTCGTTTTTGTTGGAGTGACGACATTATCCTCTTATTGATCATCATGTTGATCAAGATTGTGGGCATCAGATGGGGTAGAGAATGTACCTTTAATTGTAAAAAAATTGATTTAGACTATAATTAAGATAATAATGTAATTAAAATTAAAGTTTATATAAAATAAATTGTAATTAATATTAAAACTTACCAAATGGTGGTGATATTCCTGATTGTGTTGCCCCCATGTTTGTAGATCCGTGCTGAGAAATTGTATAGCTTCCACCTTGTGGGAATGATGAAAGTGAATAATGTGGATGTTGTTGATAATACCCGAATTTATGGATGACAATGGATCTGCTGGTACCCGCTTCACCCGGCCACCCGACCCTCTAAATCGGGTGAAAAACCCGCAAAAAATGGGTGATAAATGGGTGACGGGTGAAACGGGTGCGGGTGCGGGTCGGGTGACGGGTGAACATTTTCCACTCATCACCAGATCCATTCACCCGATCCACTCACCCACATAAATATAATAAATATATATTATTATATTGAGTTATTAACTATTCTTCATTCTGTTTTACTACGGTAATTTTACAACCCTAAATAGTGAACAAGGAACATTCATGCTCTGCGAGACTGCGCCATTTTTCATTCTCATCACTTGGTAATTTCGCAACCCTAACTTACATGCCATGCGCTATTATTAATTCTCTTCACTGAAGGTAATTTTGTAACCCTAACTGGCGAACATGAAACATAGATGCTCTGTGCATCAATTTTCTCTCTTCATTGAAGGTAATTTTGCAACCCTAACCGTGAACATGGAGCATACATGCTTTGTGCCTATAATTTCTCTCTTCTTTCGGTAATTTTGCAACCTTAACTGGAGAACAAGGAACTTACATGCTCTACACAGTTTTTCATTCTCTTCACCAATGGAAATTTCACAAACTTAACCGACGAACATGAACCATACATGCTCTGCACCTCTATTTTCCCTCTTCACTAATGGTAATTCTACAACTCTAACTGAAGAACATGGAACGTACATGCTCTGCACAATTTTTCATTCTCTTCTCTAAAGGTAATTTTGCAACACTAACCACTGAACATGGAACTTACATGCTCTGCGCCTCTATTTTCTCTCGTCACTCACAGTAATTTTGAAAACCTAATTGGCACTGAACAAAGAACATAGAAAAATAAACGGGTAAATGGGTTCACCCGTTTCACCTGCGGGTGACGGGTGATACATAACGGGTGACGGGTTGGGTATGGGTGGAGTGGGTGAAGTCGGGTGATGGGTGCGGGTGATGGTCCACCCGACCCAAACCCAACCCATTGCCATCCCTACCCGAATTCCATCTCGTCGATTTGATCTTGCTCATCAACTTGAAAATTTGGATCGATTGGGAGGTTAGAAGGCATCATTTCCTTTCTGGATCTCCTCGACATTTTGCTAGAATGTGGGAAATGGGAATTGAGAGCTAATGTGGGAAATGAGCTTTTTAGTAGCTAGATTGCTTAATAACAAATACTAGTAATAAGAGAGAGGAAGAGTAGGATGAGTTGTGTAGTGATAATGATGATAAAATGGTGTATTTATAGGGGTCTTGGGGAAAACTAGCAGTTTTTAGCCGTTAGGAGCCGTTTGACACAAAGAAAAAAATAGTTGTTGGGACTTCCGGGCGGCTCCAGTTCCAGTTCCCAACGGCTATATTCTTTAGAGGAGCGCGCGCCCGAGATCCAAAACGAGGTCGTTTTGGACTGATTCCAACGGCTACTTTGGCCTTTTCCGGGGTGGTCCCAGTTCTGGTTCCACCGATTCTGGTCTCGGTTCTAGTTCCACGGTTCCGAATCCGATGAAGGTTCCAAGCGGTTCCGGTTTGGGCCCGAATCTCAAAACATGTATTCATATTCGGAACCGGATGAGGCGGTTCGGTTCCGGTTCCAATTCCCATCGGTTCCCGGCCGGTTCCGGTTCTAATCGGTTCCGGGTAGAGCTGGACGCGATGGCCACCATTAGTCTGAAGGAGTATGCTCGACTGTGCTTGTTCCAACATAGTTTGCTAGGGGAGGCATCAAAGTGATTCCATCATCTGCCGCCGGGTATTATCACTACTTGGGAGCAGATGATAGACAGATTCTAAGAGAAGTACATCCTTACCTCCAGGACGTGACATATGATTGTTGATCTGACAGCCTTCAGACAATTAGGTAGTGAGATAGTCTATGAAGTCTGGGATAGATTCAAGGAGCTGCTTCGTCAGTGTTGTCATCATGGTCAGAATACCAAGTCTTTAGCTCAGGGGTTCTTTCAGGGGTTAAAAGATGAGAATAGAGGTGAGGTAAGAGCTGCATTGGGTGGAAACCTGCTAGCTAAGAGCGAAGATGAGTTCATGGCTGCTATGGAGTCTTACTGTGAAGAGCTCCGCCAGTGAAGTACCAGCGGTGGTAGAGTATTCTCAGTTGGTCATAGTTCTTCTCGAGCTTCAGACCCCATGATTGAGCAAATAGCTGCTGATCAGGCCCATTTGAATACCACTATTGGTAACATGGCAAAGGTGCTTGAACAACTTACCTTAGTACATATATCTATGCAGACTGTCAAGATGGAGTCTACTGGTTCCAGTGATGTCTACTGTTCTCAGTGCGAGGACAACCATGAGTATGAGTGCTGCCCTATGGTGGCTAAGATGATGCAGATGAAGGAAGCACATGTAGTTGGCCAGTATAGCCCTAGATGCAAAATCAGCATTCAAATTTAAGATATGGAAATCCCAACAATGCACTAAATTCGCATCAGATGCAACCTCAACGGGCAACTCAAGGAGGACCACCTGCCTTTTCTAAATCTCAGTATGGTCAGTTCAGACCACATCAGTCACAACCCCAACAACCATCATTAAACTCAAACAATGCCAAACTTCAAGAGATTGTAGATAAGTTGATGGCTTCTCAGGCGCAATAGACTGTGATTAACCAGAATCTTGCATCTGGTCAGCCAAAGTTGGAACAGGCCATGGTAGAAATACATGGGACGATGAGTCAGTTGACTCAGTTCCTCTTATAGCAAAGACCTTTTAGATAACTGCCTTCCCAAACATGCCCCAATCCCAAAGAGTAGTTAAAGGCAGTGTCAATTTTAGATGCAATGATGGTTAAGGACTGTGAAGATTCTGAAGAGGTACAAGCAGTTACCTTAAGAAGTGGAAGGAAACAAACGAATGATAAAGTGGTAGGAAGCCAAACTGATAAGGAGACTGACCCCCCTTCTGTTGCTGTTAGTGCACCATTAGGGCAACCTGCCCCTCCTGAGGTAGTTCATGAGGAGATCCAGGCTTCAACTTCTTCTAATTCTCATTTAACTACTGTTAAGAATACAAAAGGAAAACACATGCTAGAGAACTTCCTTTTCCTAACTGTCTCAAAGAGCGAGAGCTTGATGAGCAGTTTGGAAAATTTTAGATGTCTTTCGCAAGCTTACAATTAATATTCCTTTTATTGATGTAATCAAACATATGCCTAACTATATTTGTCAAGGATTTGATTCAAATAAGAGGAAGTACAAGGAGAAGGACACCATCCAGCTGACTGAGACCTATCCTGTAGTGATCCTGCAAAAGCTACCTTCTAAGCGTGGTGATCTAGGTCAGCCTATCATTCCTTGCTCCATTGGTGATATGGACTGTGGATATGGCCTTTGTGATCTAGAAGTGAGCATCAATCTGATGCCATATACGATGTTTTAGTAGCTGCATGCGGGTGAGCTCGTCCCAATTCATTTTAATCTCTAGATAGCTGATAGATTCTCGATCACACCTCGAGGTATGGTGGAGAACGTGGTTGTTGGTGTTGGTAAGTTCTTCTTCCCAGCTAATTTTGTAATCTTTGACATGGATGAGGATGTTGAGGTACCTTTAATTTTAGGTAGACCTTTCCTTTATACTGCTAAGACAGTTATAGATGTTGATAAAGGAAAGATCACCTTAAAATTCCATGATGAAGAATTGAGTTTTGATATTAATAAGATGATGTGAAAGAACTCTTCTTCTCATGATGTATTTTCTGTTTATTTACTTGAGGATTTTTCTGATATAGAGGATGACTATATCCCTAGAAGTACTGACCTTCAACATTCCATGTGTGAGTCTTCTAACATTTTAGAGCAGGTATTGAGCTTATCCATTGAAGATGACAAGGAGAGTTTTGAGATGGCCTCAGTTGTACAGCAGCTCAACCAAGGGAGATCATACTTTTGCTCATTCATGCATCCGTGGAAAAGCTAGATCGACCTATCTAGAGGCCCATCCCCTCAATAGAGAAGCCTCATAGTCTTGAGCTTAAATTTCTTCCTTCACATCTTAAATATGTTTTTCTGGCAAAGGGTAGCACTCTGCCTATTATTATCTCTACATCTTTGTCTATTTTGTAGGAAACTAGACTTTTGGAGGTGCTCAAGAGATATAAAGGTGCCATGGGGTGGTCAGTTGCTGACATCAAAGGGATCAATCTGGGCTTCTACACTCACATAATTTATATGGAAGACGATTACAAAGCAGTGAGACAGCCCCAAAGAAGATTAAATCCCAATTTGAAGGAAGTGGTAAAAGCTGAGGTCTTGAAGCTTCTCGATGCTGGCATAATCTACCTATCTCAAACGGCCAGTGGGTTTCCCCTGTTCAAGTTGTACCCAAGAAATGGGAGATCATAGCAGTCTCGAATGAGAAGGGTGAGATGGTTCCCCAGAGGCGGACGACCAGATGGAGAATGTGTATTGACTACCATTGTCTCAACAATGCCACGAGAAAGGACCACTTTTCGCTCCCATTCATCGATCAAATACTTGAGCGGTTAGCTGGTCAAGAAATCTATTGCTTCCTTGACGGCTATAGTAGCTATTTTCAGATCCATATTGCTCTAATGAATCAAGAGAAGACGACCTTCACCTGTCCATATGGGTCGTTCGCATATAGGAGGATGCCTTTCGGTCTCTGTAATGCTCCTATGACAATCCAGATGTACATGATAGCTATCTTCAATGACTTCATTGAGAGGAGCATTGAAATTTTTATGGATGACTTTCCAGTCTATGGACAGAGATTTGAGGTGTGCCTAGAGCAGTTAGATCAGATATTAGGACGCTGTGAGGAGACGAACCTTGAGCTAAACTGGGAGAAGTGCCACTTTATGGTATGAGAGGGTATTGTGCAATATCCCAAGGTTTCAAAGGAGGGCATCCAGGTGGATAAAGCTAAGGTGGAGGTGATTGAGAAGCTTCCCCCATGCTAAGAGAGATTTTGGTAGGTATTTATTGAACACTTATGTACAAAAGATTAAACTAAGACATGGGCGAAAACAAGAATGTGCCGGGTTCAAAATACCCGACATTCAGCCCGGCATTAAAATAAAATGTAAATAACCTACTCAATCTATACGGGTAGCAAACAAAAAACCCGGTCAAAAGTAGCAGGGAAGCAAATTAAGACCAAGCAAGTCGAACCCTAGGGACTTGTATAGAAAATTAGTCCTAGCCTTGGTAATTACTAAATAAGAGGGGGGAAAATGATAGATTTTCTAATTCTAATAAAAACTAACATAACTAAGCGGTATCTATAATGGATTTATTCTTGATTAAGGGAGTAAAACCATCTAAGCATCAATGTGGACTCAAAACATAAACACAAGCCTTCGAATTAACCAACAATTGAAAGCGCTGGACATCCTGCCGGATACCAGAAGCACGGCCCATTCAAAGACATTGAATGCGCCGGACACAGAGATCCGACAGTACACCCGGCACTCAAAATGTAAATGCCACTCTCTTGCTCCGAAATGAAAACAAGAAACTCATCCCTATTAACAAATCGAGCATATCATGCCACGAAATGAACAAGGAAATGGGGGAAGATGGATTAATTCTCACTCTTACTACTAACCCTTAATTCATAAGAAGAGAGTAGGAAGATCATTAAGAGAGTCTAACCTATTCTACTTTGGACTTCTTTTCCTCAAGTAAAATTTGCATGAAGAGAAAAGGATCAACCAATTCTCTTTCAATAAGCACCTTACTCTTAATAAACTTGAAAATTATATTAAGAACCACATTGTTTTACAAAGAAGAGTTTCATCCCAACCAAGAACAGAAGGGATTACTACTCAATCACCATGAATTGAAGAAGGAAATACAAGGAGAAGGGAGAGTTTTGACATAGCCTTCACCCTCTAAATCTTCTTCCAAATCTTCTTCTTCTTCTCTCTGAATGGTTTGCAGCAATTCCTCAGTTGAAATGCGTCTATTCGTGGAGTATGTGTGTAATATGATGGAATGGATGCCCAAAATTCGCAGCCCTCACGCCCTTTTATAGACAGAAAATCTTCAAGTGCCGGATCCCATGCCGGGAAGAAGTCATCCGGCATCAGGATTAAACACGTGCTTTTCAGTAACGGTCGAAACCGCTTTGGCGCGAAGAGTCACTTATGCCGGATAGATTCCATCCGGCATCATACCCGACATCACGTATTTGGATAATGGTAAATAACCGACATCTTTTGGTAAACAAGTGCGTCTTTTGCTTATGCCGGATACAACACACCCGACACCATGTCCGGCGGTGTCCTATTTCTGCTGTGTACTTGAGCCGTGCATGAGAGGTCCAGCTCCATATCCGGCAAGGTTCGGTTTTTGATGAAAAACTTGCTCCTTGCATGAAAAACACTAAGAGCATTAGTCTGAACATATAATATGACTTCTTATATAAAATACTGCAAATATTACCTATTCTAACCTTATTTTAACTAATAATACTACAAATCTAGCTTATAAAATATGATAAGTCTATGGCTTATCAAGGCCCTACACTTACCTTTTGCTAGTCCTCGAGAAAAAATTAAATCAGGAAAGAGTAACTACTTGTGCACAAAACAAATAAGCTTTAGAATGGCAATGAGATACTTTTTCCTAACTACTTGACTCTCAATCATAAGCATCACTTAATCCTTCTCATTCTATCAATAATATACAAGTGGGTAAATAGTAAAAACATTCAATCTCAAAAACGGAACAAGAACTCATGGGCTATTTTGAATAAGGGATTTTTGCATCTCTCCTTCTTCCGGTTTCCAATATTCAGCTCTATTTTTCAAGAGTTTCTGAATGTGGCCAAGACTCTCATCAATGGTTTTTTATATTGTTCAGCCCTATTTTTCAAGGGTTTCTGAATCAACCATGACTTTTTTTTAAAAGAACTGGGAATTTAGGAGAAAACAAAAGGAAAAACTCTCATTTTTTCTGAGGCAATCTTGAGACCTAATAATGCTTCATATATATATGTTTTTTAGAAGAGGTTTTCTTCTCTTTTTTTTCTTCTTTCTCTTTTTCGAAGCTTTTTTTTTTTTTTTTTTCCCTTTTCTAAGATATTCACCCATAAGATTTGAACTATTGTTGAAAAGGAAAGAAGGATATATTACCCAAAAGTAGATTATTAAGGACACAAATAGAAGTAAGGTCATATACTCATGTTAACAAAAAGAATCACGAAGTGAGAAATGATATCTAAGGGTCATTAGAAAGCTTACCTCTTGAGAGAACAAATATTTAGCCTTCCCTAATGTCAACTTTAATCAGAGACATACAAAAAGCTGAGTAGAAGGTTAATAAACTTAAAACTTATTATATCGGATAAACTAGACATGCTATGAATGTTTTTTTTGTTTTTTTAAGGGGGAGTCCCCCTGCCCTACACTAGGCAGGCACACTGTCCCCACTGTGTAATAAATAAGTAAAGAAATAAAAAATAAGAAGTAATAGCAAGAAAAGAACAAAACTTCACTGGAAGGTGAAAGGCCCTACACTTGGCCTTTGGCGACATAGCAGCATTTTGTAATTTGTAGTGGCGTCAACTCCGTCGAGGTGGAATCATTAAAAATAAGATCCACGGAGTTGGAAGTCTTACACTCAGGGCTCAGATACTTCTTCAAGTGGGAACCGTTGACTTTGAATCGTTCACCCGTAGAAGTTTGAAGTTTGAAAGCACCAAAATCAGTCTTGGAAGTGATAGTGAAAGTTCCAGCCCAATGAGATTTCAACTTTCCCGAAAAAAGTCGAAGGCGAGAATTGTAGAGGAGGACTTTATTACCCACATGAAAATTGCGTGGAAGAATAGCTTGGTCATGAATCTTTTTACTACGCTCTTTATATAGCTGGGCATTCTCGTAAGCGTTGTGGCGTAATTCTTCTAGTTCAGATAACTGGAAGTTCCTTTTGACACCTGCTTTCTCCATGTCAAAGTTGAGTGCTTTGATGGCCCAGTAGGCCTTATGCTCAAGTTCCACGGGCAAGTGACAGGCTTTTCCATACACAAGGCGGAATGGTGTAGTACCGATAGGAGTTTTAAAGGCAGTTCGATATGCCCATAAAGCATCATCAAGTTTGGGGGACCAATCCTTGCGAGATGAACGGGCCTTTCTGCAAGATCCATTTAATTCACGGTTGGAGACTTCGGTCTGTCCATTAGCCTGTGGATGGTAGGGAAGAGTAACCTTATGATGGACACCATACTTTGTTAAGAGGTTATCAAACTGACGTTGCAGAAGTGAGAACCACCGTCAGAAATGATGGCTCGTGGAACGCCAAATCTGGTGAAAATGTTTTTCTTTAGAAATTTCAGAACAGGCTTGGCATCGGCAGATGAGCATGGAATGGCTTCAACCCATTTGGAAACATAGTCGACGGCGACTAGGATGTACTGATGGCCCTGCGATGAGGGGAATGGACCCATGAAATCAATGCCCCAGACATCGAATAATTCTACCTCCAGGATATTAGTTAGCGGCATTTCATGACGCCTTGAGATGTTTCCCATTCTTTGACAACTGTCGCACCGAGAAACAAACTGATGGGAATCCTTATGTAAGGTTGGCCAATAGAGACTTGATTCCAAGACCTTGGCTGCTGTTCGAGTAGCCCCATGATGTCCACCGGCCTCCTTAGAATGACAGAATTGCAGAACTGAAGTGACCTCCATTTCAGGAATGCATCTCCGGATGATCCCATCGGCACATACCTTAAATAAGTATGGATCATCCCAGAAGAAATGCTTGACTTGAGACAAAAATCTCTTCTTTTGCTGAGAAGAGAGTTCGTGAGGTAAGATTCCGGAGGCTAAATAATTGGCTATGTCTGCAAACCATGGCTCTTGCAAGGCTTCACATAATGCAACCAATTCTGTAAAATTATGTGCAATATCATCTTTGGATGCAGATTCCATCCATGTAAGCTGCTGAACACTGAACACCGTCTCGTCTGGAAAATATTCCCGGATGGGGATCCCGTCATATGGTCGTTCAATGCGGGAGAGGTGATCAGCAACACCATTGAGACAACCCTTCTTGTCAACAACCAAAACATCGAATTCTTGTAGTAGAAGGATCCAACGCAATAATCTTGGCTTGGCTTCTGCCTTGGTAAAGAGGTATTTAAGGGCAGAATGATCCGTATGCACAATGACTTCACTTCCCCATAAATAAGAGCGGAACTTGTCCAGGGCGAAGACGACTGCAAGAAGCTCCTTTTCCGTGGTTGTGTAATTTTTTTGTGCATCCACAAGGGTCTTGCTCGCATACGTGATTATTCACAATACCTTATCTTTTTTCTGACATAGTGCAGCCCCCACAGCATAGTCGCTTGCATCACACATGATCTCGAAGGGAAGAGACCAATCGGGGGAGCCGACTACAGGGGCTGA
Organism: Limonium bicolor; assembly: GCA_023374045.1. Classification (NCBI taxonomy): domain Eukaryota; kingdom Viridiplantae; phylum Streptophyta; class Magnoliopsida; order Caryophyllales; family Plumbaginaceae; genus Limonium; species Limonium bicolor. The sequence continues at coordinate 147,622,132 of CM041779.1, read as the reverse complement.
AATTAACTTCTCCTTGATGACTTCAAATGCTTCCAAACATTCTTTTGTGAATTCAAATTTTGTATCATTTCCCAGTAGATCACTTAAAGGTTTGGCGATCTTGGAGAAGTCAGAAATGAAACGTCGGTAGAATCCGGCGTGGCCTAAGAATGCTCGAACCTCTTTGACGGTGGTAGGAGGAGGGAGTTTCTCGATGATTTCGACCTTGGCCCGGTCTACTTCAATACCAGCTTTTGATACCTTGTGCCCCAACACAATGCCCTCCTTCACCATGAAGTGGCATTTTTCCCAATTCAGGACCAAATTTGTATCTTCACACCTGTCTAAAATTAAATCTAGCTGCTGCAAGCAATCATCAAAGGTGGAACCATATACGCTAAAATCATCCATGAATACTTCTATACTTTTTTCTATGAAATCAGAAAATATTGCTTGCATGCAACGTTGGAAAGTGGCAGGAGCATTGCAAAGTCCAAATGGCATACGATTATAAGCAAATGTACCATAAGGGCAGGTAAAGGTAGTCTTTTCCTGATCCTCTGGCAATTAGTATTTGAAAATAGCCGAGTAGCCATCTAGGAAACAATAAAATTCCTTACCTGCTAATCTTTCTAACACTTGATCTATAAATGGCAAAGGGAAATAATCCTTCCTGTGGCTGCATTTACTTCTAATATCAATGCACATTCTCCAGCCAGTTGTTTGTCTCTGAGGAATTAATTCCCCTTTTTCATTAGGGACGGCCACTATGCCTCCCTTTTTGGGAAACCACTTGGACAGGACTCGCCCAAGGGCTATCGGAAATTGGATAGATGATACCTACATCTAACAACTTTAAAACCTCCTTTTCACAACTTCTTTCAAATTTGGGTTTAATCTCCTCTGATTTTGCCTGATCGATTTATGGTTTTCCTCCATTAATATACGATGGGTGCAAAAGCTTGGATCAATGCCCTTTAAATCAGCTAGACACATGCCTATTTCTCTCTTATGATCTCCTAAGACGTTTAACAATTTAGTTTCTTGCTCAGCAGTTAAAAACGAGGAGATGATAACAGGGAGAGCATTGTTACCTGCTAGGAAGGCATATTTGAGATGAGAGGGGAGTGCTTTAAGATCTACCTCGGGAGGTTGCTCGATTGATGGAATGGCTTTAAATGGTGAGCGATCTAAGGTCTCTAATGGTGGTCGACAACCATTGGTATTTTTTTCGCATACCACCATTGAGGTGGTTAATAGCCACCTTGATTTCCCTTGCGGAAGAATCTTCGATTGATGAAACCAAAATTTGCTCCAATGCCTCTAATTCGTGTGGTTCAATTGAGGGGATGGAGAATGTCTCTTTATCATCTTGGAATTCAGTTTCACCATTATCTTCCAAGAGACCGACACAACAAACAGTGTGAGCATTTACACTTTTTCTTACCATTTTTGCCATATCGAACTCGATCTTTTCGTCCCCAACTCGGAAGATGACTTTGCCCTCATGAACATCAATGATTGCACGTGCAGTACTTAGGAAAGGTCTTCCAAGGATTAAGGGGACTTCGGTATCTTCATCAATGTTTAGAACCACGAAGTCGGCTGGAAAGATGAAATTGTCGACTCCAACCACCAAATTTTCCACCATTCCTATTGGTTTGATTGAAGATCTATCAGCCAATTGCAGGGAAAAGGATACCGACTTCAATTGACTGCCGTGAATCCTAGTGAAAATTGAGTATGGCATGATATTGATGCTAGCACCGAGGTCACACAGACCATGACCGCAATCAATATCTCCAATATAACATGGTACAATTGGTAGTCCGGGGTCTTTCTGTTTGGGTGGTAGTGCTCGTAGCAATGCTGCGGAGCACTCCTCGGTCAAACTGATCATCTCAACGTCCTCTATCTGTCTTTTATTGTTGATTAATTCCTTCAGGAACTTGGCATAAGTGGGCATTTGCTTCAGCGCATCAATCAGAGGGATATCAATAGTTAAACGTTTAAAGATACCCAAAAATTTCTTGAACTGCTCATCTAAATGCTTTTTCTTAAGCCTATTGGGAAATGACAGTTTTTCAGTAGACAGATGATTTTTATTGGGAGGTGAAGAGTTGGAAGAGGGAGAGAAAGGGACAGGAGCCTGTGTCTCCTGAGTTTGTACCTCTGTGGAGATGTCCTCCAAGTCAATGGGATCGATTTGCTTTTCTTTTTCTTTTCTTTGATCCTCACCAACCTCTCTTCCGCTTCTGAGAGTCACTGCGCTTACATCGTTACTTTTAAAGGTAACTGACTTTGCGTGCTCTCGTGGGTTTATTTGAGTTTGTGAAGGTAATTGGCCGGATGGCCTTTGTTGGGTAAGTATTTGCTGGATCTGAGAGTGTAGTGACTTCTGATCCTTACGAAGGGCCGCAATATCTTCCTGCGTATCTCGTGATTTGTTCATCAGGGCCTTCATTAAATCACGCATCTCGGCCATCTCGGCTTCATGATTGGTTGAATGCTGGGGTGGTCTACCACCATATGTTGGTTACTGGAATTGCCTTTGATTTCCTTGAAATCCGGCTTGGTTTTGGGAGTTTGGAGAATTTTGGAAATTTCTCTGCCAAGGTTGCATGAATCCTTGGTTGTTGTTGACATAATTGACTTCCTCAGATGCTTTTAATTCCTGCAACTCAGGGCACTGTTCAAAATCGTGTGGTCCTCCACATTGTGTACAAAACACATCAGAAGGTAAAGGAAACACAGAGGGGTGCGATACCTGAGGTTGTCGTGTATTAACCACCTTTGCATGCTGAGGAAAAGAGCTCATAGCCAGTTGCTCCACCACTTTTTGCAAGACACTAACTTTGGTGGATTGCTGAGCGTTACTTTCCAGTAATTGCTCTTGACTTTTCAATAGTTGCTCGATTTTGCTGTCTCTTCCTTCTATTTGATAGAGACCTGGAGTGCTACCTCTGGAACCACCGGTAGCCCAGTCTCTTATTTCCTCACATAGGGACTCAATCCCATTAAGAAACTGCTCTCCGGGTTTCTTTAGAATATCAGCACCAAGGGATGAAAGTACCATGGTCTTACACTGGTTCACCAATCCTTTATAGAATAACTGGGAGAGTTGTTCCTTGGTGAGACCATGATGTGGACAAGTCAGAAGTAAACCCTTGAATCTATCCCACGTTTCGCCGATGTTCTCTGAACCTGGTTGCTTGAAGTTATAAATTTCAGCAATCATCTCTAAGGTTCGGCTTAGGGGTAAGAATTTGTCATGGAATTTAGTGGCCATGTCGTCCCATGTGTGAATAGTTTGTGGGGATATGCTATGGTACCACTTACTTGCCATCCCTGTAAGGCTATGAGGAAATAAGGAGAGTCTAGCGTATTCGAGAACCGTATCTTTGGAAGTAAGGCTATTTACGTGTTGGAGGAACTTTGTAATGTGGAGTAAGGCTTCATCAGGATTAGTTCCATCAAACATTCCTAACTCTTTCACACAACGGATTTGATGATATGGCTTTAATTTCTGCCATTCCTCATAATCTGATCGGGAAGGTTTATGGCAGGTTGTTGACCTTGGTTGGAAGGCCGGTTAATATTCCTGACGGTTGCCGGTATGTTAGCCATGGTGTGGTGATTTCTTTGCTGCTTTTGTCGGTGATGGAATGTCCTTTCTATTTCTGGATTGTAATCAAGGAGAGTTCCAGGGAGACTATGTGATCTTGTAAGTGGCATTCACTTAAAAAGACAAGTAGAAGCACAAGTACCTAAAAGATGAAAAGAAAAATAAAGAAAGAAAAGAAAAAATTTTTAGGTAGTATGAAAAAGAACAAATAATCACTAAAATATGCTTCTATTAAGTGGAACATCTCATTGTCATTACATAAAACATAAAAGATAAAATAAACTGAAATGAAACATATAGAAGATACTAAGGTATACAACTAGTAGATAACCCTAAACCTAGTACGCCTAATTCTACTAGTGAATATTGCATATGAGGGGGGCCTTTGGTGAATCCTATTGGTGAAGATACCCATATGAGGGTATCTTCGCCTAAGTTCATCCACGGGCATAACACTCATACGGGCAGTAGTCCTAAGGCGGTGATAGGCAAGGGCGGGTCTCATCTTCTTCCTCTTGATAAATATTTCTACCCCTGTACGGGGGTAGAGTTCATTAACCACATAAATATGCAAGAAATGGAAGAGATCGGACCCCACTTTGTAACTTTGCCCTCCACATGCTTCTAGACATCCTGAGTACAAAGTTGGACAAAGGTTGAGAACTTATAAGAGGAAGAAATATCATAAATATGGAAAGAATAAGAAAAAAATGTTAAAGTTTCAGTAGCCAAGTACCGTGCCGGATCAGACGTATCCGGCATCGGACTTCCTCCGATTGTGCCGGATAGCGGAAAACCGGCATTATACACGGCAAGTGAAAAGAACGAAAATGTAAGTAACAATTTACACAACATTCGTCGGGAAACTAGTTACAAATTTGTAGAATGTGCCGGTTTCATCGCCGGGTGTATAATATCCGGCACAAACTTCCTCTGATACTGCCGGGTGTTATACATCCGGCAATGCATCCGGCGTATTCAACAATTGAAAAGACGAAATAAAAAGAATCAATGAATGAAAGAATAGTATGCCAATTACCAGGTTAAGGACTTGGATTAATTCCAAGTCCCCGGCAACGGCGCCATTTTGCTAAGAGAGATTTTGGTAGGTATTTATTGAACACTTATGTACAAAAGATTAAACTAAGACATGGGCGAACACAAGAATGTGCCGGGTTCAAAATACCCGGCATTCAGCCCGGCATTAAAATAAAATGTAAAGAACCTACTCAATCTATACAGGTAGCAAACAAAAAACCCGGTCAAAAGTAGCAGGGAAGCAAATTAAGACCAAGCAAGTCGAACCCTAGGGACTTGTATAGAAAATTAGTCCTAGCCTTGGTAATTACTAAATAAAGAGGGGGGAAAATGATAGATTTTCTAATTCTAATAAAAACTAACATAACTAAGCGGTATCTATAATGGATTTATTCTTGATTAAGGGAGTAAAACCATCTAAGCATCAATGTGGACTCGAAACATAAACACAAGCCTTCGAATTAACCAACAATTGAAAGCGCCGGACATCCTGCCGGATACCAGAAGCACGGCCCATTCAAAGACATTGAATGCGCCGGACACAGGAGATCCGGCAGTATACCCGGCACGCTCAAAATGTAAATGCCACTCTCTTGCTCCGAAATGGGAAAACAAGAAACTCATCCCTATTAACAAATCGAGCATATGTCATGCCACGAAATGAACAAGGAAGTGGGGGAAGATGGATTAATTCTCACTCTTACTACTAACCCTTAATTCATAAGAATATAGTAGGAAGATCATTAAGAGAGTCTAACATATTCTACTTTTGGACTTCTTTTCCTCAAGTAGAATTTGCATGAAGAGAAGGGATCAACCAATTCTCTTTTAATAAGCACCTTACTCTTAATAAACTTGAAAATTATATTAAGAACCACATTGTTTTACAAAGAAGAGTTTCATCCCCACCAAGAACAGAAGGGATTACTACTCAATCATCCATGAATTGAAGAAGGAAATACAAGGAGAAGGAAGAGTTTTGACATAGCCTTCACCCTCTAAATCCTCTTCCAAATCTTCTTCTTCTTCTCTTGGATGGTTATGCAGCAATTCCTCAGTTGAAAATGTGTCTATTCTGTGGAGTAAGTGTGTGTAATATGATGGAATGGATGCCCAAAATTCGCAGCCCCTCACGCCCTTTTATAGACAGAAAATCTTCAAGTGCCGGATCCCATGCCGGGATGAAGTCATCCGGCATCAGGATTAAACACGTGCTTTTCAGTAACGGTCGAAACCGCTTTGGCGCGAAGAGTCACTTATGCCGGATAGATTCCATCCGACATCATACCCGGCATCACGTATTTGGATAACGGTAAATAACCGACATCTTTTGGTAAACAGACGCGTCTTTTGCTTATGCTGGATACAACACACCCGACACCATGTCCGGCGGCGTCCTATTTCTGCTGTGTACTTGAGCCGTGCATGAGAGGTCCGGCTCCATATCCGGCAAGGTTCGGTTTTTGATGAAAAACTTGCTCCTTGCATGAAAAACACTAAGAGCATTAGTCTGAACATATAATATGACTTCTTATATAAAATACTGCAAATATTACCTATTCTAACCTTATTTTAACTAATAATACTACAAATCTAGCTTATAAAATATGATAAGTCTATGGCTTATCACCCCACCGACTACAATGAAGGATGTCAGATCTTTTCTTGATCACGCAGGATTCTACCGGAGGTTCATTCAGGATTTTTCGAAGATTGCTAAGCCCCTGTCAGACTTGGTTCAGAAAGATGTCAGATTCCAGTTACTGATGAATGTATAACAGCTTTTCAGACCATTAAATATAAGCTAAGCTCAGCTCCAATTGTGGTTCCACCATATTGGTTAGAACCATTTGAGATAATGATAGATGTGAGCGACGCCGCACTGTGTCAGAGGAAGTATAAGATACTGAGAGTGATTATCTATGTAAGCAAAACTCTGATCGATGCACGAAAGAACTATACTACTACAGAGAAGGATTATTCACACTGGCCATACGACACTTAAGTATCTTTTCCAGAAAAATGATCCTAAGCCTAGACTTTTGAGGTGGATTCTACTTCTCCAAGAGTTTAACTTGGAGGTTGTGGGTAAAAAGGGAAAGCAAAATGGAGTTGCTGACCATCTGTCTAGGCTAGAGATTCCTGATGATGGAGTCCCAAATCAATGAGTTCTTTCCTGATGAGACAACGTTCATTATTGGAAAAGTGAAAAAGCCATGGTATACAGATTTGGCGAATTATCTTGCTTCTAGGCTGATTCCTCATGATTACAGCTACAACCAGAAGAAGAAATTCTTATCAGAGGTCCACCACTATATTTGGGAGGATCCTATCTCTTTAGGATTTGTGTTGATGGTTTGATGAGGCAATGCCTTCCAGATGAGGAGATCCATAGTGTTATTGAGTTCTGCCATTCTAGAGAGGCAGATGGTCATCGTGGTTCTTCAAGAATAGCTGTAGAGGTGCTGAAGTGTGGATTCTTTTGGCCCACTCTGCACAAGGATGTCCACCATTTCTATTCTCACTATGACAACTGTTAAAGGATGGGGGAACATCTCTAGAAGGCATGAGATGCCTCAGCAAGGTATTCTTGAAGTAAAGCTATTCGATGTCTGGGACATGGATTTTATGGGACCCTTCCCTTCATCTCATGGAAACCAGTATATTCTAGTCATTGTGGATTATGTTTCAAAGTGGGTTGAGCTATCCCTTGCCACACCGTTGATTCCAAGACAGTGGTGAAGTTTCTGAAAAGGCACATCTTCACCAGATTTGGGGTGCCTAGAGTGATCATCAGTGATGGTGGTTCTCACTTCTGTAACCAAGCATTTGATTCTCTAATGTCTAAATATGAAGTGACACACAAGGTAGCATTACCTTACCATCCTCAACTAATGGTCAAGCATAAGTGACTAATCGTGACCTTAAATGGATCCTGTAAAAGACTGGTAATGCTTCAAGGAAAGATTGGTCAATTAAGCTAGATGAAGCTATGTGCGCTTACCGGACTGCATTTAAGACTCCTATATGGATGTCTCCATTCAAGATTGTGTATGGGAAAGCCTACCATCTTCTAGTAGAGTTAGAGCACAAAGCATGTTGGGCATTGAAAACCCTGAATTTTGATTTACATGCTACTGGAGAGAAAAGAAGGTTTCAATTGTCTAAACTTGAAGAGCTGAGGGAATAAGCCTATGACAGCTCAAGGATTTATAAGAAGCGCACCAAAAAGATTCATGATCGAATAATCCATAAGAGAGAATTTAAAGTGGGAGATTTAGTGTTACTTTTCAATTTTAGGCTACGTCTTTCTCCTGGCAAGTTGAAATCACATTGGATAAGCCTCTTTAGAGTTGTGGCAGTCACATCTTCTGGAGCATATGAGCTTGAGAATAAAGCTGGTGAAACCTTCAAGGTAAGTGGTGCTCGCTTAAAACGTTATCTTGGTACTGATCATGAGCTTCTCCCTATGCAGGCGGTGTTTTTTATTGATGATGATTCCAGTTCTGCAACCAAGCTAGCCCCTCAGGAGACAAGTTCAACCATGAAGAAGAAATTCTCTTGGCGAATGCGAAAGGAGCTGAGGAGATTAAAGAAGCTTGCTATAGGATGTTGTGGGGGATCACGACCACACTTCCTTCATTTGAATCAAACTGTGAAGAGTCTAGTTAAAGACTTTAAAGAAGAACAGCTGACTGTGAGGAAACCTAGTGCTTTTGGTACTTTATTTATGTTTTACTTTGTTGTTTTAGCTGTGTTTTTATGTTAATAGTGTGTTTACATTGTTTCTGGATAAGAAATGAGTAGGTTTTCAACTTTTTGGTATTGTCCGAATATGTGTCCAAACATTAATGTTTGGACATAGTGCGAGAGGATGAGAAGCTATGCAGGACAATATGTCATAACATGTGTCCGAACATCAATGTTCGAACACGTTGCGAGAGAAATCAAAAGAAAAGAACGAGATGCCCGAACATATGTCTAGACATTAATGTTCGGACATGGTGCAAAGGAAAATCTAAATTGTCAAATGAGATGTCCGAACATCAATGTTCGGACATCGTGCGAGAGTTTTGAAGAAGAAAACGAAGTGCCTGAACTTCCGTCCTATTTTGGAAGTTTGGACATCTTGTGAGACGCAGCCCAGGTAAGTATGTCCGAACTTACGTCCGAACATGCAAGTTCGGATAACTCGTTAAGTCTGAATTTAAGTTCTGCGTCCGAACATAAAAAAAACAAAACTTTCCCCAACCAGCTGCGAGCAGCAGTGAAAACAATTCTCTTCCATCTTCAATCTGGATAACTTTCTTATTTCTCCACCAAATTGCACAATCTAGGTATCAAAATCTTCTTTTTTCAATTATCTACAACCCTAGCACCAGAAATTAACCGAAAATTTCTTGAATCAGTCTGATTTTGAGCAAAAAACATTCGAACCCTAATTTGTGAGTGTGGGGATTTTGGAGTCCTACCTTGCAGATTTCTTTGTTCTCTCTACTTCCACATATCTAGTCAACTTAAACACGATATTTCTTCACTTTTCTGTCTCATTTATAGTGTTTTTGATATATTTCGAAATTTGGGGTATATATGGCTACAAATCTGGTAACCATTATGGACTTTTCTGAGGTTTATTGCATAATGAGGTTGATTATATGTTGTGCCGTGAGTTATTGAATAGAGATGATCAAACTGCACTTTTGTGATTATAATTGTGGATTTTTTAGTTTGTTGTTTGATTTTGTATGGATAAGTTAGCGGAATTGACTGAGAATAAACTGGATTTGTTAGAATACCTTGTTACAAAGAAAGTTATTTGGTGATTAATTCTCTACTCGTCAATGTTAGATGAAGATTAACCATTGCAAATGAAAGAGTTGATTTAACCTAGTTGTGGAGAATGATGAATTTTTAGGGGATACTCTATAGGATTTTGGGTAGAATATTGATCATACATTTACTAAGCTATTATATCTTTGCCATTGTTGATATTGATTTATTTCTTCTGAGTAGATGTTTTACAAAATCTCTGGAAGGTCCAAGAAGTGTGGAAAAGCCCAAGCCAGTTCGAGCCACCAAGGGCCGCCAAGAAACTTCAGAGATGAGGCGGCAAAAGAATGGTTCGATAAGGGGGTGGATATTATAGCAGAGTGTTCCGTTGTACCAGAGCTTTAGCGTCATCTTGGTTTGCCCGATCTTCTGGATGCTTATGGCTGGACCAAGATTTTAGATATGGGAGGGTCGTACCACCCACGAATGGTGCATATGTTCTACGCCAATGCCATATTTCAGAGCGGCACTGAAATAGCCCTAACTAATTAAATATTGATTAAACATATAATCATACAAATTAAGGATTAAACATGCCTTAGCAATCAATTGAAAACAACAATGGTCATTATAAAACAAGAATTACATGCACCTTGTGACCATTCAAGACAAACATGTGCCCTAATGAACTCTTTAGGATCCAGATTTGATTCCTAAACATTATAATCAAGTAATGTCTTGGAAAATTTGGGTTTTGTGTGACTTTAGGAGCTTTATTACCCTTAAATATACTAATGTGACATAATGTACCACATTATAATGTCTAATTCAATGTTTAAAAAAAAATCAGAAAATTGTGCATTAAAATGTGAATAGTACCTAAATAGTGCAAAATTAAGTCTTAAATGATGTTAGAATTGCTTACTTTTACCATTTTACCCTTATGTCATTAATTGTTTTGTTTAGCCGTTGCTTATTCATGTTGTTAATCTCTTTAGTTCCGTTAAGCAACAACTTAATTCTCTAGCTTAAATCTAGGTTGTATCGGTTCTCATATCAACAACACAGAAAGACTTTTTCCTTCTCTCGCTCTCTGCTTCTCTCGTTCTCCTTTCTCCTTCATCGTCCTCAAATTCCTTCGCCCGATTTCCTCCACTCGACTTCGATTCTTCCTCGGCTCTTCTATCATGGTATCAGAGCGGTGACGGTGTATTCCATCCGCCGCTACAATGTCGACGCAACCCAGTGAAGAAGAAGAAGATGAATCTTCCGAGGATGAGGAAGAATCATCCGAAACAGAAGAAGAAGATCTTACCGCTAGCAAGAAAAAAGGAAGGAGACGCTACGAATCAGATCCTCTCTTCGTATCGAACTTTGAAACTCCTGGAGCGCAGTTAACCACTGTCAAATTCGACGGAAAGAAAGGTTTTCAAAACTGGAGGAAGGAGGTGGAGATATCTCTGTTGGCTAAGAACAAAATTAAGCTAATAGATGGCACCTTGAGGAAATCCAAAGTCCCGAATAACCGACGTGATGCCTGGGATAGGTGCGACGGCTTGGTCAGGTCCTGGATCCTCGCATCAGTCGAAACCACCATAGGAGACAGCCTAGTTTCTTGTTCAACCTCGTATGACATGTGGAAGCGCCTCATCAGGAGATTCGATCAACTTGACGGTACGAAACTTTTCGAGCTTAATCGCGAGTTATCTAGGCTTGAACAAGGAGATTCTAGCGTTTCTGAATATTTTACTAAGCTTACTAGTTTGTGGGATGATATCTCTGCTATGTCGAATGTTGCTTCCTGTGTCTGTGGCTATAGCGAGAAAATAGCAAAACAATCTGAAAATCAGAAACTATTTCAATTTCTGCTGGGACTGCGTGAGGATTTTGTTAATGTTAGGGGTAACATCCTTATGAAGAAGCCTCTCCCAAGTTTAGATTCAGCTTATGCTATAATCCTTCAAGAGGAAAGACAACGGGTTAATGGGAGAAATTCCAGAGATAGTCGGGATATTTCCTTCGCAAACAACACCAGCAAAACAGGGAATAAATATGGCAAAGCAAGGAAAGATAAAGATGTCTCTGTTAAGAAAAGCTCTTTGCTTTGCTCTCACTGCGGCAAAACTGGCCACCTGAAGACCGGTTGTTTTGAGCTGTGTGGTTATCCCGACTGGTGGAAAGGTCCGAAGGGCAACATTTATGTGAATTTTGCTGATAAAAGGGAGGAGAGCATCAAAGGTTTAAATCTTGATAAGTTGAAGAAACTTTGCAGTCTTCTTGAGCAAACTGAGAAAGTTCCTGAGAAGATGGCTTCCAGCAGCAATGTCTTCCCCATCAGAAACGATTCAAGCTTTGCAGGTAATATCCTTCCTAAATCTGGTTATAAATCGTTTAATCAATAATGGCTGATAGATTCAGGTGCTAGTGAACACTTGACTGGCAATGATCTGTTCAATAATCAGAGATGTTTTTCTAATATCCGACATGTGACCATGCCTAATGGGCAGCTTGAAACTATTAATACAATGGGATCTGTTCGATTAGCGATAATTTTTGCCTTAAGAATGTGCTTCATGTTCCCAGTTTCAAGCTGTCTCTTGCTTCTGTCTGCAGAATAACTGAGCAAAATAAGTGTGTTGTTTCTTTCGATTCTGAATCTTGCTATTTGCAGGACCTTACTTGGAAGAATAAACAGAAGGTTGGACATCAGCGTGATGGCTTATATTTCTTAGATGATGATCTGTTGCATAATGTTTTAGGTGATTGTAAATACAATGATGCTTGTTCTGTTTCTGTTAATGCGTGTAATACAAATGCTTTGAGATGGCAAAGGAGAATGGGACATCCTCCTGTAGAGAAAATGATTCGGATGGGGATAATTAGCAAACATGATGTTTCTGATGATTTTATCTGTGATATATGTTTTAGAGCTAAGGGACACCGGCTGCCTTTCTCTCATTCTAGCAATAAATCCCAAAACTGTTTTGATCTCATTCATATCGATACTTGGGGTCCTTGCTCTACTAGTAATCATGATGGTTGCCGATACTTTCTTACTATTGTAGATGATGCTAGTAGATGTACTTGGGTTATTCTAATGAAATCTAAATCGGATGCCTCTCAACATATACAAAATTTCATCAACATGGTTGAGCGACAATTTAACAAGTTGATTAAAATTGTGCGCTCCGATAATGCATATGAATTAGGAACATCAAAGGTTTTGCAAGATTTTTTTCATAAGAAGGGCATTATCCATCAGACGACATGCGTATATACTCCTCAACAAAACGGAATTGTCGAAAGGAAGCATCGATATTTGCTTGAAACAGCTCGTGCTTTATTTTTTCAATCCGGTCTTGACATTGCTTATTGGGGTGAAAGCGTTCTAATGGCCACTTTTCTTATTAATAGACTACCATCTTCTACCTTAAATGGATTGTCTCCTTATGCGTACTTGTATGGATCTTCTCCTAACTTGAACAATATTAGAACTTTTGGGTCTTTAGTATATCATACAGGGCCGGCAATCCACAGGACCAAATTTGACGATAGAGCGCATCAAGGCGTTTACCTTGGGCCGGGCATTTGTAAGAAAGGCCATCGGATTCTCCTTCTTAAGGAAAATAAAATCATAACAAGTCGGGACGTTACCTTCTTTGAGGATATTTTTCTTTGCAAGAGCAGCTCACAAAAAGAATGCTACTGATGAGCTTAATTTTTCTTCCTTTCCTATTAATGTCGATGATGATCAAGATGTTTGCTATGATCGATCAAGTTCTCTTCGCAGCAGGCCCAACTCAGAAGACAATTCCGACACCAACATAAATGAAATGCCAGGGCCCAATCAGACACAGACCAGTGATATTGCATCGGAGTCACCAAGCCCAATGATACGGCCCAACACAGACGATGCCGAGTTCGCTGAGTTCAATACCGATAAAGAGAAACCAGATTCTGATATCATCGACAACCAACCCGATTCAATTTCCGATAATGTCATTGAAACAAACATTCCTATTGGGCCAGATAGTCTTCGGCGGTCTGACAGAAGAAAGCAAATGCCCAGTAAATTTGCTGATTATGAGTGCTACCAAACAAGCTATGATCCTTTTACCCAAATCCTTTCCACACGTCTTGATCAGCATAAATCCAACCCTTTGCCTCAATTAAACTCTATTACCGATTTCATCCCGTCACGCATTGTATGTTCTCATGTTCAAAACCGGTGCCCCCTTGAACCTTCCACTTACCAAGAGGCCATACTATATCCCGAATGGAGAGCCGCTATGAATTCCGATCTCCAAGCCCTTGAAGACAATCACACTTGGAGTCTTGTAAAGCTCCCAAAAGGAAAGAGATGCATCACATGTCGATGGGTGTATCGTACTAAACACAAAGCCGATGGAACCATTGAGCGACATAAAGCAAGATTGGTGGTACGCGGGTTTACACAAAGAGAAGGAGAAGACTTCCATGAGACTTTCTCTCCCGTTGTCAAAATGACAACTATTCGAGTCTTAGTGAGTGTCGCCATAAAAAGACATTGGAAAATTCACCAACTCGATATCAATAATGCCTTTATCCATGGTGATCTTCACGAAGAAATCTACATGAAGATTCCCGACGGTTTGACCACCAACACTAATGGATTAGTGTGCAAATTGCAAAAATCTTTATATGGTTTAAAACAAGCTTCTCGTCAATGGTATGCTAAACTTTCCACTACTCTTACTAATCTCGGTTTTATTCTTTCAGATAATGATCATTCATTATTCAAGTGGAAACAAGATACATCCATCCTTTTCCTTGGCGTCTATGTCGACGATATCATTTTGTGTGGAAATGATGATGCCAAAATTCTTCAAGTCAAAGAAATTATTCATAAATCTTTCAAGATCAAAGATTTGGGCACTCTTACCTTCTTCCTTGGGCTCGAGTTTCATCATACATCCGACGGTGTTGGCATCACACAAACTAAATTCGCCTCCGACCTCATCAGAGACTACAGTATCTCATCCATGCGTTCTGTCGCTAGTCCCCTTGCCCTTGGCACCAAGCTTCAACTTCAAGATGGCATCCCTCTTTCTAATGCCACCAAATATTGTCGTCTCATTGGCAAGTTGAATTATCTCATCAACACCTGTCCGGATATCAATTTCAGCGTTCAACTTTTAAGTCAGTTCAATCAACAACCTTGCCAACACCATTGGGATTCTGCTATACACGTTCTCCAATACATTAAAGGGACGCTCGGTTATGGCATCTTCTTAAATAACTCCATTGATTATTCTCTATCAGCATATTGCGATTCTGATTGGGCTTCATGCCCCATTTCACGCAGGTCAGTCAGTGGATACTACATTCTTTTTGGAGGATCACCCATCTCTTGGAAATCCAAGAAGCAAGCTTCCGTTTCTCTCCCTCCGCCGAAGCCGAGTACCGCGCCCTTCAACGTGTCACGACGGAATTAGCTTGGCTCTCCCGTCTCCTCAATGAACTCGGCATCAACAACATTACTCCCACACCATTGAAATGTGACAACAAATCGGCCGTCTACATTGCATGCAATCCCGTTCTTCACGAACGAACAAAGCACATTGAAATAGATGTTCATTATGTTCAGGATCAAATCAAGGCCGGGCTCATTGATGTTGTCCACATTTCCAACCAGTTTCAAAAGGCCGACATGCTTAGAAAGGCCTTAGCAGGAAAAGATTATCGCCAACAATTAATGACAATGGGGATGCTTAACACTTCAAACCTAGCAAAAACCTCTTTTCCCTAGGTTTGAGGGGGGGGGGGTGTTAGAATTGCTTACTTTTACCATTTTACCCTCTATGTCATTAATTGTTTTGTTTAGCCGTTGCTTATTCATGTTGTTAATCTCTTTAGTTCCGTTAAGCAACGGCTTAATTCTCTAGCTTAAATCTAGGTTGTATCGGTTCTCATATCAACAACACAGAAAGACTTTTTCCTTCTCTCGCTCTCTGCTTCTCTCGTTCTCCTTTCTCCTTCATCTTCCTCAAATTCCTTCGCCCGATTTCCTCCACTCGACTTTGATTCTTCCTCGGCTCTTCTATCAAATGATTAAATTTGTAACACCCCTACTCAAATCGGCTCCTAATCATCGTACTTAACATAGTAATCGCAGCAGTAATTCAAAACAATCGAACTACTGGTGTCACCGTTCTCACTCGCCCATACGAGTAATAACGCACTTTCTGAAATATTCACAATACAAACAATTTCCCACAGTGACAACAAGAGATAGACTTAACTTTCCACTTCAACATAAAATACGACCCTAGTGAGCATTCTAAGTATTCCAGTCCTATACACGTTTCTATGTTCGTATCAAAATACGATTGTACATATTTACATAACTATAACTAACTACCCAGCACGTCCCGCTCTCTGCCGACACCGGAAGCTGCATACCTGAAAAATGTTTGTTTGTGGTATGGAATCAGCCCTGCTGAGTATGCTACTACATGACTATCATGCCCCCTCCGACCCCCAGTTAATTGTTTGAGAGCATGCAATTCATTTTCGTGCATGTAGTTTAATATAAAACTGTAAAGCAATAAATATATTGCAGTAAACTCAAATAGCAAACAAGCCCCCGGCTTCACATACCACACCACAATGAACCAACTGAAAGCGTCACAACGCATATATGAGTACAAAGACTTCACTCCACCAAACACTTAATAATTCATATTCGAGTACAGCGACTCAACTCGACCAAGTACACAATAATCCATACACGAGTACAGCGACTCGACTCAATCAATTCATAACATACATATGAGTACAGCGACTCAATCCAACCAATCCACAAACATACATACGAGTACAACGACTCAATTCAGCCAATAAATCCACAATAATTCACATACATCATATAACCACATAGCATAACCGATGAACAACAAGGCGAAACAACGAGGATTATAAACAAGTATAGATTCCTGTCTTTGGCATACAAGCCCAAATGATGTTCGCCTACTGTACGAGCTAATATAGCTGTTCGTAATTGTTCAGTCATACCTAATGACAATGTCTCGTTAAATCGATGTGTCTCTAAGTAACCCATATCTTATGGTGGGTCACCACGGCAATAGCCACTCCAGCGGTAGAGTCTCCGACCGATGAACCATATGTAGTCCGTTGGAATTTATCTTGATACTTACAGATACTCACCCGGCATCCTAGTGTCGTTAATTGATCACAATTCACACCAAGAGCCACATCCTCTTGGTTTATTCATCTATACCATCGCATCGCACTACCATTTTCCTAACACAACAGACTAAGGTCGTTAGTCCATTCCTGAGTATATCGACTTGGGATCCAATGTTAGATACGAGAGCGGCGTTAAAAAGGCCAATGCTCCGTATACAAGTCTCGGATAATATATATATCTTATTATCCTAATGCTACAACGTTTTTCTTACGTTCCTTATATTACACATATAAGATAGCATCATAGCCGCTAGCTCGTTTTATAAATATGTTCAAATATACGAACAGTACTATTATCGCACAACAGTAATAATAATAAGCAGCGTTAATACACAAGTCATGCATATTAATTCACACAAGCAGACATTCAATCTTATCACAGATTTTCACGCAATGTCTGAACTGAGGAAATCCTCAGAGACAATCAAGCCACATAATAACATACTGTGCACCGGGAATAATAGGACCGTGGAGTATGAATCAAGCTAGATCTGATGCTCGAGTCGCCTATAACAATCTAATAATATGTATCACACTACGCATCAGCATCTCATACCAACAATACACTACGACACCCCGTACCGTTGCTAATCCATCCCTGTTCATTCCCCGTTGTTAACTAATTAACGTTTCTCGGGTTTTCGGTTTATTTCGGGATTAATTATGTCAATTCTATAATTCACGTATTATAACATTGTTGTATGTCTTACAACTTAGGATTGAATCCTAATAATCTATCTCATTCAATCATAGGTTTAATTATTTATACATATACAAGTGCGTATATATATATATATATAAACATATAGTTTTATTACTATATGCTAATTATACATTTCACCTTATAATGTCAAATTCATTTACAAGTTTGACAATCCTTGGTCAATAAAGTTGACTAGGTCATTGTAGTTGACTTGACTATGGTATTCAAGTCAATATTTACATACAATCCACAATTTAATTCCTTTGAATTATATAATTCATTCATTAGATTCACTCTTCATACATTTACTTACACTTTATGTCTAATGTGTTATAATATGATTTCCTCACAAATTAAGCTCTTGTCTTAATATTCTAATCATAAACTATATTATATAGTTATGTCATTTCATACACACTCATTACTTATATCCCATAATTTCTTAAGTTCCCTATGAATTATAAAATTCATCTTTGTTTTCACCCTTTATCTATGTGTATACATATTTATACACATATGTGTATGCTCCCATAAGTTCCAATGTTACCCCATTATCACACTAACCCTCCTTGTCTTTAGTTCATCAATATATATATAATTTCTCATATGATTAATACTAACTTAATACCTTTACAAATTAATACAAATTGTATAGAACAATCCCTTTAACCATTTTAATCCATCTCCTTTTAAATTTACAAAACTATTACTCTCATTACAACTTACCAACTTTCTACTTAACCATTTAGAGTTGGCCCAATTAATATTCCAACTTTTCCATCAACTTCTGGCTTGGGCTTAAGTCCATTATAAAAATGTACTAAATGGTTAGAAGCCCAATTTAACCAATCTTCAAACCAATTCAACTCCTTCCTTTAGTGCCCAATTTGACTCAAGTTATTTTAGTGGACATTTTTTTAAAGCCCAATTCTATGTTAATCTGATTTATTTCAATTAGTCAATTTCATTTTTTTGACCAAATCAATTCCAATTTGCCCCTAGCTTTCCGAATTCCCGTTTTGCCCCAAATTCCTCCAATTTACACTTTATCCCCCAATTTCTATTAAATTACAAATTTGCCCACAATTTTATCGTATTTACCATTTGGCCCCAATTCTCCCAAATTTGTAAAATTGCCCCAAATCAATTTTTATGCAGAAAACCCTAATTATCAGAATTTCCCTCAATTTGAAACCCTAACTTTCGGAACCCCAAATTCACCAACAACTTAATTCTCAATTGGAAATCTAAATCTGTAACACCCCAACTACAAAGACCATACTTAACAACATTTAGCAGTGGATTTACAACTCGACACTTAGCTTAAACCATGGGTGCTACACGCCGTTAGCCACCCACGTGGCTAACAAGGCAAATACATACAGTGTACCGGTCTGATGGACAAGATTACCGAGCACTACACTTTACATTCCCAACCGTTTCTCAACTGAAACAAATACATTTACATTTGCATTACAACTGTACCGAGTCTAATACATTCCATTATCGATATCACGCTAAGCTAAATACCACCCACACATAAACAGTTACCCCGTCCTACTCTCGAACGACTGCCAGCTTCATTGTACCTATAAAGTAATGGGGGCCCCCAAAGGGGGTCAGCACCTTTGCTGGTATGGTAATCACGCAGCCCGCATGCTACCGGGCCACGCACAACTATTTGTTGAGTGAGCATGCAGGTTATTTATTTTAAGCATGCCAGAAAGCTATAAACACATAACATGCTTATAAGCACACACAACCAACCGATAGAAAACAACCAGGGGTTAACACACCAACGCTTGTTAGACCAATTACTGTGTTCCTTGACCCTTGAGGGTTTCTACCTTAGTGGAACTAAGTTCTCGTTAGGCAACACCTACCCATTTGATCGGGTTACAATTAGTTACTTCTCCTATTAATATGGGGTTGATTTCGGTTATCAACGTACACAACATCACCACACACATCCCATAACAACATGTACACAACACATCACCGTTCTTCTTAGAGAATGAACACTTTACTTAAGGCGTATCGGATTAAATATGGGTCCGCACACCGTACATATTATACACATCAACTTTACTGATGCCCCGGTCTTGATATAGAATCGTACACATTATACACATCAACTTTACTGATGCCCCGGTCTTAATATAGAACCGTACAAATTATACACATCAACTTTACTGATGCCCCGGTCTTAATATAGAACCGTACACATTATACACATCAACTTTACTGATGCCCCGGTCTTAATATAGAACCGTACACATTATACATAGTTAGGGGTCCCTTTTGGGACCTACCACAAATACACACCCTACGGTGTTACAACTGGGTTAATCGCTCACAAGGGAGGTAACATCCCATTCGACAAACATGGACAACAACATTCATTAAATAATGATATACTAAACAAAAGCAACACACATCACACACAACCACAACATACAACTAACACACGAATAGCCGTAGTTAGAACGTTCCCGTAGGTTGGGATGTTAAGTCCGAACACCGGTCTCTTATGTGACTCTAGAGTCGGTTAGTTTTGATTTAACACATATTAGAGGTTAACGGTGTCAGAACTAAATTCGCCACATACATGAATTATTGTAAACTCATTACATGCTTTATCTTGAAAGGTGGCCAACAAACAGATAAACACATTGGCATACAAGCCGGTGTAACCCAGTAGGACACAGGTTGCAAGAAAACCATACCTTACACCATGGGTTGCTCTACCGTGTTCCCGAGGATTTAATCCAACGCGTCACCTCATGCTCCCCGGGTAGTTTCCAAACAGCTGGTATTATTTCAAATGTTTTCATTAACATCAAAATCTTACGGTATGTAAATTTCTGTTACCCCCGTACTTAACCCCGTTGTCCCGTTATCCTTAACTTATTTATGTGATCTTAAGTTCACAACTTACACATTCACTCTCACACTTGTTTATACTTCCAATGGCCTTTAAAACTCACCAAACAAGGCCTAATCAACATCTAAAACCATCACCATTCACTTACCCATCATAACAACACTTAAAAACACATTATGTTGCATTTTTGAACTGGTCCGGGTTTGTGTCCGGGGTTACAAACCCGGACCAACCCTAGAAAAACGATTCTGCCTTAAAATTGCAATTGTCCGGGTATGTGGACTGGTCTATAAACCCGGACCACATGCCAAAATGACTTTCTAGGACGTTTTTGAGGTGGTCCGGGTTTGTGTACTTGTTTACAAACCCGGACCATGCCTGTAGGTGTTAAAATTGACAGTTTTGACCAGTTTTCAACCCCTAATTCACCTCCAATCATTCCCTAATATTTCCACATGTGTTCTACATGTTTAAACATCCTAAAACATGCTCTAAACCTCATCAAACCATTAGGCAAATCCCTACTCAAATCCTTGCTCAATTCTACAAATTCTCCATTCCCACTGTTACATTTTACACACTTGTGCTACAGATTTTTACCTCTTGGCACTTGCCTTATTGTTCTCACTCTATTTGACCATTCCAAATCCTCCAAGACAATGCACCTCCCGTACCAAGGTTCATGCCTTAATTTTAAAACCTTAAATCTTCATTGTCTTCTAAAACTCCTAAGGCACTTAAACAACTTTCTTGCTACAGACTTTTCATAACCCCACAACATTCTTCAACCAACACCACAATGTGATTTACCAACCAAATCAATTCCCAACAACACCTAGTTAACACTTAAACTCTTCCAGCTCACATCACCATCTACACCACTAGATTTCTACCGAAATTTCACCATGACCTCGTTACAAACCTAACATATCCCAAACCATCAACTCTCTCCAATTTCATTCCTAATCTAGCCACACCCTTATAGGGTCCTACCAGCACACAATACCAAATCAAAGTTCACCAAACCTCTTCCAACAGCAATATAACTCAAAAATCTTACTAAACCACAATATAACCACAATAGCTCAAAAGCTTGGCACTTAAGCCCTTAATTTAAACAACAATTCACAAGTTCTCTCAACATCAACTAAACACATTATTCTTCACATTTTGGGTTCATTTTTCAATTTAACCCATCCCAAATTCTTAAACAATTATAACAAGGTTTAAGGTAGATTTTTCTTACCTTGAACATTCAAATCCTCTTTCAAATTCTCCTCTTTCTTTGTTTCTCTTTCCTTCCTTCATCTTTCCCTCTTTTTTCTCGTTTCTCAACCAGCCGAACAGCTCAAGCTGGCCAGCCAAGAAGAACACACTACTTAATACATAACTCCTATTTTAACCTAGGTTTTAAAGGAATTCTTAAGTTTTAAGAAGGGCATTACCTTGGAACTTCTAGGAGGAGTTCTTGGATAGCAAGGCTAACAAAATTCCAGCCCTTAATGATGATTAAAAACCGGCTGGACATGGAAGGAGAGGGAGCTCAACGTTGGAATTTCCAAAAATCAAAGGAAGGTTAGAAAATGAAGGTCTTTGAGCTTACTTCTTACCTTAAAGTAACAAGGGAACGATGGAGACCAAAATGCTCTTCTTCAAGCTCCAAAACAGCTACAGCCCTGGTGGCGAAAATGGAGGTTTTCCAATTTTGAAAGGTGGAGAATATTCCTTGAGATGAGAGGAACTCAATGGTGTAATTTTTGTGGAATTTGGAGTTAGTTTGTGCCTTGAACAAGAGGAGAGAAGAGGAGCTGGTGGAGAGCTTGGAAAATCGCCATTGAAGAGCTTGGAGCAGAAGGGAGGAGTCTGGGAGGGGGAAAACAAACGACAGAGAGGAGATAGGAATGGGAGAGAGAAGGTAAAAAAGTAAAATTTGTACTTTTGCTTTATTATTTTGTCTTCTAGTGACTAAAGCAAAATAAGGAAATGAGAGGGTGGGGCATAAAACGTGTGGGACTCAAAATAATAATAATAAGGGAATCAGATTTTCACTTTACAATATTGGAAAGTATTTTACTCTTATTACAATCTACACCCCATAAGTTCCTGGTTTTTACACTATTCACTAATCCGGGCCCGTTTTCCAGATTTTTCTCGTTTCTTTAATTTTAATGGTTCTTAAGCTCCCATTAATGTTTAATTATGGTTATTTAATGAACTATAATTTTTACGGTTCATTTAACTGTTTAAAGTCATGTTTTCGGGTTTTCTCGAAAAACGCGCTTTAACGCTCCGTTAGCGTTTTAACGCATTATTTGGATTCGTTTTCTCCCGGAATCTTTCCCACATGTTCTTATTGTGTAATTAGGGTATAAAAATATATTTATAACCCTGGTGAAGGTTGTATACCTCCTAAATTAATTAAATACGCGTTTTCACGTTTTGTGACTTTTACGCATTTTTTTTCTTTTTGGTTTTACTTTCTTCACCAATATTCCTTAGGACTTAATTAGCCTTATAAGTTCATAATTACATAATTAATTAACACATTAAGGTTTGGGGTATTTCAGTCTACCCCCCTTAAAAGAACTTTGTCCTCAAAGTTCATAACTTCCCATGCATCCTTTAATTAGAATACCAGGTTTACTTGCAAGATACAACTTCCATACTGAAACACACTTTTACATAACAACCTCGGACTTGATGGTCCAGGTAACGTATCCACATCCATACATGACATACTTACATAATAACCTCGGACTCAACGGTCCGGGTAACATAACAACATTTGTACTTACATAACAACCCTCAGACTCTTAGGTCTGGGCCACATAACAACATTCAGACTCATAGGTCTGGATAATATTTATTACACATATCACACAACATGTCTTAGCATGTATAACAATCAGAAATACCTTTTCCATCTCTTCATGGGCTCGAGTCCCATGCCGAGTACATATACACTGTGATCCCGTAGAACCCGGTCGTGATGGACACCTTCTGGTCCCCGTTCCTTTGGGAGATCAAAACAAGCACATACATTTTTAAAATATACTTCTCATGTCACCGGTCCGAAGACAAAGGCTCATACGTCCTCAGCTCGTGAGCAAGTAATACGAAAATATTCTTTATGAGGTTAAGTGGAATGAAATCCTTTATTGGAAAACTAATTGAAAATCCCTTTTTACAAGGTCATGTAAAGAAATCCTTCCTTTAGAAATACCATTTAAGAATCTTGGAAATATTAATTGAAGTCTTGAAAATACCAATTGACAATTTGAAAACACCAATTTAAAATTCTTTTTGAAAACACAATACAACTCCAAGTCCAATTTGTGTTAACTGCATCTTGTTCTTAACGTGATTATTTGTGACCACTTATATGGAGTTTCAAGAGTCATCCAACCCTGATGTGATCAGCATCGGTGTTGAACTATCTTTCCACCCCAATTTGTGTTCAGTTTCCCTTGATCGCATGCAAATCAAGTTCCACCTCCCACTTCAATTTCAAACAAGCAACTACTTCAAACATTTACCATTTTCTATCTTTTGAATCCTTCTAGTCATAATCATAGAGTAGTACATCTCCAAGGGATGGAACTTTGCCCATCAATTATTTTCAATCTACTTTTAATCAACTTACCCAGGGAATTTAATTCTCACTAGGTTCTATATCTATTTCATATCATTCATACACCACAATATTATATATAGATACATATTGTTTTTTCAAAATCACAATACACATCATTATATTTGTCTCAAATAAACATACACTATCGGGGTTTTAGTTCCCCGGGAGTTTCTCTACTCCCATACACTTGTATTCACACACCACTCATAACAATGGTATTCGCATCTTCTGTGCGTAATTGCCACAATTAAACCATAAACGAATACGTATGTTCTTGTATCATACACACCAATCATCAGAACAAGGTATTTGTGTTATACACCACATCATAACAAATTATTTTGTGCTATGCACAACATTGTTCACGTACACTTGTACGTAAACATTCACTAAGCGTTTTTGCGCTCTACCCCCTTAAAAGGGATTACGCCCACGTAATCAATCATTGAACATTGGTTTAAAATGTTCTGCCGTCGTGAAGTGATTTAACTTCCACGCGGTCTATTATACAATGCGTTCTGGTTAGAGGATCATAACCATATTGGCGGTTTAGTCCCTAAATCAAGAGTCTCATTGGTGTCTATTTAACTCATAACCAGTTTCGGTTCCGGCCTGTGAGGCTTCAAGGCATTAATAATTTGCCATTTATTCGTATTCACAATGCATAATCAACATTCGAGTCATTGGCTCACTAGCTTCTGCTGCGCGACTCTGATAACTTTGGGGGTTAGTTTGCCCCATTCATTTTTCATAATGTAATGTACATTTCCCATTTATCACCTTCATCTTGTGAAGAATGATTTCTCAACCGACGCGTGGTATCTCTTACCGTGAGTGAATTCGGTGAGTTACAAACTTTCTATCCACTTATATGATAGTTCACTGTGTATACCGCTATGCATCTTTACGATGATTAACTTGATTTCTTTCGACTTATTGTCGGTTGGGGTTGAGCTACTACCTAACATGTAGTGCTCCCTCGGTTATTTCCAACACTTGAGGTATATTCCATACCGGTATTTGGTATTTAGTGCTCCTGTAGTCACTTATTCTTAATCATGCCTCCACATTCGGTTTTATACAAGAATTCTTTCCTTTGTACGACCTTGCATTTCCTATGCATCGGTCATTATAGCGTTATAAGTCTCTTTCTATTTCCACCACAATCAACATTTCCCAAATTCCTAGCTATCCCACTCGATCATTACTGCGCAAGTGCAATACCAAAACACTCAGTCATACAGAGTGCAGAGGCGTAAACCCTTGGCAGTAAATCTCTTATGCGATTGCATTAGGAATGAACATGGTTTCCTTGTTGCTCGGTCTATCTACCATCTTTATTCATCAACTCCATGTTATTGTGTGATTTATTCACATGTATTGGTCGCTTGCTGCGCACCATGTTCTTACTTCTTGTACAACACTAACTTACATGGCATCCACTTTCATATTAGCTTCCGCACATGTACTTTCATCATTTGTATTATGGTTCTTCATTCATTTGGATGTCTACTGAATACGCTATTCTTCGAGTCTTTATGCTCCTTGAGCGTTGTTCACTTTACACTTAGCATCACACACCTACGGTGGTTGCTATTAAACTTACTACTCTTCCGGTCTCCACAATTGGTACAAATAGTTCTATTCGTGTAATGGCAATGTGGTCAATCCTTAACATCTTTCTCGAGCTTGGTTCACATAACTACCGCTTCCGCGGTTTCACCATATTGAGGGTATCCCCACTCTTAAAGCAGTGGTTCGTTCTCCACTCTATTCACTTGTACAACATAAACTTTCTTAATCAATTAAATTTGCATAACACATTTGGTCTGTGGCTTATAAGCCTCATTGCCTCGAGCTCTGCTCATTATAGGTTGTTCACACGATTTTTACTTCTCCGTACACCATCACCTGGTTTGGCGGTTGTATTGGCTCCCTGACAAGGTCGTTGCATCACGCTTCCTTATATGGATTGCCCCTTAAGAATGTCCTTTTACCTCCTGACGACTTATGTTTAAACCGGGTATTAGCTTCAGTTCCTGTGTTTGTATCATGACATTTCGTTCAACAATTGTTGACCCAAACACCCCTCAGGACGGCTCCTGGGTGTTACTAGGTTATTCCATTACATCTGGCTTGTATATGTTTAGTTAACTACATCGCTTTGCATTCTAGGTGATCATTCCAGGAGTTTCATCCCGTTTGTAGCATATTAACGTGTCCATATTAGGCATTGGCCTTACTATGTATAGACTGGGTATTTGTTCCAGCTATCATGTTTTATTCATCAGGATTCTTGAGACATATGAGATGTCTTTACTTACTAGTCAGTGCGCTCCACGCTTCTTGACTCATAAACATTTCCTTGAAATGGATTCACTGATCCTTTTAGTCTCTTTAACTTAACTGGGTTCGTTTACGTCAACCATTCTTGGCAGTTCGTTGCTCTTGTTTAACTTTTACTGCTGACCGTAGTATGGAGTCGACTACTTCCCATGTTCCTGACTCCACTCGTATACATATGTGGGGTACCCTACTGATACATTGCTACTTACCCGACTAACCCATAAAAGGTCTGTCAGGCCCCCAAGCTCCTATCGGAGTGCGGTCGTCCCACATTTCAGTTAGTACACTCGTAGTGTCCGTCACACGCCTAGGTGAAGTATTCTATTGTCAACTCCCTCATATCGTCCTATGCTTCCCGAACTATATATTAAGGGAAATTTGTCCACTGTCTGTATCTAGTATGAACCGGATCCCTTCCCTCGGGTTGTAGGATTGTTCTAAAGTTGCTCGAAAACAAGTGAGTACAACTTACCTACTGTGTGGCGCTGAGGCCGGTGTAGGTCCTATGGTTTTGGTTTTTAAAGAAAGTATGGAGTTTGAGAAAATTTTTGGCTTAAAAGAAGGTTTGAGATAATTATGAGTTGGAAGAAAACTTGGGTGTGAAAACGGTTTGAAATAAATCTGGGTTTAGAAGAAAACTGGGTTCATAAGAAAATTCCTCCCGGTATTTAAAATGTCTTCACGCTTTGACCAAGTCTAGCTTCCCGCTGACTGGTATATCTTCACATACAATGGTTAGGCCACTAAGCCCTTCCAGGCTTCACTCCCCAACTTCTCGGATTCGTGATTCTATAACTACTTCGTCAACAATAGGGTACCTTACTAGGTACTTTATAGTCATTAAAATTTTTCCGAATAGCCCCGTTATAGCAGCACTTGCCATAGCAAGTGCGCCATGCTGGCTGGCTATCGGTTCAGCACATACTGGTTGCGGTATTACTTTTATCATTACCGTGTTCGGTAGCCTTGTTGGCTCCTCCTTTGACCTTACAGTTTGATAATAGAACATTCGAGCGACTCTCATTGGTCTTGACATGGTAGTCGTCAACTAGGGTGACTCTCCATTCACTTAACTCTGTGTTCTTCCTTAATGTTCCTCCCCACGCATTTGCCGTGGTTACCGGGACTTGTATTTTCTTGTTCAGGTACTACTTCGTAGCCCTATTGAAGTATGCTTCACTAATACTTCCACAGTTATCTAAACTATGAAAATCAGGTATTACAGCCTCTTTGGCGCTGTAGGTTTGGTATCATCCAACCTTGACTAGTTCCTTAGTCGGTCACTATACCATTGTCGGTATTATTTAACAGTTGTGGTCCCGTAGACATGTGTCTCAGGTTTGTTGCTCCTCCATTTTCCGCTTCTTTGCGCAGTTAGTGCTTTCTTTCTTATTGGTTGGGTTTCCTCGACTGCTAGGCATGTCGACCCAGGTCGCCGAAAATTTCAGTCTCTTGTAGATAGGATTCTTAATCTTCCGCTATTAAGTGCGGGTACGATTGTTAAAACGGGAAACGTCTCCAGGATTCCCCGTTCTTGGAATCTACCGTATGACATGTTTTGGTTCTTGTAGTAATACTTTACAGCAGCCAGATCGGGTTTTCCGAGTATGAGAAGACTTTCTGTCTCTCTGGCATTCTTTTCCAAGTTATAAAACGGGGGTTGTGGAGGGCGGGTATGGATGTTGTAGGTATCCCGTTCACACGGGAATTCTTAACCAGCGTATCTCTCACGCTATCACTCAACCCTTAACCTAAAGTCTTAAACTCCTAACTCGGTACTTCCTAAGCTCAGTACTTCCAGTCATCAGAGCGATACTTCGCTCTGATACCACTTTTTGTAACACCCCAACTACAAAGACCATACTTAACAACATTTAGCAGCGGATTTACAACTCGACACTTAGCTTAAACCATGGGTGCTACACGCCGTTAGCCACCCAAGTGGCTAACAAGGCTAATACATACATAGTGTACCGGTCTGATGGACAAGATTACCGAGCACTACACTTTACATTCCCAACCGTTTCTCAACTGAAACAAATACATTTATAATTGCATTACAACTGTACCGAGTCTAATACATTCCATTATCGATATCACGCTAAGCTAAATACCACCCATACATAAACAGTTATCCCGTCCTACTCTCGAACGGCTGCCAGCTTCATTGTACCTGTAAAGTAATAGGGGCCCGCAAAGGGGGTCAGCACCTTTGCTGGTATGGTAATCACGCAGCCCGCATGCTACCGGGCCACGCACAACTATTTGTCGAGTGAGCATGCAGGTTATTTATTTTAAGCATGCCAGAAAGCTATAAACACATAACATACTTATAAGCACACACAACCAATCGATAGAAAACAACCAGGGGTTAACACACCAACGCTTGTTAGACCAATTACTGTGTTCCTTGACCCTTGAGGGTTTCTACCTTAGTGGAACTAAGTTCTCGTTAGGCAACACCTACCCATTTGATCGGGTTACAATTAGTTACTTATCCTATTAATATGGGGTTGATTTCGGTTATCGTACACAACATCACCACACACATCCCATAACAACATGTACACAACACATCACCGTTCTTCTTATAGAACGAACACTTTACTTAAGGCGTGTCAGATTAAATATGGGTCCGCACACCGTACATATTATACACATCAACTTTATTGATGCCCCGGTCTTGATATAGAACCGTACATATTATACACATCAACTTTACTGATGCCCCGGTCTTAATATAGAACCGTACCATTATACACAACAACTTTACTGATGCCCCGATCTTAATATAGAACCGTACACATTATACACATCAACTTTACTGATGCCCCGGTCCTAATATAGAACCGTACACATTATACATAGTTAGGGGTCCCTTTTGGGACCTACCACAAATACACACCCTACGATGTTACAACTGGGTTAATCGCTCACAAGGGAGGTAACATCCCATTCGACAAACATGCACAACAACATTCATTAAATAATGATATACTAAACAAAAGCAACACACATCACACACAACCACAACATACAACTAACGCACGGATAGCCGTAGTTAGAACGTTCCCGTAGGTTGGGACGTTAAGTCCGAACACCGGTCTTTTATGTGACTCTAGATTCGGTTAGTATAACACCCCTATAATAATAAAACAACAGCGGAAAATAAACTAAAGGTGCTACAGATCATCGGGTTCCAAACACCCGGCACCAAACCTCACCAATTATAACTTATAAAATTACAAAAGCTACGGTCTGAACTCGAGAAAAACAACATAAACATAACTACTAGTAAAATATAATAACTCTCCACAATTCCTAAATCCCATCCCAATCACTCATGCTCTTCGTGGCCACCTGTATAAACAATTTATACCTGCAAGATGAAACCAAGCAGCCCACCCCGGGAGGGGTGAGTCGGTTCCCTGGAATGGAACTGGTACAATTCTCCAAAAACAAACTTATAAAACAACTCTTAAATAAATATTAGCTTGAAAGCAATCACTTGAACCACTAAGAGGAACAAAGCATTTCACAAATCATCACACCAAGATAACAAATTAAGAATAAAGATAAATAACAGAAAAGTAAAGTTAGTGAAACAAAACCACATCATGTGTTAGTGAATATCCATTGCCTTAGTTAAACCCAATTCCCGTTAGGAGTAGAAAGACTCAGATAGTCACAAAGGACTAGGTATGACAACATAGAACCAAGAACCAATAACTCCAGAGTAGAATAATACCAATTGGGAGAGATGGCCCCCACCACCAGATATAAATGTCCGTATGGACGAGGGATATACAGCCCCCTGCTGTCAGATTAAAAATGTCCTGGTGGACGAGGGATATACAACCCCCTGCTGTTAAATATAAATGCCTCTATGGGCGAGGGATATACAGCCCCCTGCTGTTACCATTGAAGACGCGCGCAGGTCGAAACCTCAAGAACCAGCTCATGGATGAAACGATATCCAGAGTCAAAAGAAGAATTTACCAAAGTTGACCTTTTCCAAATTCCCACTAGATCACTAACAACCCAGAGCAATACCAAAACACTCAGTCCTACAGAGTGCAGAAGCGTAAACCCTAAGCAGTCAATGTCTAATGGAACAACCAAAAAGAAGGAACCAAAACCCAAGTGAGTTTCACATTCAAGGCTCAGTTAGTCACACAAGCTGAGTTAGTCACACAACCATTTCCTTTTAGAAATTCCTCTTAAAGTCAGTTAGCGTTTTTCGAAAACGTCTCATAAGACAATCAGCAGAAGTAACGGAGTACGAGAAATCATACCTGGTCAACGTTGTAGTAGTTCTAGTAAACTCGTGCAAACATTCAACAATTCTCTGAGGAACATTGAAGATAACTTACTATCAATAACCTGTACCCTAAGTAAAACTTAAATAAATTTCTCTCTCTTATTTCCAGATCTCAATTATCTTATAAGCCCTCGCTTAAATGTTATGTATAACCATTGACTTATTTTAGAAGGTTGTATAGCCCAAGGTTGTAGGATCAAGGAATGTATTTTATTAACACCTGCTAACTGTCCACTCCTATCCACTTTATTCATATTTAACCACAATCCTCACATTCAAGACCTTTGAGACCTTTATAACATAAATGTGTTTATATTATATAATTAAATCTAAGAATTTCAATAATAATCTTAAGCTCAATACCTTTATTCTTAATTTAGAATAAACATTGTATTATGACCTATGATGGACTCATCTCAGAATACTATACTATTATCTCACAATGTAAGGATTATGTATTTAAACAATATCTACTAGATAACCCATAATGATTAAGTCTTTCCCTTAACTTATTTAAGATCTACATCTTGTATATTGGAATCATAATGTTGTAGATACATTTTATTATAACTTAATTGAGCCACTAAACTCAATTATCATATCCTTAGTTCAGAATGACTTCCTATTATAACCGTCTAATAATCTTGTCATAAGATGTTAAATTGCTTCTCATCCTGAATAACTATACTATAGTTAACTTAGATTTAACGAATTAATCTTACATTTAGTATTCACAAGGTATATTATATATCTTATTATTACCTATACAATAAGGTGTTTAGTATAACCTTTTATGCATCCTTACTTACATTTAATTCCCTAAATGTTTTATTTTTACACACATTCGCTCTATAGACTATGCATACTCCTTTGTACTAAACTTCATTAAACTTAAGCCTTAAATACGTTTTAAATTGTTTTACAAAACCTAAGGTTTCAAAGGAATAACCTAATAAATTAATTTCCTTTATTGTATTTAGGATGGACAATATATCTACATAGAGTAGAATTTATCAGAGAATTTAATTCTGGTTCATAAGTGAAATTGTTAATTATTTAATAAGATAATCTATTATAAAAATTCTCATATTTTACATTCAAATAATCTATCATTACTTCCCATTACCGTAAAGTATATCAATATAATATCTTATGTAACTTAGTTTTATCTAATAAAAGGTTCAAAGGTTTTAAGTATCAAATTCCTATTTATAAACCTTCCTATAAATTCTCACTACTAAATACCTCATTTAACTGTAAACTCACATCCTGAATATTCGTAATAAATGTATTTTATATGGCTTATCTAATTCTAAGAAACTTAAGGATAATTATCTAGATAAATTCCAAATCATCGTTTAATATAGATTATATCATAATCCTTTTAATGATTCTATCTTAAAACATTAAGTTATATTTCAATACCATAAATGTTAAGAAATGATTAAATCTAGACTTACTAATCCTCCTCACATTAGATGTAAAAGTATTTTACTTATTTTATTATGGTTTATATATTAAGAATATTTAGATGTAAACGTATTACATTTGTTTATCATTAATTATAGAATAAGATCTATTTGTGCAACATTTTATGTAATCTATTCACAATTTTCCCTAAGTTTTAACTTATTAATTACTTAATCCCAATTTTAGATTTACATTCTGTTCCTTGACAAATAATACTATACATGTATTTTAATATGGTTTATATATAAACCTTGGAAATTCAAAGGTAACTCTTTAAGCCTAATACATAACTATAATTTAATACCACATCATATAATATTCTCCTATTAGTATTATGTAGAGGTTTAGTTTAACTTATTAATTCCTTCGTATTATATTTCCTATAAGGTATTTAATTTTATTATGTTTAATGTGTATATATTTATATATACTAGGATTTGTTCAAAACATTATTTATGTAGTTTTATTGTATTTAATTATGTTTAATAACTTTTAGACATAACTACAACCGATATACGGTTTATAAAATAAAGTGTTTCCCTTTATTTATTTAATACATATATACGTATACCTGTATCAGAATTTAATTAATACATCCCCTATGTAGCTTATTGTATTTAAATTATCTTATTACCTCAACATTTATCTGCATTCCATGTATGTTCCACAAAGTATTTCTTTACTATATCTTAGGATACTAGCTCTTATACTATTTAGTTAATACAAGTGTTAATTTATTAGCTCCATGTTTTACCCTAAGTTACTATTTTATTTCCTTTCTATATATGTGTAAATATATATACATTTTCCTTAGTTTTAATTAAAAATATTAAATCCCATATAACATAATAAATAAAACGTAAAATAATTAAATTCCTTGATTTAACATAAGTTTCTACTTAAATAAGTATATATATACATATATGTAAATAATTTCACCTCTCTTAAAAGATAATACCCAACTTTAATAAACTTACTGTTATAAAATGTTAATTTAATTTTCCCTTATTTTTCCCAGCTTAAGAAGTTTATTAACAAACCATATAATTTTTGGTTACATTAAAAACCATATATTATAAGTTATTCTTATGAAAAACTCACAAACACAATTTTTAAAACCATTTACCATTGCCCAAAAATTCCCAAATTTAATATACAGTAACTATAACATTTTAGACATATTATAAAATTTTTATTTCATAAAAATATCTTTTTAAATTAGCCAAATAATTCCAGAAAACCCGTAACTTGCAAAAATCATAACTTATGTTTAAAAACTCCAAAACCATTATATTTTACATCAAAATAAACTAGATTTAATAAGGAATCTATGGTTAAAATTTTAAGTCAAAATACATTCGGGAAGGTATTTAAATTAATTCAACAAGTTAGGGTTATTTACTTGAATTTATAAAAACCTAATCTGAAACGTTTTAATCTCGGCCGTCCGTTTCTTTTCACTACGATCGGACGGCCGAGAATCGTCGAGTTCTTCAGCTATTCCCAAACCCGATTCGAGTACCAATTCGCCAATTTCTCACAATCTACAGAACCAAATTGAGTGATTCTTGTTTCTATGGTTTCGAAATTAAATTACGGTTCTAATGACACCGATTTCCCCAATTATAATGCAGTATTCAATGGTTTTCGAATTCGATTTCGAGGTTAGGGTTCATACGGGTTTCTGAAACCAAATCTGTCAAATTCACTCAATCTAAGGCGTAATTGATGCAATTGAATCATGGTTTTGACCGATAATGTAACATAGTTTAGCAAGGTTGAAGGAATTTGAAGAAAACTTACCGGAATTGCAATAACGAAGCAATTTGAATTCGGAATTCTGGAAAGTTTTGAACTTTCGAGCAGTTCACAAGGCCGACTTTGAGGATCTATAACTTGTAGTACATATCGAGTTAGGCTATGTGTAAGGGCTTAATCTAAAGAAGAAACTTAGCTCTACACAATGATAGCAAGAACTCACCCTAAGTTGCACTACACAGAAAGAAATCGAAGCTGGAAGTTGCGAGTTTACCTTGCGTTTTCTGTAAAGAAAACTATGATTTTATGTTGTGATAAATCCGAACATTTAGACACCTTGTTCTTCCAAACGGTTGGGAATTGGCTTAGGTCATCAACATGAAAGTTTTAGAGGGATTAGAGCTCTTCAAAACGAGCTAAAGAACATGAAATTTGGATGAGAAACGAGAAGTTATGGCTAGACAAAGTTACCTGAATTTGAAGGAAAAACTGGAACTGCAGTTATGGTTTTGCAGGGTGGCTACTTTGATTCGATTTTCCGGTTGATTTAGGACGAGTTAGGGTCAGTGTGAGTTATGGTTGTTTAGAGGAAGTGTAGGAGAAGGCAACAAAGAAGACGACACTCAAAAATTCCATAAGATGAGAAAGTTATGAAGGTCACAAGATAGGGCAAAACTGGTTTTCTGTTACCGGAAATATAGGAGATAAAACGGCTAAGTGTTGGGCGACCCGTGACAGTGTGACACGTGGCATATTTCAAATTTTTGACTCTAAACTTCAATCTAGCATAACTTTGGCTAGGATGATCCGTTTTTGACGTTCTTTTTATCGATCTTCATGGTTTTCCATAACCTATTTATTGGTATAGGTTTCATGGGCTGGTTTGACCATTCTCAAAAAGTCAACCCTAGCAAGGTTTAACAAGCTTTAAGGTTTCTAGGATTTTATATTGACTTTTATGTTCCAAATCAATGCTCCCAATATTTCTAAAATCTTTATAATATAGTTGGAGTGTCTAGGAATTTTTCCAAGATTTATTGACTTATAAATCTTGTTATTAAATTCATAATACCATATAATAATATATAATAATTAAACATTAAATTGTATTCTTTAGAGTTAAATAGGAGGAATCCCCTAAATTAATTTCCATAATTCCATATAATATTAATACTCATAATTCCATACAATAATTTAATATTCATAATTCCTTATACTAATTTAATATTCATAATTCCATATAATAATTTAATATTTAATAGTATTATTAAAGGTTTAATAAAAGGAAATCCCCTAAATTAATTTAAATTAATTTAGGGGTATTTCAGTTAGTTTCGATTTAACACATATTAGAGGTTAACGGTGTCGGAACTAAATTCGCCACATACATGAATTACTGTAAACTCATTACATGCTTTATCTTGCGAGGTGGCCAACAAAAAGAAAAACACATTGGCATACAAGCCGGTGTAACCCGGTAGGACACAGGTTGCAAGAAAACCATACCTTACACCATGGGTGACTCTACCGTGTTCCCGAGGATTTACTCCAACGCGTCACCTCACGCTCCCCGGGTAGTTTCCAAACAGCTGGTATTATTTCAAATGTTTTCATTAACATCAAAATCTTACGGTATGTAAATTTCTATTACTCCCGTACTTAACCCCGTTGTCCCGTTATCCTTAACTTATTTATGTGATCATAAGTTCACAACTTACACATTCACTCTCACACTTGTTTATACTTCCAATGGCCTTTAAACTCACCAAACAAGGTCTAATCAACATCTAAAACCATCACCATTCACTTCCTCATCATAACAACACTTAAAAACACATTCTGTTGCATTTTTGAACTGGTCCGGATTTGTGGACTGGTCTACAAACCCAGACCACATGCCAAAATGACTTTCTGGGACGTTTTTGAGGTGGTCCGGGTTTGTGTACTTGTTTACAAACCCGGACATGCCTGTAGGTTTTAAAATTGACAGTTTTTGACCAGTTTTCAACCCCTAATTCACCTCCAATCATTCCCTTATCTTTCCACATGTGTTCTACATGTTTAAACATCCTAAAACATGCTCTAAACCTCATCAAACGATTGGGCAAATCCCTACTCAAATCCTTGCTCAATTCTACAAATTCTCCATTCCCACTGTTACATTTTGCACACTTGTGCTACAGATTTTTACCTCTTGGCACTTGCCTTATTGTTCTCACTCTATTTGACCATTCCAAATCCTCCAAGACAATGCACCTCCCATACCAAGGTTCATGCCTTAATTTTAAAAACTTAAATCTTCATTGTTTTCTAAAACTCCTAAGGCACTTAAACAACTTTCTTGCTACAGACTTTTCATAACCCCACAACATTCTCCAACCAACACCACAATGTGATTTACCAACCAAATCAATTCCCAACAACACCTAGTTAACACTTAAACTCTTCCAGCTCACATCACCATCTAAACCACTAGATTTCTACCGAAATTTCGCCATGACCGCGTTACAAACCTAACATATCCCAAACCATCAACTCTCTCCAATTTCATTCCTAATCTAGACACACCCTTATAGGGTCCTACCAGCACACAATACCAAATCAAAGTTCACCAAACCTCTTCCAACAACAATATAACTCAAAAATCTTACTAAACCACAATATAACCACAATAGCTCAAAAGCTTGGCACTTAAGCCCTTAATTTAAACAACAATTCACAAGTTCTCACAACATCAACTAAACACATTATTCTTCATATTTTAGGTTCATTTTTCAATTTAACCCATCCCAAATTCTTAAACAATTATAACAAGGTTTAAGGTAGATTTTTCTTACCTTGAACATTCAAATCCTCTTTCAAATTCTCCTCTTTCTTTGTTTCTCTTTCCTTCCTTCATCTTTCCCTTTTTTTCTCGTTTCTCAACCAGCCAAACAGCTCAAGCTGGCCAGCCCAAGAAGAACACACTACTTAATACATAACTCCTATTTTAACCTAGGTTTTAAAGGAATTCTTAAGTTTTAAGAAGGGCATTACCTTGAAACTTCTAGGAGGAGTTCTTGGATAGCAAGGCTAACAAAATTCCAGCCCTTAATGATGATTAAAAACCGGCTGGACATGAAAGGAGAGGGAGCTCAACGTTGGAATTTCCAAAAATCAAAGGAAGGTTAGAAAATGAAGGTCTTTGAGCTTACTTCTTACCTTAAAGTAACAAGGGAACGATTGAGACCAAAATGCTCTTCTTCAAGCTCCAAAACAGCTACAGCCCTGGGTGGCGAAAATGGAGGGTTTCCAATTTTGAAAGGTGGAGAATGTTCCTTGAGATGAGAGGAACTCAATGGTGTAATTTTTGTGGAGTTTGGAGTTAGTTTGTGCCTTGAACAAGAGGTGTAGGATCGGGTGGCTAACTCAAACCAACCAAAGGTGTGAGTCTAAGAGTTGGTTTGACTCAATCGGCCTTCGTAAGTAAGAAACACTCTGTGATGTAGAGGCACTCAATCTAAATGACTAAACTAATGGCGCGGAAGACTTTTGTGGTAATTGAAGCGAAGCGATGAAAGGAGAGAAAGACTCTGTGAAACTCAGCAAGATACACAAATAAGTTATTTCATTTCCTGGTCAAATAAAACAACTTACAAATGTCCACTAAGTAGAAGGGATCTACTTAGCGGTTTTTCACTCACTCACCCAACACACTTTCTAATCAGATCAATGGTAAGAGTAGTGAAACTAGGATCTTCCTAGGCAGAGTCTATCTAAGAGCGCTAACTAATTTGGTACGTATTCTCTCTCTCTTTCTGGCTTACAAAGCGATTCTCTTTCTCTTTTTAAGCTCTGAAATAATCCTCAATGAAAGCACACCTGAAACAGACTATTACACAGCTTATTTATACTCTAGGTACAACGGTAGGTTGAAGGAGTTAGTTCCGAAAATACCGGAACTAACTTAGTGGACAACTTCCAACGGCTTTGAATGGTCTTCTTTACTTGGGCCGCGATCTTCGGATGTTGAGGGAGAACTTCATGACCGTTGTGGTGTTTAAGGTATTCCGAGTTGACTCCTTATTTTCCGCAACAGCACGAGGGAGTCTATGAAGTCTTCTTTGTTGCGCGGACTCTATTGAAGAGGCTCACTCTTTGTGTCTGTCAAGTGATGATTGACTCTGTCGTGGTGAAAGACTATCTCTGCAACACTCCGATGTCCCAACAAGAGGAGAGAAGAGGAGCTGGTGGAGTGCTTGGAAAATCACCATTGAAGAGCTTGGAGCATAAAGGAGGAGTCTGGGAAGGGGGAAAACAAACGACAGAGAGGAGATAGGAATGGGAGAGAGAAGGTAAAAAAGTAAAATTTGTACTTTTGCTTTATTATTTTGTCTTCTAGTGACTAAAGCAAAAT
Organism: Limonium bicolor; assembly: GCA_023374045.1. Classification (NCBI taxonomy): domain Eukaryota; kingdom Viridiplantae; phylum Streptophyta; class Magnoliopsida; order Caryophyllales; family Plumbaginaceae; genus Limonium; species Limonium bicolor. The sequence goes on along the minus strand of CM041779.1, from coordinate 147,583,960 downwards.
AAGGAAACGATAGGGTGGGGCATAAAACGTGTGGGACTAAAAAAAATAAGGGAATCAGATTTTCACTTTACAATATTGGAAAGTATTTTACTCTTATTACAATTTACACCCCATAAGTTCCTGGTTTTTACACTATTCACTAATCCGGGCCCGTTTTCCGGATTTTTCTCGTTTCTTTAATTTTAATGGTTCTTAAGCTCCCATTAATGTCTAATTATGGTTATTTAATGAACTATAATTTTTACGGGTCCATTTAACTGTTTAAAGTCACGTTTTTGGGTTTTCTTGAAAAACGCGCTTTAACGCTCTGTTAGCGTTTTAACGCATTATTTGGATCCGTTTTCTCCTAGAATCTTTCCCACATGTTCTTATTGTGTAATTAGGGTATAAAAATATATTTATAACCCTGGTGAAGGTTATATACCTCCTAAAATAATTAAATACGCATTTTCACGTTTTGTGACTTTTACGCATTTTTTTTCTTTTTGGTTTTACTTTCTTCACCAATTCCTGAGGACTTAATTAGCCTTATAAGTTCATAATTACATAATTAATTAACACATTAAGGTTTGGGGTATTTCAAAATCGTTGTCACTTTTTTTCCAATCTAATTCTCGAAATCCCTAATTCCATATCTAGAACCCTAACTACGTTTTTCCACCAATTTAATTCCTCCAAATTGATTTTTTTTCCAAACCGATTTCGAACTCTAATTAGCAAACCCTAATTTTCAATATCCCTAATGTCATTTTTCAAACACTACTTCCGATTTCTGGTTTTCCTCTTCAATTTTCGAAACACAAGCAACCAGTTGAATTTCAAAAACTCTCAATTTCATATCCTAATTCACAAATTCGAAAACCATAAATTGATTTTTGAACACACTCAATTCGAATTTCAAATCCTAAATCGGTCAGGCCCTAAGTTTCAGACCCAGAAGTTGAAGAATGTCCAGATTCGTACAAGATTTTCACAAGTTTGACAGAGGGGAAATTTCGGGCTTCATAACACCGAAAATCAGTAGGAAAAAAGGGGTAATTTCTACTCTAAATTACTACCTAAATATAGCCAAAATTAGAAAAAAACAAAACCAAAAAAAATAGTTCGACTGTCGTACACCTTCGATTCCCAGAAGTAATTGCCCTAGCTTTTCGGGCATCTTCTTCTCTCGGTTGTCCTTGCGGTTCCTCCAGGTTCGACTCGGGTATTGGAGTTCTTGGTCTCTGTTTTCGCCCCAGAAGAATGAAGAAAGACGCGATCGTGGGTTAGGGTTGGAGACCGTGAGTGAAGCAAAGAAGAATGAAGAGACTAGAGAGGCGCAAGCAATTGTTCCTCATCGCCAGTTTAGGGTTGCAATATTACCATAAGTGAATAGTAACTAGAGGTTGAGAGAGTTAGGCATTTTTTTACCGATATCGAGAATGAAAAGAGATGTTGGGCCGGCCCAGTCCCTTTGGAGGGTCGGCCCATGTCATTTTTTTAACGTTATACATATAATCCGTTTCTAGCTCATTTTTTGTCCGTTTTCTATGCCGTTCGCGGCCTGTTGTCCCATTTTACGACACAGACCACTTTATGAATTTAAATTTATACTTCCAAACAATAATTATTAATGTTTATTTATAAATTTGATTAATTGATATATAATTCTTAATCGGTTTGTGTATCATCTTTTTAGGCAGTAACGCGACGTCTTCTATTTCGTTTTCTTAGCCAATTTTTTATTACCTCTAAAATTACCCAAATAACCTCGTAAGGTATCTAAGACCTCGTTTTCACTCCTAAAATATTTGTGGCAAGTTTTTCATGTAAAAATGATTAATTACATTTTCGTTTATGTTTTTTTTTTCTAAACTCTCTCAAGGTCGTTTTAGGCTTCGTTCATGTTTCCTAAAGACTTCTTAGGGTTTATTCCAATATTATATTATCCCCTTTTAATTATTTATGGGTATTTAATTCCTCAACCTCTCATTAATTACTTTTATTTAATTAATTTAGTATAAATTGAAGTAATTATATTTGGGGAATTTCAAAATTGGTCAATCTTGACCATTGACCCCCAAAATATCATCAATTTAGGCAGAATAACAGCTGTTATACAGCCATACAACACAATCAAAATATCTTCAAATGAGTCACCATTAACTATTCACTTATTATACTTATCTTAACATAAAAGCAAATTTTGACTTTCTCTTTCCATTCACCCCATTCCAGCCCAAAAAAAAGCTGCCTAAGCTCTAATTTT